>JAWMQZ010000095.1:3146132-3158616 GCA_035584835.1 Tangara arthus
GCTGGACACACCCAGATCCCTCCATCTTGCCTCCTGAACCCCCATACCAGAAACCCCAAAATCTACTTTTCCACCCCATGATAACTTCACTATCATTCTACTTAATTTGTCGTGGCTTGCAGATCTTCATCTAAGGTTGGTAACTTGTTCCATGGGTCATAATCAGACCCACAGGGGCATTTTGGGCTCTGTGCCAGGGTCTCTGAGCCCCCTGGCAGGGGTCTTGGCCGTCCTGGACAGCCAGAGGGATGTCCTGGGTTCCCACAAGGCAGCAGCATGGGTATGGGGCTGCACATCCCTGTGGGGTGAGTGAGTTACACTCCAGCAGCACCCAGAGCAGCAGCAGCATGGCCTGGGCACGAGCTGGGATGGTTTGGGGTGAAAACAGACCCACAGGAGGGTGTGCAGGGAAGGAGAGCTGTGTCCTGCAGTTCTCCACCTCCCGCCATCCGCCTGCTGCTGTGCTGGAAGGCAGAGCTGCCTCCCCACCCCCTCTGCAGCAGAGCAGTGCAGAAGGCTGCAGGATCCTGCAGGGAGCCGCCGTGTTTAGCATGCAGGAGAGAGTGCAGAGCAAAGCCCTGTCTCGTGCCACGGAGCAGCCGGCCGGGAGCAGCAAATTGCTGCTGGAAGGAGCCGGGGCTTGGGGAATCTGCAGCCCCTCACTGCTGCTCCCCCTCCTCTTCACATTTAGCTCCCGCTTGCAAAGTAGGGATGGGGTTTGGTGCCTTATCTACCTCTGCCTCAGTTTCCCTCTATGAGAGGATGCCAGGACCCATCTTGCTACAGGCCCAAACTGGAGGAGCAGCAACTCATCCATCTGCTCCAGAACCATCAGCTCCTTGCTCCATCCCTTCCCCTGCCAGCTTGCACTGGGCACCCACAACCCCAATGACAGTGGCAGCACCCAGGCTCCCACGGGTCATCCCTAACAGCACCCAAGGCACCCACAGGTGATCCATAACAGCACCCAGGCACCCACAGGTGATGCATCTAAACATCACAGGTGATGCATAGCAGCACCAGGCACCCACGGGTGATCCATCCCATCATCCAGGTACCCACAGGTGATGCATCTAAACACCCACGGGTGATCCATAGCAGCACCAAGTACCCATGGGTGATCCATAGCAGCACCAGGCACCCACAGGTAACCTATCTGTCACCCAGACACCCACAGGTGATGTGTCCAAACACCCACAGGTGATCCATAACAGCACCAGGTACCCATGGATGATCCATCCCAGCACCCAGGCACCCACAGGTAATTCATCTAAACACCCATGGGTTATCCATAGCAGCACCAAGAACCCACAGGTGATCCCTAATAGCACCCAGGCCCCCACAGGTGATCCATCCCAGCACCCAGGCACCCACGGGTGATGTGTCCCAGCCATCACCCACCCCATGCCACAGCCCCACACTGAGCTCTCCCCCTCCCCTGCAGGCTGGGGCTCAGCCCCTCCAAGCCTTACCTGCCACCAGGGTCCCCTCCTTGTCCCTTCCTCACCTCCCTCCGTGGCCGCACCAGGGAGGGCAGCAAAGCAGGTGACAGCACACCAGCACCAAGGACAGCCAGTCCCCGTTTGATGCCAGTGTCTCTGGTCAGCTCTGACCCCCTGCACCCACCTCCCCCCCGAAAAGGACATGGAGAGGCCCTTCTCCCCCCACCCAGGGCATTTCAAACCTGCTCCTTTCAAAAGAAGCTCTCTCCAAGCACCCAATTACAGCTCAGTGACTGAGGATGAAAAGCTGCTCTTGGAGCATCCTGTTTTCTCTTTATTTTTCCCCCTTTCAAGGTTCCTTTTCCCTCCCTTCTCATGAGGTTAAAGAGCTAAAGACCAACTCAGAGCCAGATAATAGAGTGACAGCTCCTCATAAAAAAGCAGCTGAAGCTTTGGAGAGAGCAGGCACACGGTGCATTAGGGATTTCTGTCGCAGCAGCTGGGAGTAACAGTGACCCTCTGAACTCAATTTGCTCCACGGCTTGAAAACCAAGGAAAGCCTTTGGACTGTCAAACTCCTCCTTTGGCTTCCAAGGGTGGCTGCAGATTTTGAGTGAGCTTTTGGGGCCCCAGCATGCCCCTCACCCCACAGCAACTGCCCTTGCTTCCTATCTGGGGCTGGAGGTGGCATCCCCAACCCTGCAGGGATGTGGGGTGTGGTGCAAAAGGGAGGATGACACACGGGATGGGAGCGACACCGAGCTGTGGAGATGTGGATTTGTACATTACAGGACTCAACAGCCAGCCTGGCCCAGCCCAGCAAGAGCAGAGGGACAAGGGGGGGACATGTGAAAGGTTGGTGCTGCATGGGAAGAGCTCAGTGCTGCTGCACAAACCCATCACTTTCCCCTCTGCCTTCCTCTTCTTCCTTTTTTTCTTTTTCTTTTTTTTTTTTTTAATGAGTAGAAAATTCTTCCCACTACGCATTAGCGCCCAACGTAATGGTGCAAAGCATTTTTCATTTATCATCATAAGGCCAGTCAAACGAACCCCCTAATAACATAAATGCAAGAGGAAAGCTATTAGAGTTTATTTGTGCAGTGGCTTTGAACTCGTCCCCACTGCTCCACCAGTGTGACTGAGGGGCTGGATGGAGCTTGGATCTTCAGGACCTTTCATCCTCAGCGAGGCAGGGCCTTTCCTTACAGAACACTGCAACCCTGCACGTGTTGCTGTGCTGGCTGAATTATCAAAATGTCTAAACACCTGAAATAATCCATTGCAAACAGCCACTGAATGTCCTCCAAAATAGGTTGGACAGGACTTGGAGAAACCTGGGGTCAGAACTCAGGACATCCCTCTGGGTTGTCCCCCCCCTGCCAGGGGGCTCAGAGACCCTGGCACACAGCCCAGAGCACCTGTGGGTTTGATTATGACCCATGAGGCAAATTGCCAGCTTTGTATGAAGACCTTAAAGCCACAGAAGTCTAAGTAGTGTAATAATAAAATTATCACGAGGTGAAAATGTAGATTTTGAAGTTTTTAGAATAGAAGTTTTGAAAACAAGATGGAGGGACTTAGGCGTGTCCAGCCTTTCTTCTTCTTCTTCTTCTCTACCTCCATCTTCTGCTGTGATGTTGGCACTTTTAGATTGGTTTAGAGTAGAAGCTCACTAACATAGGTGATAGGTATTGGAAAGTAATTGTAAATATGTTATACGTAGTTTGTAGTATAAAGAGATAACACTGCCCCGGGGGCAGTCAGGGTGCCTGGAACTATCCTGTTGGATGGACCTCGGCAGGGCAGGAGAAAAATTTTTACAGATGAGATACAATAAACAACTCTGAGACCAAGAACTGAAGAACTCCGGCTCATTCTTCGAACGTGCGGGCTGAAACAGAGACTGTTCACGTGTCCAGGAGCTGCAATAAACTGCAACCATCTGAGAATGCGTTGGTCAGGGCACGAGGTTGTGAATTCTGGCATTTCTCCGGTCTTTGAACACTTTAATCACCTCGCAGGGGTACTGAACTGGGAGCCTGGCATTTACCCTGGCACTGCCCGATCCTCCCGGAGCAGCCTCTGCTCCAGCCAAGCCCGGGGCTGCCAAAGCAAACCAGTGCCTGGCCTCGGGGCAATTCCCTCCTCTCCCTGGAACACATCCCAGGGACACTTTCATCCTCAGGGCACCAGAAGACTCAGAAATCACGGAGCTCATGCGGGGATGGGCAGCCATCCTTCCCAAAGCCAGCAAAGCCCCCGGGAGCACTCCAGCTTTGCAGAGGAAACCTTGGACGCCTGCCACAACACGCTCGCCACTGGTTTAGGGATTTGCTGGGACAATGGTAGGACAGCAGCTCCTACCCAGGGGCAGGAGGATGAATAGGCACAAGAATCCCTATTTAACACACACAATAGCCCAGCCCGGCTGCCCGTGTAGGTTCACCCGGCATTTGTTCACGTTTCCCACTCCTTGGACTCTCTCCTGGTCCCTCCCAGAGCTTGGAGGCAATAACTTGCCTTCTTATCTGACCCAGAAGGACAGCCAGCTGTCAGCACACAAACACAGCCTTTGTTTATCCTGAAATGAAAGCTCAGTTAATTAAAACCAGAAATCACTTTCTCTTATCTGCAGCCTCTGGCCCCTGTGGCAGGCAGGAGGCTCCGGGGCCACGCTCATGCCCCAGGCTGCTGACAACAGCCCCCACACAACGTCCCAAACTCCTTGCCAGAGCCTGTTGCATCCTCCTTCGGGATTCATTCATGGGAAATGGGAATTTGTAAGGCAGCAAGAGCTTCTCCACATTCCCAGACAGGTTAATGCCACTCAGTTCTACCCCATTTCCTGACCGTGGAGCCGCAGAGCCCTTGGCTGACGTGCAATGAGCTTAACGGTCTCAGGGCTCTGGGTTTGGAATCCCGGGGTCATCAAGTCCATTGTGCTGTCACAACTGTCCCCTCACAGCCCGGGCCAGCATTTTTTCAGCCCCACACAGAGATTTCACCCTCCTCTTGCCAGCAGCCTGCCCCACACAGTCACAGATGGACCAGCCTGGCTGGAGCTCCCAGGCAGGGGTGCTGCCCACACCCAGCCCCGCTCCCAGCACGGCTCTGGGTGCGCTGGGAGCCCTCGCCAGCAGCAATCATGGTTATGCAAGGCAGGAGCTTGACAGAGTGCCAGTTCTGCATGCTGAAAATTGAAAGCGATCGACTTCCACCTTGCGCGTAAGGCAGAGAAAATCACATTCAACTCATTGAGAGGCTTCAACAGCAGAAAGATTGATCAACTTGATGAGAAGTGACTCTCTCCCTGCCATCCTCCTTCCCCCCGCGCTCCTCTCCTGTTGATCCCAATTTCAGCACAAACAAGGGAGCCAAGGGCCCAAAAAGGAGCACGTGTGCTGCTGGCTGGGTCAGATATATGGAAGAAGTTCTTCCCATGAGGGTGGGCAGGACATGGCACCGGGTGCCCAGAGAAGCTGAGGCTGCCCCACACCTGGAGGCGTCCAAGGCTGGACAGGACTTGGAGCAACCTGGGATGTGGGAAGGTGTCCCTGTGCATGGCAGGGGTTGGATGACATGTCCCTTCCATGATTCTATCCCAGGGTCAATTCTCCCTAAAAAGGTCGAAGGTGCCCCAAACTGCAGAGGCTGTTTGCTGATGTTCCTGGCTCCCACAGAGGATGCAGCAATGGGCTGCACCTCACTCTGGGGGCACCAGGAGGAGCCCCAGGGTGAGGGACAGTGTCCCTGTGCGTGGCAGGGGTTGGATGACATGAATTTTAAGGTCCCTCCCAACCCAAACCATCCCATGATTCTATCCCAGGGTCAATTCTCCCTAAAAAGGTCGAAGGTGCACCAAACTGCACTGGATGTTTGCTGATGTTCCTGTCTACCACAGAGGATGCAGCAATGGGCTGCACCTCACTCTGGGGCACCAGGAGGAGGCCCAGGGTGAGGGACCCCACCTCCCTGAGCTGCCTGCCCGCACACAGGCTGCTCCCTCCCTCCCCTCCCGCCTGGTACTCCTCACTTCGCCATTTACACGTGTCACACCAAAATCTTTCTCATTAAGCAGAAATTGAATTTCGTTAATTAAAGCAAAAGAAATCAATTAACCTTATCAGCAAACAGGAGCCATTGGAAAGGGAATAAGGAGAAGGCATCCCTCCCTCTCACCCCGAGCCCCCCTGGATGCTCAGAGCTGTGCACGGGCAGCTCACCGTGGGCTGCAAACAAGCGAGATGGGACTGCGGGGAAGGTGGGGAACTGCTGACAAGAGGAAAGGGATTTCAAAGCAATTAACACCCCCAAGATTTACCATCAGGTTGACAAGCTCTCAGAGTAGCCATCACTCAAACCTAAGGATTCAATTAATTTTTTTTTCCCTCTTCCCCCAACTCCCCTGGTAGCTTTGCACGCAGTAGCAGAATGACTCCACTGTGGAAGGAAGATTTAAAAACCAAACAGAGCAGAGTGATTTTGAAGGAGATAAAAGCATAGTTTCCCCATGTCCCCCAACAGCCAACATTTGTTTTTCCTTCCTTTGCTGTTTGTCTCATTGGCACAGCTCAAACGCAGCCATTTTGTCACTACCCCTGGATATTTGTGTGTGCTCCTTTTGCTTTTGCATCTTGCAGAACCTTAATCCCAGACTTGAATCTCATAGGGAAAGGCTGGCTATTCTGGGATGTTTAATCCATGATAAGGGTCCCAGAAAGGACCTGGCAGTGGCTCTGCCACAGGACCTGTCCCTAGTAGAGGTGTTGGTGGTGAGGGGACAGGAGACACACAGCCTCGAGCACACTTTTAACCTGATTAAGACCATTAGTCAATAACTGCATGATTTTTTTCCCAGCCAGGTGGTACAGGCTTTACCTACAGCCCTGTGCACAGTCTGTGGGACCTCCTGCTTCTCAACACCAGCCTCTGCAAAGGCAGGGAGTGAGGGGAGCTCATCCCTCCTTCCCACGGGCAAGGATGCTCCAGGGGAGAGCTGACATTCAGAGTGCTGGTGGAAATCTGCAGTCTGAGCATGAGCCTCTCCTCCAACCCAGGCAGATGAGCTCAGCTCTTTGCTGCTTCAGGTTGTCTCTTGGGGTGGATGTTTGCACCCAAATCTGCTCTGGCCAATCTTCTCTACCTCTAAAAGCCTCAGCTGAAGGAGTCCTTTAATGTCTCAGTCTCTCTATGCAATAAAAGCATCACAATAATAACAGCTTCTGCTGAGCACCCTTAATCTGTAGAGATCCAGGCACTTTAGAGAGGAGCAAAGCTATTATATCGAGGGGACAGCAGAGAAAAGAACAGGGACACAGGAAAATATGAGGATTTGCACACAGAAACCAGTAACCCAGGCAGCACAGACCCCCAGTCTCCCACACCTCCCTCCAAAGCCTGGAAACAGAGACACAGCCCCCCAGAATCAGGCAGGATAAAGGAAAGAGCAGGTCAGCAGTGCCCACTGAGAGTGGGTGCTGAGAGCAGGGGGAGGGAAGGGGTTTCCCGTACCAGGAATGCTCTCTGCTGTTCCCTGTGCCCCTGAGAACGGTGATGAACCCTCCCTTTCCCATGAGAAATGGGGGTGATGTCCCCCAGTTTCCCCACCCCAAGAAGGGCACGGAGTTGTCCCTCTCCCCCACCTCCCCAGCCTCTGATCCTCCTGGAGCCAACCCCCACACCATCCCTCACCCACCCCAAAACATCACCCAGGGGAG
Organism: Tangara arthus; assembly: GCA_035584835.1. Taxonomy (NCBI): domain Eukaryota; kingdom Metazoa; phylum Chordata; class Aves; order Passeriformes; family Thraupidae; genus Tangara; species Tangara arthus. The sequence continues at coordinate 3,153,292 of JAWMQZ010000095.1, forward strand.
GTTCCCCAGCTCAGGAAAACTTCTGTGATGCCTCCCTCCCACCCCAAACTTCCAGCTGGCTGCAGAGACCCTCAGATATCCCAGGAGAGGGTTACAGAGCCATCACTATATCAAGGAACCAAAAATACCCACTCTCTCCCAAACCTTTACTGCAGTCTTAGCACCCCCTGCTCTGTCCTGTCCTTAAACACCCCTAGTCACCTCTCAAACCACCCCCTCCTGCCTGCAAATTCCACAAAACCTCTCCTTGAGCTGCCTAATGAATGAGGTGGGTTCATGCAAAGCCTGAGCCCAAGGATGAAATGAGATGGAGATCTCCCTGGCTGATACAGAGATTTTTTCCAGAGATCAGGATGCTCAGTTCTACCAGGTAGGATGCTCCTCCTGGGAGCAGGACTGGCAGACCAGGAAAGCCCAGGAGTTAGCAGAGAAGATTTCCTGAAGGAATCTCATCTGTATGAGGAATCCTTGGGTGCAGGGCCAAACCAGCACGTGTTTTCAGGAGCCCAGACAAAATTAGGGAAGAAAAAGATGCAAATATCCCAGGAATGTGCCCAGCAGTCTTTTGTGTGAGCACATTAGAATACAATAGAAATGTGACTCAAAAAGATTCAACAGAATAAATACTGCACTTATAATAGGCCTCAGGGAGAGAAAGAGATTTAATGGCAACATATTAAATGTAAATCAACACAAAAGGTAACTGGGAAGGGAAGAGATATACCAGCTTAGGGATTATAGCACAAAGCTGTAATATTTACTCACGAGATTAAGGCACTTATAGGAAATGAAATATTGTCCTTTGGAAATAATTCAATCCTTTGCCTTTATCCAGGAGGATTGGACATATCAAGCTGTTTGAGAGATGCAGACATAAATTCACACCTAATACTAGTGGAGGGATGGGGAGCTGCATCTGTCACAGAGCTCTACAAGGGTTCCAGGTTTTCCAGGGGAAACTCATCTTGGAGCAGCAGCCTCTGCCTGCACATCCCCACTGACACCCAGAGCTGCTGTGAGCAGGGATTTTGGATGGCTTGGACAAAGCAGAAATGACTGCTGGCCATTTTAGGGGGACCTTTCCTCCCCAGAACTCCCAGCCATCCAACACATCCTGGGATCTGTTGACCTGCTGCTCCCCATGGATGGCAGGGTAAAGACTGCTCCAAATCCTGTTGGTCAAGGTGATTCTCCATCACCTCAGCCTCAGTGTCTCAGCTTCCACATCTGCAATTTGGGAGTGTTTCCCTGCTGTGTAAGACGCTTCAGCCAAAACATGCTTCCGGAATGTGATGTATCATTACTACACATAAGTTATCTCCCAGTTTACTGTAATTCTTTTTTCAGGCAAAAAAAAAAAAAATTCTAACAACTCAATCTGATTTCCAGGTGCCAGGCAATAAAAAAAGACAATCTTCTGATTTCACAACTGCAAAGCTTCCCTTAAACCAGATACCTCAGCTACTTGTATACCCCAATCAGCAAAGCATCTTTAGCACCTCGCAATCTTTAATAGACTCGTCCTCTGCAAACCCCCGGCGAGGCTGGGAAGTGCCATTATCTCCTCTAAACAGGCAGGGAACAACGGCTGGGAGTCGGCCGCCCACGGCGTTGTCTCGCTGCATTGGAGACCTGCCCAAAAAACTTTAAATTAAGCAGAGCACTGCCAGGCAGCCAGGCCGGGCTTAACTGCTCCTCACTGCAGAGAACTTGGTGCTGCCAAAGCTGAGGCATCCTGGCGGCTGAAATGGACAGTTTAAGGTTAAAAATAAAATCAAAAATGCAAGCAAAACCCCCAACAGCAATGGGAGAAAAAAAAATCAACCAACCAAATAAACAACAATGATAAATAAAAAAAAAAAAATCAACCAACCAATTAACAAAAATGGTGGGAAAAAAAAATAAAGGGGGGGGGAATAAAAAAGAAAGAAAGCTTAAATTCAAACAAGAAGTCTTCATCATCCTTTCAGCCAGACAGGGAGGCAGGAAAGCCAGACTTCCCTGTGGAGCTGTCTCCAAGATGTGCTCAGCACAGCACAGCTCCTGTCCCTTTCCCTGCATTATTTTTTTAATAACCGGCTCCTGGTGGAAAAAGCAATATTGGCACTGAAGTGCTGCTGCGGGCTCGGGGGAGAGGGAGCCCAGCCGGGCTAAGGGGACCATTAGCACTAAAATCAGGCTCCACTTAAACGCTCCCGGGTTAATTCAACAGCCTCTTCAGCTGCCACGCCTCGGGTGTCCCCCGAGCACTCCCAACCCAGAGCATCCCGCGGCACTGAAGTGGTTAATGCCGCCTGGAGTGCTCGGGGAGGCTGACAGACACAGTCCCACTCTGCTCTTTATTTAATAATAATTACCCGGATAGTAAATGCGACCCTGCTGTTTTGCTCACTTGAATTTTTTTGTTTCCCCAGCTATGGCAGTGTCACTTCTCCCGAGGCGGCCTCCCCCACTTGGCAGAGTTAAATTGCATTCTGATTCTATTAAATGGTACTAAATGTCTTCAAAATCAAAGAGCAAATATAATTTAAGTGCCATTTGGGTCTTCCCACAGGTTCTCAGCTGTTCACTCTGCAACCAACCTGTAGAAAGCTGCCTGGTGACAGGGGTATAGTTTAAAAGGAAGCACGCAGCCAGCATATACAATAAAATTCCCTTCCACGCCACGTCCTTTATGGAAATGCACAATGCACCGTGCTTACGGCCTAAAACACAGCAAGTGCTCTGATCAGCAGAGAGGAAGGGAGAGGGAGGGCAGCAGGAGAGCTGGGCACAGCCTTGTGCATCATGGCACTGCCATGGGCTCCAACCCACGGCAGGGAGAAGCTGGAACCCTACAAATCTCCCCTGGATCCAGATCTCAAACACAAGCCAAAGATGCTGCCCACACCAAAGCCCCAGGAGCCCAAAGCATGCCCTTTGTTAGTCTCAAAACACTGCCCTGATCCTGTTTTTGCAGACAGCCTGGCAGGAAGGAGGGCCAGAAAGGTTTCAGCAGGGATGGGATGTGGGGCAGCCCTGCCAGGGAGATCCCAAGGAGATCCCAGTGGCAGGCAGGGAAGAACAGGGAGAAGTGATTGCCCCAGCAAGAAAACCTGTAAGCAGAGAGTTAAGATGATAAAGCAACTTTAGGTGTTGGTTGTATGATGCAGTTTCAAGGCTGGTTTTTAAGGGCAGGGGCTCAATACAAGCAAAAAGCACTTAATTAAGGTGTTCAGAAACACCAATTGACCTGAGGTGCTTTCACACTTCCAGCAACTACCAACCAGGAGTGTTTAAAGGCAAAGCACAGTGCCGAGAGAGGAAATCTCCTTTAGGCGCCCAGGGCTGGGCACCACACTGTAAATAACCTCACATAAGCATGTTCTTGGCATGGTACTGGCTCCTGATGAGGCAGAGCTCACCTGCAAAGCAGCAAGGCTGCAGCCAGCACACCTCTGTGAGGCCAGGGGCAGCCTGCCAGCTGACAAACCTTCTCCTTAGCTCCTGCTGGGCAGAGAAGCAGTCCTGGGGGCAGAGCCCGAACCAGCACATCCCCACCAGGCAGCGAGAAGGGAAGAAATACAGCTGTGTGCAGCCTTTCTCCCACTCTAGTGAACAAAATAACAACCTCTCCGTGCTGGATTCTAGCAAGCCAGTTTTTTCTCCCCCTTCCCTGCTACTGTCGTGCTGGGGATGGACCCAGTTGGCTCCATCAATGCTCATCCTCTGCCTCTAGCACCTCACCCAACAGCCAGGGCACAGCTGCAAATCTGAGGGTGCTAAAAATGTAGACACATAACACAGAGCTCGATTTGAGCATCGCTAACAAAAACCACCACGAGGCAAAGCTCATCTGGAGCTGTCCAGACCAGGAGGACTCGCTCTTCTGCTCCCTCAGCACAAAGACACAAATAGTTCAGGCCCTTGCTCTCCTTTGAGCTTGTGGAAGTGACTAATTGTATTTTGAGAGAGAAGCAAATCATCGCTCAGATCATCTGCAGCAACTCCAATAATAGCTGATTTCCCTGCAATGATCTGCCACGCAGCTCTCAGGCTGCTGCCTAAGCCTCATTAGGCAGCAAATGCTGTGCAAAGGCTCTGTGAGGTCAGAGACCAAGGTTGTGCCCTGCCAGACCACGGCTCCCTCCTCCAGCCACAGCAGCACCCCCTAAAACCACTGAATTGCCAGGAAATGGGGCCTATTTGCAGCCAGAAGGAGAAACATTACACAAACATCTGGGCTGCTCAAATCCAGTGCACCAGGAGCAGGAGGGTAACAGCTCTCCAAAAAGTCCTCCTGGCTGCTGAAGAGGTGACTGATGTGCAGCTTGGGAGGCTGGAAATTGAGCATTCTGTGGTGACTGTAAGGTTGTGGTCTCAGTAGTCAGATTGTCCCCCAAGCAGCACAATTTGGGGGGGGGGCACTGCCAGAACCTCAAGGACAGCAGCTCCTGATCCTCGGTGGTCTCTCCAAGCTTTTATCCCCACCCTTGGGGATACTCAGGCACTGCTGACCAGTTTAAGAACCAGGCAGGGGTTTCTCAGGAAATCAAAGGTTTAGCAGGGAGGAATTCAATCCTGACTCCTGTCCCATTGCTGCAGAGCAGCGCCAAGCCCAGGGATGCTGCTCTAGCCTGAGGCACTTCTCTGAGTGACACCACAGGAAAAACACTTTGGATGTCACACCTCTACCTGGCACCCAAGGGTTTGCAAGGTGTCCTTGTCCTCCCCCTATCCCCTGACCAGACACAGGAGGAACCAGACCTGTTTTTAAGCCGGCATCACTCCCCTGCAGCGAGAGCAGCCCAAGGTTTTTAAACATTCAACACCTCCTGGCCAGCCTGGCCTGCACTACAGAGCTGCTCAGATCAAAAGATCTTCAGCTCAGAAGATTAGAAGGCTCCAGGGATGGGTAAGAGGATGCAGAGCTCTTCACCTCGAGGTGGTTGGCCCCGTTTCTAGGTCAGGAACAAGCACAAAACCTGTCTCTGCTGCAGCAGAGGAAGCAGCCAGCTTGACTTCAGCTCCTGGCTGTCAGCTGTCCCCGTCTGGGAGACAAAAAGGAGCTGGACTGGCACTGCTTCAGCACATAAACACCCTCAGGGACCCGAGATGGGCTGAGGCCACCCTGCTGCGTGGCCATGAGGAGGGCACTGGTGAACAGGGAATGTGTTGGAGGGGATGACTCAAAGCCCACACCTGGGATGTCCCTGCATGGTGCAGGAGCACTCTCCTATGGAGGGACGCTCCAGCCCTCTTCGTGCACTGTTGGGGAAGATGAAACAGGAAAGCCTTATCAATATGATTGCCTGGCAAAAGATTTTGAGAATATGGAAACTATAA
>JAWMQZ010000095.1:3181461-3212783 GCA_035584835.1 Tangara arthus
CACAGCTGGCACTGCAGGAGGGCTGAGCCCCCATGGGATGGGGCTGTGCCACCACCCTGACACACAGGGGGTCAGGGCATGGTCTGACTCTGGCAGTGGTTTTTCTTGTACTATTGCATTGTATTTTTAGGTTTTTTCCTAGTAAAGAACTGTTATTCCTATTCCCAGTCTTTGCCTGAGAGCCCCTTAATTTCAAAATTATAATAATTCCAAGGAAGGGGGTTCACATTTTCCATTTCAGGGGAGGCTCCTGCCTTCCTTAGCAGACACCTGGCTTTTCAAACCAAGGCAAGGAGGATGCAAACCACGCAGGGAAGTGCATCACTCACTGCATCTCATTCTTTCAAAGGATTTAGACTTTTGGAAAGACCTTCAAAGAACTGTTTCCACACCACAAGCAGCCTCTGTGTCATTGGGGCTGGGGATGCACACCAAGCCCACCTTTCTCCAGCTCCATCCACCCTCCCTGATCCTCCACCCCCTTTTCCTGCTGCCTCTCCCTCTCCCAAGCGCCGGAGGGGCTGGGGAGGCTCAGAGCATCCTCAGAGCCCTCACCCTGATTGCAAGTGAAGTGTTTGAGCAGCATTTCAGAAGTTTTCTCCCCCAGTGCCCGTCAAGAACAAACAAAGTATTTGTTGTTGTTGGAGTAAAAAATTCATCAAAATAAAATAAAATAAAATCAGAAGCAGAAATGCACACATCTACATTTGACTAAGTGGGGAGAGAACACACTCAGAAACTTTTTGATCAGAGCAGAGAGCCTCAAATCCTGACAGAGAAAATGTATTCATAATTTATTAAAAAAATAATTTATAATTTATTTTAAAATTCATCAGACTCCTCTTTATTTTTTTTTTCCTTTTTGCCTCCCTTCTGACAAACAAGATTTTCTGTAATTCCCGAGGAGGGCAACCGATGGGGACAATATTGCTGAAGGCTTCTCTGCTTTCAGAGGTTGGGAACATGAAAAGACAGAGCAGCAGTGCCAGAGACACCCCTGACCAGCACCCCTGCTGTCCTAAACCCTCCCAGGGATGCTCCTGCATCTCAGAGTCTCTCTCTCATATTCAAGGGCTTTACAGACTTAAAATAGGAGCCCCCCACCCTCCCTGGCTGCTGCTGGGTTCCACCACCTCACTGGGCTTCATCCAGCATTCAACCCTGGCTCTGACAGGTGGAAAAAAAGCAGCCAGGGCACAACGCTGCAGCTCAGATCCCTCCTGCTGGACTCCTTATCCGGGAAGATTATGAGGTTTACTGCTGCTTCTCCATTATCCTAAATAAAGCAGCCTTTCAAAATTGCTTCAGACATATTAGATCATGTACTTTTTACACTTCCAGAGACACTGGTTATAATATCTTTTTAACAACACTGGGCAGAATCTATTTTCTTCTTCCACTGAGCTGAAAAATACTGTTTTCTCAAGGAAGAAGAAAAAGGAGGAGGGAAAAAAAAAAGCTATTGATTTTGTTTAGGGTCAGAATAAAATATCATTGGAGTGGGTGTTGAAATCCTCAGCCACAAATTACTTCCAAAGTGACAGTTTGGGCTGTGAAGATTTTTCTTGTGAAATAAAACAAAACAAATGAAACATTGTGTTCTTCCTCTCTATGTGCACGTTTGAGGTTTCCACCGGCTCCAGCTGGTTCCTGCTGGGTATATTTAGCGTTTCAATCTATTCTTTTCCCATTCCCATCCCTGCTGGAGCTGTTGCACGGCCAGCACCAAATCCTGCTGCCCAGATGGAGTGAGGCAAAGAGAAAGGCTGTGGGTGGGACGTGGAGGGACAAGTCCCAAAGCCACAAGGAGAGAGATTTTATCCTCTCTGATGCCCGGGGGATGCTGTCGGTTCTCCCTTCTCCCTCCATCCTGCCCCACTGCCATGCAGGGATGAGGATGGTATCTAGTACGATGTAATTCAGCATCCCCCTGGCCAGGACTGGCTCCTCTCACGCTGCTTTTGAAATCAAAAACACCTCCAGGAACCTCCAAACCCGGGAGCTCTCAGCCAGGTTTCACTTCTCCAAAGAGTCAGCAAATTAACCCCCATTTATATGCACAACCCACTTCCCTCTAATCTATCCATCTCTCTCTGCTCTCTGCTGGTACAAGAGATGAGTATTGGCTTTAAATACAATAATTTCTTTATAAATAAAGAACAGGCAACACTTGTGAAAGGGAAACCAGATGTCTACCTCGGGCTTCTGTGCTTTCTGCTCCTCAGCATTGTGTGCGGGAGATGGGAACACGCCACCGGAATGAAGAGATCTGCAGGTCCCTGCCTCCCGCTCTCAATTTTATTTTATTTATTTAGATTTATGCAAATGCAAAAAAGAGGTCACCTACCCATATGCTCTCAATGCCCTTGATGTAACTTTAAAATGCATCATAAAAATGTCCTGTACACTGCAGTATAATTCAGTACCACAAACCCGCAGGTAAGAGAAAAGCCAAAATCTCCCCCTGCTGCAAACAGACACATTCCCACCCTGGCAGCACCTGCACACACACAGATTTCAGCTTCCATCAGCCCTTCCCTTCCCCATCACCTGACCCAGGGCAGCCAGCAGCCACAGCCTTTTTTCCCACACATCTGCTGCTCTGCTCAACATCTGTCCCCCACCATGGATCTCTCCATGTCCCACATCACCACCCCGGAGCCACTCCTGCCATCCCACACAGCAGTCAAAGGGACCATCCCAGCCCTGCCACTGAATCAGGAGCCCTTGTTCTTCTCCACTCTTCTGAGCACGGTGGGCTCAGAAACCTCCTGGTAGTGGGAGAAGGAAGAAAAATACTGCAAAAGCACCAAAAAACTCACTCCAAAGTGTGCCCTTGTGGCACTGCCAGACTGGTCTGATGGAACTACCCTGTTCCAAGCAGGGCAGCATATTCCCAAGCACACGGAGGCAGTTGTGGTACCAGGGGATGCTCTGGACCATGTTCCTGCTTGTGGAAGCAGTTGTGGTACCAGGGGATGCTCTGGACCATGTTCCTGCTTGTGACACTGCACCCACCTTCACACCACCCCTGAGCCACCAGCCAGCCCAAAACCCAGCAGCATTTTGGACAGGAAAGACCTTCCCGTGATTCAAGCCACTATGAGGATGTGAATTTTTAATTCCTGAACCTCACAGAGCCAACCCTGACCCAGCAGCAGCGCTCCCACAGCTGGCTCCTGCCTTTAAGATGCCACAGGATTTCTCCGCAGCAACTCTTCATGTTTCCCGGCCATCCTCCCTCGGGAACGCGCGCAAAGAGTGAACTAATGAGTCTATTAGACTTAATTAAGCTAATGTGAAATTATTTACTTAATCTGGGAAGATCTTATGATGGTGAGAAATCCCCATGGACAAAAGCTTCCAGCTGCCTCGCACGGGCAGGCGAGAACCCCGCGAGCAGAGGCTGTGGAGATGCTGTGGGCACGGGGACAGTGTGGAGAGGGGGCTCAGCCACCACCACAGCCCAGAGCACCTGGTTCTTGCATGGCACTCCAGTTCCACCAGGAAAACCAGCCAGGCAGCCCCAGCCCTGTTCTGCCTTCATTTTCCAAATGCACATCTCTCCCCGGCCAGCACATCCATCCAAGCTGGCAGCTGGGAGGGAAAAGTTTTCAGGAGTGGTTGGCCCCTGTCTCCCGTGGATGGCGAGCATCCCTCATCCCACAGCAGCCAGGCTGTGCCTCAGTGTGGAGAGCAAAGGGGATTTTGCCTCGTGCATTTTCCTGGCTATTTTTTTTCCCCTCCCTTAATGTAGAAAAGCTTAACGCTCGCTTTGAATTCCTAATACGACTGAGTTCTTTTTGCCACTTATTTTGTTTTGTCATGCACTACATACAATTACACATCTCTAATCCGCAAATCCTCCCCCGACGCTGGAACACGTGCCAAGCCTTTCCCTTCCACTGCATTGAAAGCCTTTGGAGACAAGCTGACATCACGGAATGCCGGGGTGCCTTGGCATCACCCACTGCCACCACTCTCCAGACATGGAAGCCTCTGATCCCCAAAGATTGGTTTTAAAAATGCCCCATCCCTGCCCTGAGGGTCTCCAGCCCTGGCAGTGCAGCCAGGAGCCCTGGTCAGGAGTAAATCCCAGAGAAGGAGCTCCCTCCATCCTGGCTAAAGGAGCTCAGCTCAGCATCTCTGAGACAGAAATCACATTTTGTAAATCTCCCACGGTGAATCAACTCCCCAGTCAGATATGAGCTCAGCAAAAACTGGCAGGCAAATGATCTCATTAATAATCAGCACTATCAGGAGTTTCTGCTTCTCTCAGGCAGCCAAACAGGCGAGAATTTATCTGGGAATGGGAGCAGAGCTACCTGGAACACAATGTAATTATTGCCCCAAGGTCAGCCCGTGGCAGCTGTGCTGGCAGCCGGTGCCCTGCTCACAAGTGAGGCCACCTGCAAAGGGGGCACCAAAGCTTTGGTGGCCCCTTATGATGCCTGTGCTGGTTCACACCCAGATACCTCATCCACAGGAGTGGCCCCTCCACCAAACCCAGGGAAAGAGGATCTAAAGCCTCCCCCCCCAGCACATAAAACATAGTGTGGGCTCTCATCTGTGAGCATCAACCCTTCAACCAAGCCATGGAGGGGACCAAGCACCTCCCTGCCATCCCTGCTGGGGCACCCGGAGTATTTCAGTGAGGTATCAATGAGATTTTGGTGAGATATCCATGAGATTTCAGTGAGGTATCAATGAGATTTTGGTGAGGTATCAATGAGATTTCAGCGAGGTATCAATGAGATTTTGGTGAGGTATCAATGAGATTTCAGTGAGGTATCAATGAGATTTCAGTGAGATATCAATGAGGTTTCAGTGAGCTATCAATGAGATTTCAGTGAGATATCAATGAGGTTTCAGCGAGGTATCAACAAGATTTCAGCGAGATATCAATGAGCAGCCAAGGTGCAAACAAGTTTGAGAGTTTCCCTCCACACAAAAAGCCTCACTGCAGCCCCAGAGCGTCTCCCAGCCCTGCTCAGGAAAAGAAGGAATAAGAGAGACATCAATTTCCAGAGCTCTGCACCAAAATCCGGCCTTCGCCTTTGAAAGTGTAATTTATTCAAGCTGCTTTATTATTGCAGAGCCCAGCCTCGACAGGGGATTATGGAGAGGTCACAGCTGGAGCAATAACAATAATAAGAAAAAATAGTGAAGTGGGGACAGCATCTTGTGTGAGTTCACTGTGAAGCAGGGACTCACTTTTTTTGGAGCCACGGTGTTGGAAAGCACAGGAAGAACATCCCACGTGCCACCAACTTAACACAAAAGTGGCATCCAACAAATCTTTGGGGGAGTAACAGGGATGGGGGCTTCACACCCCCTCTGTTTGTGATCCCAATTAGGCATATGTTGAGGAAAGGGTGTATGTATATTAGATTTTAATTAAGCAGTGTTAATTATAATCTATGAGATGTGCTTACTGCTTATCTGATAATTATGAGAAAGCCAATTTGGCTGCTGGCTTGTGACTAATTAAGTGGAATTAGTAATGATAATTATAGATTTAATTTTTGTTTGCCTTTATTGGCAATGGGGGGGAAAGTGGCTTCCAGGGCTGGGTAGGGCAGGGATGGGAAAAGTCATGGGGAAAGGTCACCATGCCAAGAATTTGGCCCACAGAATGGAGATTTGACCAGGACTTCCCAGAAAAGGGGAGATTTTAGTGAAAAAAATCCCAATTTGGCATTAAAAAAGAGTTTTGCTGGAAATGCTGATGGAAACAAAGTTCTCCTAAAAAGCAGTAGTTTCGTGGAAGATTGGGCTGGGTTTTGTCAACTCATTGCACAGGCAGTCAGAGTCTTTTTTAAAAAAATATTGAAATCTTGGGCAATTCAGGGAGTTTGACTTTTCCAGCCCACAGGGGGAAATTCCCTGGGGATCTCTCTCCTTCCTCTCACACCTACCATGACCCTGACTCCTGTTCCCAAGAAAAAGGGGACTTTTTGGCACTTTTTTTATTTTTTTCTTTTCCCTTAGTGTAAATTGATAAGGTATAAAATAAACACTGAATCCTGCAAAAACTGCCCAGTCCCTGGGAATGGGACCTGCATATTTTAAACCTGTCCACAGGTTGCTCTGCCTGGCTACAATCCTTGAAATACTAATTTTCTGCCCTTTCTGAGCATGCACTATGCTCAGAGGCTGCCAAATTGACCCAAAACATAAAAGCAAAGCTTTTGTGCGAGGCAAAGAATAAAACACAGGGGAAAAAAAGGGAGGGGGAAAAAATTAAATATATTGCAGCTGGATTTTTAAAAAGCCCAGCTAAACTTGCAGCTGCACGACAGCACGTGGAGCTGTGCAAGCTCAGCTAATGATAATTAAATCTCCTGCTGCAGGGGTGAGCAGCAATTTCGCGCTAGGTCTGCTGCCCGGGATGAGAGCTCTCCCGGGAAAAGCAGCACAGGGCTGGAGGGTCGGACCATGGAGATGCTCTGCTCGCTTGCCAGGCAACACCCGGAGCTGGGGGATGCTCTGCCCGGCTCCTTCCCGAAAGCAGCATCTCCAGCGCCGAGCTAAATAATACATGGCAATCCCAGGGATGCATTCCAGGCGGAGCGGAGCGCAGGGAAGACAATGCCGGCTGAATGCATTCAGGCAGCAGCCCCGGTGCGGCCGCGCTCATTTGCGAGGCCCCGCTGCAGAGGGGGGACCCCGCTGAGGCACCCCCAGGTCCTCGGCGAGGGCTGAGGAGAGCAGAAAGAGCCTGACCTGACTGCAAAGTGGCTCTTCGCATCCAGAGCCTTTGCATGCAGAGCCTTTGCACTGAGAACCTTTGCATCCAGAGCCTTTGCATCCCGGCTCTGCATCCAGAGCCTTTGCACCCCGGCTCTCTGCATCCTGGCTCTCTGCATCCGGAGCCTTTTTCATCCAGAGCCTTTGCATCCCGGCTCTCTGCACCCCGGCTCTCTGCATCTCCACTCTGCATCCAGAGCCTTTGCATCCTGGCTCTCCACATCCAGAGCAAAGTGGCTCTTTGCATCCAGAGCCTTTGCGCCCAGAGCCTTTGCATCCCAGCTCTCTGCATCCCAGTTCTTTGCAACTAGAGCCTTTGCTCCCTGGCTCTCTGCATCCCGGCTCTCTGCATCCAGAGCTTTTGTGTCCAGAGCCTTTGCTCCCTGGCTCTTTGCATCCAGAGCCTGTGCATCCAGGCTCTCTGCATCCCATCTCTCTGCGTCCAGAGCCTTTGCATCCCAGCTCTCTGCATCCAGAGCCAGGGCATTCCTGGGATGCAGCCTCGGAAGCAGCTGCAGGACTGGGGCGCTGTGCTCTGCGCGTCGGCAGCGCCCGGCACTGACAGAAACAGACTCTTTGCCCAGCTACAGCTCGGCTAAATTCAGTGCCCAGCCGCTCAGGTTCAAGGAAGCAGCACAGGGCCATTGGCCAGATCACCCGTGGCACATCAGGGACACCGTGGCAGGCAGGGACACAGAGTGCCAGGAGCCTGGTGCACGGCGCCTGAGGAAGAGGATGGCATGCAGGTGATGCTTCTTGCTGGAGGAAGCTGGAGTGAAATAAACCCCAGTCCTGGCCGCCTGTGAGCATTAAAGATTATTTGCCTGACAGGCTCTTGCCCTGACCTCTGTGGTGGCTGGTTTAAAGAGATTAAATGAGAGCAAACTCACAATTTCTGGGGTTATTTTTCCTTTTTTCCATTTCAGTAGCTACTCGAAAATAGGCTTGTTTATAGAGGGAGAAATCCCCCACGAGTCATGCACTATCCAGACCAAAAAATACTGCCAGCATCAGCCCAAAGTGACCAAAACATGTGCACAGATGGGCAAAATTTGACCTCATTCCTAATGATGTTCAGAGTTTGTGCAGCCACGGACATCTCTACAAATTCCCTCCAGGGTTTCCACTATATCCATTATAACAGGGCATCACCCTTAAGTGCACTTGCTGAATCATCCATTCCAGCTCCTGGACTTAATTTTTCCATGATACATTAAATACCTTCCCTTCCTGTCCTAAAGAGCTGTGGGATGCACTGGAAGGAACACAAATGGTTTTGGCTCTGACTTGATGCTCAGCTCTGCAAGGGAGTTGTTCACTTGGAATTCCCTGGTGAGCAAGAGAGCTAAGAGAGGTCAGTACCCAGCCCTAGAGGGATAAATAATACTTTAAATAGGACTCAGCTCTGTGCCAGGACCTCCTGTTGAACACTCCCACCTGTAGTTGGCAAAGGATGAATCACTGAGTGCTTCCACACCCCTCTGAAATGAGGAGTAATGGGGTTTTAAGAGAATAATGCTTCATAACACTCAGCATTCTGTTGGATAAGGTAAAGACAAGGCAGAAGCCAGGAGCTGATAAAAGCTACAGCTTGTAATTCCATTGCACCTTCTCTACTCAATAAATGGGTTTCAGTCAGAGCATCTCTTCCATCCAACCCAAAAAGGACCTGAAGGGTAAGTTGATTGCATTGATCGTGCATGCATTTTCCCGGCAGGGAAACTGGCCCAGTCCCTGGCTGCTCCTGTCCAAAGTACTCCACTCACTTATTACGGGAATATCGCCAGAGACTCCAGGGCCAGGGAGCGGGACGCTACGGGGAATTCATTGCTCTCTGCGTGCTGGGAACATTAAGTGGGAAGGCAGAGCAGGGGGGTATGGCAGCAGCTCAGCTCAGCCTCTTCCCCATCACAGCCCCTGGCAGCCAGTCACTCCTGCCATCCTTCCCACAGGACTGTCCTTAACCCTTGTGGGAACAGGAGGACTCCAGGGGGCAGAGCAGCGTGGATGTGCTGAGACAAACTGTCCTCAGGCTGCTCCTGTCCCCTACAGCCCTGTCACCACTCATACCTCACGTGTGCATCCTCCAGGTGAGAAACTCCCTCTGCATCCTCCATCAATCCCTACACCCAGCTGTGACACTGCTCAGGGGTCCAGCCCTGAGCCAAACCACCTCCTCTGCTGCTCCCCAGCTGCCCAGCACTGTAGGGTCTGCTGGTGTGACCATGCTCATCCCTAAAACCCTGCCTGTCTTCCCCAGGGAAGAGTGTAAATCCCTGGACTTGGTACAAAGCACAAACTCCTCTCAGTAAGGTCAGCACTGCTGTTGTCATCCACTGGTTGGAGGGCACTGCCGTCCTAAACCATACACAGGGAAAGCTGCTGAAACAAGGGGTCTGAGCCCAAATTCAGCATCCAATCCCAAAACTGGAGCAGAAGGCATTGCACAAGCTCTGTGCCCCTGCTGTCATGCCTTTCACCCAGTCATGTCCCCTCCTAAGGGGTGGCACACATGACCCAGAGGCGGGAAGGGGACATCCCAGGGCAGCACCAGCCTCCTTGCTCTGCTGGAGCAGTGACAGGCAGGACCCAGGGCAGGCTGGCAGCCTCACAGCAGCACTGCCCAGCCCCGGGAGGTGGGCCAGGGTACCTGGGTTTGCTAATTAACCCCGAGGCAATGCCCTGCTCACAGGCAGTGCTCCTCCAGCAGAGCTGCCCCCACCTCTCCCCGCAGGAGGCTGAGCCGTGCCTTGCCAGAGTGTCTTCGAAGGAGAAGGCTATCAGCTCCAAACAGCCGAGACCTTTAGCTCAAATCCATTAATCCTCTTTATTAAACCCGGGTCACCTCTGAGTCCTGGCAAATTAACCAGCATCTCCCCACTGCAAGTACATCAAGAAGAAACGCGCTGTACAGCGTCTGTAATTTTCATGGACCAGGGCTCTGGGGTCAGAGGGCTTCCCGGGCTCCAGTCTCTGCCTTTGTCAATTTAAAAGGGAACATCGGCCTGCGCTTGTATAAATCACGAGAGAGGCAGAGCAGGGGCCCAGGGCGCTCTGCCAGCTCCAGCTGTGCCACTGTCCCCTCTGCTGCCCGGGGACAGGAGCAGGGGACAGCGAGGCCACAAGCACCAAGTCCCCTGGGGGGAGAAATGGGGCTGGGGATATCCTCCAAACAGCTGGGCAGGCAGGGCAGCGCGCTTGGCATCCTCCAAGGCTACCTTGGCCATGTGCCTTCTCACTGCCTCCAATAAATGGCACATCCCTGGTGCCAGCCCAGCTGGGGAGCAACAGAAAGGGAGACTGGAAGGGCTCCGCTCCAGCTCAGAAGTGGGTGGAAAATTGCTCCCTTGTTGCCTGAAATTTCACCGTTTGAAATATCTCCCCCTCTCTGCGCTGTCCTGTTGGAGCCACTCTACTCTGAGTGCTCACCAAGCCAGCACCAAAGCAAGAGCAGCTCTGGTTCTGAAAAGCCAAGGACATTTAGCTGGGCTGGGGAAGACCTGGGGCCAAATCCCTTATAAAAACTAATTGTACACCCACTGGAAGAGCTACAAAAGAGAAAACCAGCCCAGCCTGGCCTGAGGAAGAAGAACTCTGTGTGAGCTGAGGGATAAGGGCAGCATAGGGATCAGAGGTCACAGCACTCCCTTCCTCAAATGGGTCTCCTCCTGCTCCTAGAAACAGCATCCTCAAGATAAGCAAGCTTCCCAGAGCCAAGCAAAGAGTGCTCCTACACTCTGTGAGCGAAGATAACAAAAAAACCATTTTTCATGGGGAAAAAAAATGTGGGAAAATTTCCAAGCAGCTCCTTAAGAGCTGAAAGCATCACATCTATTCCCCTAAGACAACTCCAGACCTGGCACTTCCCAGCATACTCTCCATCCTTAGCTTTACCACGGGGCTATAAATCCACTGGCTTTGGCTGAAGTTGCTGTGGTTTTACACCAGCCTAAGCCAGCAGAAACTGAGCTGGGCAACCATGATCCAAAGGCCAAGATGCTCACCCTTAACTCAGTCCAACAGCACAAGGAGTTTTCAATCTGGGGTTGAGATACAGGTAGGATTAGCACACAGCACCTCAAATCTCCCAGCCATCAGCTTGTATCACTGCTTTAGTTTTTTATTAAAAACACCACTTCTTGCTGTATTTAATCACAGCAAGGTCATTTCAGTGACAGTTGTCAGCATCCTGGCCAAGGAGCCAGAGGAGCGGGGCCCTGGCCTGCTGGTCAGATAAAAGGAGGAGATGCTGGGTTTCATTTCCTTGTTTTCAATTGAGAGACGCCCACCTCAGTGTGCAGATTAAGGTGTGGGTGGGCCAGTGTCAGCCCCCCACGGGCAGAGATGGGAAGCTGCTGCTTGCTCTGCTCATCAGGAGCCCTGAGGAGAGAAATTGCATAGTTCTCCCTGTGGCCCTCTGCCCACCTCGAACCAATTTCTGCTCCTTTTAATTCAATTCAGCTCCTCCTGACCCTGGCTGGCTGGAGTTGCAGAGTTTCTCTCAACAGATAGCACCAATTACAGAGGTGTGAAAATGGAAGGCTTTCAATTCGGAGAACAAACCCAAGAAACTGGGACTTTATTGAACTGAGAATCAGGGGGTGGGGAAGGGGGAGCGGGCAGGGGCATGGGCTCAGCAGTATCAACTGTGCTGGCTCTAAAAACCAAATTCTGGGGCTGATCCCTCCAGGAGTGAAGGCATCCCCCGGGGCTGGGGTGGTAAATGGCAGGAGAGGTGCAGGTTCAGGTGTGCAGAGCTGATGGCAGCTGGAGATGAGGGATGCAGAACCCAGCGCTGCATCCCTGGCACGCGCCCCGCTCGTTAGCGGCTCTGTGTGTGTGTGTGTGTGCAGTCCCCACAGGGCTGATTCCAGACCCTCAGAATCACATCCCACACATCTGACACAAACTGAGTTTGCCTCCCAGCAGCAGATCCTGGCTGGATTGACTCTGCAGCATCTGCAGCCCAATCCAGCCATTAGGAACAGCAGCACCTCCCTCCACCCCGCTCGTGGTGTGACACCACTTTCTGTCCTCCCACAAAGCCAAGGACTGTAGGTCAAGCCTCTGGAAACATGAGTGGCAGGATGAGCCTGGTCAGATCTGGGTAGGAGGGCTCTGGCAGGATGGTGGAGCTGCCTGACAGCCTCAGCAGCGAGATGAGCACATGGACTGACTTTACAAAAACTGCACAGTACAGCCTGTGATGATCAGAGAGTCCCCAGACAAAAGCAGGAATGTTCAGTTCATGGGAAGGAGGCAGGGATAAGCACTTCCCTGAGCTGAGCTCACTGAAACTCTTTACCCAACATGCCCTGATGCTAAAAAAAATTTTAAAAAGCTGAAGTAAGAAGTCCTAGATGCCCAGGAGAGAAAATGGGGTTACTCTTATGAGAAGCAGAACCACTGAGTAGGGTCCCCCACCATCTCTGGATACTTCCAGGTACCTCATGAGATGTAAGGATGCAAAAAAGCCTCCCCCAGACTTGAAAATTCCCCTCTCCTGTCCTGTCTTCACCAGACTGGTCAGACCATCAGCACAATGCCCATGTGCTAACCAAGCCCAGGGGCTGCCTTTAATCCAGACTTCTCCAGACTTCTCCCCATCCGTGGAGATGTTCAAAGCCAGGCAACCTGGCCTAGTGAAAGATATCCCTGCCCAAGGCAAGGATGTGGGATGAGATGATCTTTAAGGTCCCTTCCAACCCAATCCATTCTGTGATTCTGTTATTCCCTTCCTTGATGAGGAACACCTCACATGGCAAAGCTCTGCCTCCTATGCCAACACCCAAAGAGCAAGGGGGTCCTCTCAGTCTGAATTCTGAGCAACAGCCCAAAATTCTGGCTGGCACATCCAGGCAGGCTCAGCATCTCCTTTTGGAATCCCAGAACTGGGGTGGGGGGCACCAAAACAAAGCAGTGGCTCATTCCTGCCTCTCTCCCAAGAGTTCCACGACTTGGAGCAGCTCAGAGCGTGGCTTCCAAGCCAGTGCACCTCCCCTCCTGTGCCTCCAGCAAAGCCCTGGCCGCGGCTCCTCCAGCACTGTCCATAAATCCTGCAGCCCGGTAAACAGCGGAATTACGGCGCCCCGCCATTGCTTAGCCGCCTTTGACACTAATTGCTCTGCAGAGTGTGTGCAACTGGCAACACCTTATTAAAAGTGAAATATATTATACTGTCCACTTATTGCGACTTTATAAAGATAAAGTGTCCCGAGGATGCGGAGAGGCTGGCAAAGGCAGCGGCTCTCAGCCCCGCAGCGGCCGGAGGATGCTGCAGCGCAGGGCAGGCACTGACAGGACAAATGTGTGCTCTCCCTGAAATTCCAAAGAGCATTTCCATCCAGAGACCGAGGGCTGAGTGAAGAGTGTGCTTGAGAATTTCTCCTCTCTTCGTCTCCTCCTTTCAGCTCCGGGATCATCACTCTCAAGCCCCAGGGGAAGGACAGGCAAAGATGCAACGTGAAAGGGCAGAGGGATCAATCACGTGCTGCCCTCCTGCCAGCCTGGAGAGGAGCAGAGGGTGCCCCTCCACTCACAAAGCCAGGCTGATCATGAATTCACATTTGCCTTCTTCCAGACATCACTGCCTGAACTGTGGTACAGACTCTCCTGCCAGGACACTAAATGGGGCGTCCAAGTGCAGGTTCAAGAGCCTGGTGGTGCTCCAGCTCCCTGCCAGCCCAGCACAGGGATTTCAGCACCCAGTGTACTGATCCTATACTGTTTCTTCTGTGTTTCTCAAAGCACTGTTTCACAAGGAAAAACGCACTTCAGATTTGGAGCTACAGCAAGGACACGTCTCTTAACACTTGTCTCTGCACATGCCTTGGGCAAGTCATTTTCCCTCTTTATTCCTTGGTTCCCCTGTCTACAAAAACAGGTACAATGAAATTTCTCTTCTCCGTGAATTATTTTAAGACCTGCTGGAAACAAACACTGTGTAAGAGTGAGACCTGATATCACTGAGTTCCAGTAATAAAGGTTTTGATCCAGGCCTCCCGGCCTCGTCTCACCAGGTAATTTTGGAAGAATTTTCGTGCTTCTTTTGAATTGATGGGCTATTTCTGGTTGGGAACGCAACAGACAGAGGAAGGCACAGGGGATGCCATCAAAGGCACTTCTGCAGCCTGCAGTGCTCACAAAGAAGTAGTGAGCAGAGAGGGCACAGAAAACCCACCCATGTGAGGTAAAAATCAGCTTCTGAGGACTTCTTCCCAGCAAAATTAAGATATTCCCAGGCACATCACAAAAGTCATTATGTCTACATTCCTCCTGTGCTGTGGAGGGTACAGACAATATTATTTATCCCTTATTGGCCATCTCCCTTGTGGCAGAGAGGAGACACCCACCTCCCACAGTCCATGTGGTGCAGAAACACAGCCTGCATCCCTCTTTGATTCCTGAAGGAAATGGCACGTCCTCCACAACGGATTTGAAATATCCAGAGTCTTTGGTTCAACAAGTTCAAATCCAAGCAAGATCAATACCTTCTCACTCCTGAGGTATCAGCAGGTAATTGGGTATCGTGCAGTGATGAGTAACCTAGTTTGCTCAGAAACTGCAAACTTTAATCTTCATCCATTCCTGGTACATAGAATAGTGAGGGAGGAACAGATCAAAGGAGAACAGATCAAATTCAGCTGCATTTGGACCCAGATTGCACAAAAAAGGACACATTCTTAAGCAAAATGGCTCAGGCTTCTGAGGTTCAGCACCTTGAGAGATTTGGGTACAACACAAGGCAGAGAAGTTTCCACTTCTCCAGTGCAGCCACCTGGGACCCCAGTACCAGGTGGGGGGTCACAGGTACTGGGGTTTAGGCTGTTCCTGACCCCCCAGCTTGGACCAGAGTCCTCTCCAAATTCACACACAACATCTGAACACCTCAACCTCTCCAAATATCTATGAGTCCCACCCCAGCCCCCCTCCCCTTTTCCCATTTCCAGCCCTGAAATGCCCATGGCACCAGCCCTAGTGCAGGCAAGGAGAAGCTGGTCCAGCTTTCCAAGCAGGAATGTTCTACCCTGCTGTAGGAAGTTCCCACCTCTGCCATGGAAAGGAGAAGTGCCAGGTAGACTTATGGGCAGAGCGACACAGAAAAGCACCAGGGGCAGCAGAACGACCTATTTGACAGATTTCCCTGCCGATCAAAGCTAACTTTGCTGAGAGCTTTTGACATCTGATTAATTACATGGCGCTGGCTCGCCTGAAAATCCCGAGTTTGCGGCAGCCCTCACTTTCCCTCCTCGCAGCCCTTGGAGCCCAAACCCGCTCCCCTGGCGCCAGCAGAGGAGGGGATGGCAGGAGGTGGCTTTGCCAAAAGTGCTGGCCCGTCCTTGGGAGGATGGAGATAAGGAGGGCGAGGGACAGCCGGGGACAGGGCCCCTTTGTCTGAGGTGCCTTTTGTCACGGGGAGATAGGAGGAGGCTGCCGTGCGCTGACATTTCGGTGACCAAATTAAAATGCGCCGCCACAGAGACTAAATGTCATTAGCCTCATTAGAAGTGATCGCATTAAAATAAACAACCACAAAAAAAAAAAAGAAAGAAAAAAAAAAGGAAAAAAATTTGAAGTGGAAATTAGCCAACGCCATTAAATAAAACAAATAAATGGGGAGATCCTTCGAGGACTGCGCAGGTGATGCCAACAGAGAAATGAACTGAGAAGGGGCAGGAGCAGCCAACATCTCCATGGGCTCTGCTGCCAGCCTGGACTGTGATGAGACAAGTCCCCTGCTGGTGTGGCCCCAAATGGAGCTGCCCCTTTGGGAGAAGTCTTTGGAGCTTCCAGACAGTTCCACGTTGGCTTCCACCTCAATGCCCATGTCCCCCAGGGCTGGCACGCAGGCATTGCTCTGCCAGCACCTCTGCAATCCGAGGGATGCACCTGTGTGCTGCTCTAACAGGAAGGAGGATTTTTTTAGCAGCATCAAGGTTTCTCTTGGATGCTTCCCAGTCAATTACTGGCCAACACCAACCACATTTGGCTGATGCTCTGTGACAGGACCGCCACACGAGGTGGAAGGCTTGGTGAAAGAAGTGCCACTTTGTCCTTGCAGAGAGAGGAATTTTTCCTCTAACCCCTCTTGCTATGCAAACGCCATTTCCTTTGGGGCGGGAGAAGTCATCAGAAGGCCCTTGCAAGATCCTGCTTATGACAGAGCAGATTTGAAAGCCCAGAGATCTCCTTCCCCCTCCCTTCCTTTCTGTCAAAAATTATAATCATCATTTTCCAGCTTGCTGAACAATCAAAGTGTGGCCTATATTCGCTGGAGCTCCTTCCACATGCTGCATGCATAGCAACAAGTCCAGGAAACAAAAGCCAGAAGTAAACAGTTGGGAGAGAAGAGGCAAAGGGCTGGCAGGGGACAGCAGGGGGACACTGCTCAGAAAACACACGGGGCACAGCCTGGCTCAGCCCAGTCTCACCAGTTTGGAGCTGCTCTGAGGGCCAAAGCTCCATGTGAAGACCTCTTCTTCCATCCTCGGCAAAAAGCACGGGAATACACATGCCTGGGAAGCGTGGTCACTGGAAATGCAGTACCAGAAGGAAGTCCAAACCTCCTGCAGCAGGGTCAGCTGGTCCTCATGTGGCTGAGGAGCCAGGAGGAGCAACCCATGGGGTGAATCACGTAGGACAAAGCCATATGGAGCACAGGTAACCCCAGCTGCCCTCCTGGGAATCCCATACCCACTGGGAAACCCCACAAGTGCACCAGTTCTTCTCAACACTACAGACATCCCCCACGGCTTTGCTGTCCAGGCAGTCTGAGCTGATGAGGTCCAGTCCCACCATCCCCTCCTGAAGTGCAGAGCTCACAGGGAAGCTTTCCTGGGCTACCCTTCCCTGCACTTTGCTTCAGTCTCCAGAGCAGTCAATCCAGCACTTTTCACTAGCGCTGAATTCACAGAAAAGTAAACCTAAAAATACCTCCTCTTTTTCCCCCTTCCTTGCCTCATCTCACACGTGTCCCTGGCGCACATGACTCTGCTGCACAGGCAACAGGTTCAACTTCCCAAAAGCAGCTCCTCCCAAAGGGATGGCTCTCTCACTGACAGGTCCCTGCAGTACCTGAGCATCCCAAACCTCTGCCCACAGCCAAGCCACGCTGTCTGAACCTAAGCTGAGACTAGAGGGAGAATCCCCCAGCTCCCACTGAGCCCCACCTGGGCTCACGTGTCCATCCATTCACAAGGGTGACACATCCCCTGCCACTCCCACCAGAAAAGCCACCTTGCCTGGGCACCCACAGAGGGTGAAAACACAATCCCAGAGCTTTGGAGAAGCAGGCAGGAAAGTGTTTCTTCCCTCTAAGCATGAAACGAAGAGGAGCTCCCTGGAAAAACCCACCCACGGAGCAGCAAGTGTCAAAGCCACCTCTGTTATGTGCTGTTGCTGCATTGGTAATTATAAGTACCGTGCCTTCATTAGGGAAAGATGACTGGGAGGCAAGGAGATTTGCAGCAAAGCTGTTATTATTTTTAAGTTTAAACAAAAAGGCGGAGTGTGACAGCTGAAATCACTCCCCATCCTGCACATGCCAGCAGCTGAGAGCATCTCAGGGGATGCTCAGAAGGTAAGAAGGGCTCAGGATCAGTGCCCAGCTTTGCCTGACTGGGGAGGGGAAAGGCAGAGCTGCAAAGCTGAGGATGACCCCAGGGTCGTGAAGGAGATTATAAATAAAATCCAACAAGTTTTCCTCTATCCCCACCTGACTGCAGCAGAAGGATCCTCCTGTTACCTGTACCAGGGGGTACCCTGTTCCCCCACAAACCTGTCGGGGTTCATCACTGCACCCCAACAGCTCCTCTCAGTGACTTCGGTTTCTTACCAAGCAAAGCACAAACTCCGAATTTCATATTCAACTGTAAAATATGAACACAGCTGTTTATGCAGCTCAAAATTCGCCATAACCAAATATTCAAGCCTTTGGAGAAGATTTTCAAAGGCGCCAGTTAAGGCACAGAGCTCCCATCGGTGCCTTTGAAACATCTCTCCCTTTTCAGTTTTTCACAGGGATTCGCACCAGCAAAAGCTCCTCCACCCGGCCGTCTGCAACCACGGAATGCACAAAGGAGAGGCTGTCAAAGAGAAGCTGCTGGAAAATGCAAAGCAAGGTTCAGCACTTTGGGGCATCCTGAAAGGCAGCTGCCACAGCTACCGACCACGAAACCCACAGCCCCCAGGGCAAATTCTTCTGGGAACTTGCACCAGGGGGGGGATTTGCACGGAGCAAGAGCTGCGTGTGCCTCCTCTCCTGTCACGCTCCCTCCCCACATTGCTTGGAAATGACAGCGAGTGCTGCTCCTCCCCAGCAGAATTAAAGCATCCTCTAAGAGCCAGCACCAACCTTCTCCCTGTACTGGGAGCCAGGAGATGGAGAAATCACCCTCTGGCAGGGAAACTACAGGCCAAGCCTCAGGGAGAGGCAGAGGAGACCAGGCAGTGTTTTTGGGCTCACACCCCATCCTGCTGGGACACCTTCCCCAGCTTCCCTGACTCCTCCTGGAAGACTGATGGTTGCAGTGCCTGATCCACACCTATCCCCAGCCTTTGGGAGAGCACAGAAAATCCCTTTAAGCCCCTCTTGCTCATATTGAAATGACACTAAAGCAGAACTAATGTGCTCCAGGTACTTATTCTCAGGCTTAGTCGCAGGGATCAGCAGCCCTCCACCAGCCCGGCATCCCCCACCAGAGAGAGGTGACAATCATGTCACAGGCAGCAGGAAAAGCAAGCTCCTGCAGCAGGGACCCCTTTAAGAGGGGATGGGAGGGTGCTTTTAATGCCTGCAATGTCTGTTTTGTAAATTTAGATGGGTTTTACAACCACCACCAAAGCCAGGCTGCCCCAGCAAGGATGAAGTCACAGAGAGTCTCTGGGAGGATGCAGAAAGCAGGTCCTGGGTGCAAGGGTGACAGTGGCACACTGGGGGACACCCCAAGCTCTACAAGCTTCACCTTGATCCTGGAGCAGTGAAAAACAGGATTGTCCATCTCCCCCTGCAGTGCCAGATTTTCTGACCACTGCCATGACAAGTAATTTCCCCCAGCCTGCAAAGGCAGCGATATAAATGTCTGAAGAGGCTGATGAGCATTGATTTTTGCCACCTGTAGAGCCATGATGTCACCCTGTAACTGCAGCTCAGACAACGATTTCCCCCCTGCCCCAAATTCATTCTCCATCACAGCCCACCCTCATCTCAAACCAGCAGCACCCACAATGCCCAGCAGTGCAAAGCATTTGCCAACAGCTTGGCAATTAAATTACCCACTCACCTCCCTATCCTGCAGTGCTGGACTCATTAAAAACCCTCAGCATCCTTCCCACCTCAGAGAGCAACCCCTGTCCAGGAACCCGCCTCCCCCAAGGCTCCAGATGACAACAGCATTCAGGCTTCCAAATTATTTTAGATAGAAACTTGTCTTACAAAGAAGTAAAAAGCTGCAGAGTAAGACAGTCTCCATGACCAGAGGGGTCAGGGTTTCATTATTGCATTAACCTTTCGTGTCTTTAGATTCCACGGGAGTAAATTGGTAACGAGATGACACGAGACCCAATGGGGAAAATGCATCTTTCCTAACAAAAATAAGAGAAAGGGGGAAAAGACAGAGGTGGGAGCAGGAGAAAGAGGAAAAACTGGCAAATAAGCTATTACAGCTAATAATAACTTTGCGGTGCTATTTTCTGCAGGAGCCTTCAAGTTGTGATGTTTCCCTTCACTCTAATTACACCTTCTAAAAGCAGGTTCCCTTCTCACTTTAACCACCCCGTGTGAAACTCCCGCAGGATTCGGATAAAAACGGAAAGGAAAAGAGTTTGCACTTCAGAAACAGCCTCTGCACATCCCAGGGGAGAGTCACCTGCACAAAACCTTCGGGATTACGCCTGTGAATAATAAACAGCCCAAGAAAAACACTTTGGGAAGGTGCAGGCTCCAAAGGACAGCAGGGGCCATTCACCTTCCCTCTGCCATCCGTGACTTTGCCAACATGACTCGTGTTCCAGCCCACAGCAGTGAAACCATGACTGAAATCACTGCTGGGACAGGTTGGGCAGGGAGGGAAAACATCCAACCTCTGCAAGCCAGGCACAAATAAAAAGGATTGGAGATGTTCAAATCCAGGGCAGGAAGGCAAAGCACCACGCAGCCCAGAGTATTTCCCTTCCTCTAACGCAGGCAGAAGGGTTTGGCTTGATGGATTAAGGGCTGAGCCCAGCCAGGCAAAGTCCTGGGCTGGTTTAGCTCAGGGGAACATCCAAAGCCAAAGCAGATATTGCTGCTTAATAGAAATAAGAAGGGAAAGCTACAACCGCATAAGTGTGGATCAAGAAGCCTCTCCCAAGTTTCCAGGGGCTTAAATGCAGGGGCCTTTTCCTTCCCTGGCACACACAGAGGCCAGAGCCAGTCCAGGCCTTGGCTTGGCCTTGGCCCAAACAGCCACATCCTGAGGAAAGTGCAGCAGGGCACTGGCAAACAGCAAATGCACCCTGTCAGGTTTCTGCCAGCTCCTGCAGCTTAAGGACATGTCTCTGACAGCCCATCAAGTGTCACACGTTCTCCCATTTGGCCCACACAGCTGCTTCCATCCATTTCTCTGCAATTCCAACCCACAGAACCTCATCCAGCAGGAGGGTGAAAGGGCCAATGCTCTACTCAGAGCAGCCTCGCTGAGGCACGCCTGCCCCCACGCCAGGCACACCCACCCTGTCCTGCTGAAGATCTATTTTCAAAAAAAACCCCTTTACATGCTCAAAGTCAGGCAGCTCACACAGCCATGGCTCCCTTGTGCTCACATGCTAAACTACACAAGCACCATTTTGGTTTCTGGTGCTGCTGAGGAGCTCGAGGCTCTGCTGCCAAGGGTTCTCCACCACTGCTCCCCAAAAGTCAAAGCTCAGCCCCGGGGACAGTGCCGACCCCAGTGCTGATGCACATCCCAGCCCCCTGCCATCCCACAGAGGGGTTCCCAGCCCATTCCAGGGGGCCTTGTGCCCACTGATCTGCCCAGTTTGCTCTGTGACAGCTCCACAGGACCCCGGGATGTGGCTGGTCCCATGGCACAAGCCTCCACAAGCAAGTTCTAACCCAAGAACCCTCCTGTTCAGCGCTGCTATGGGCAGAGCCGTTTGCCAGCTGTGCCATGAGTAACCTCTCCCCTGCCAGCCTCACCCTCTTGCCACCCACACCAACCCCTCAGAGCCCGTGGTTCAGCTGCTGAGATCACAGCCGTGCCTCTCTCTGCCCTCCCGGGTGCAACAGAACCCTCCCTGGCAGTCATGAAAAACACAAGGCTGGGTTAAGATCGGATCCCAGCCTCGACACCCAGTCCCCATCTGCTTGCACAGGGATGATAATCTCCCCAGCTGCTAAAAGTGCACATCATCATCAAAAACACGCCGGTGACTTCCTCCCCCCGGCGCTCAGCTCCGCTCTCCGCCCCCATCGCCCTCGCTGGATGCAGCGCCCGCTGCCCCGCGAGCATCAGCACGGAGCCAGCGCTGGATGCAGCCCCAGCATCTCTCCCCGAGCCGGGGGGACGAGGCCAGCCCCCGTTTCGGGAGCCACCCGCTCAGTTCAGCGAGGCTGCGGCACCGGCACGGCCTCCCCGAGCGCCTGGATTGGGGCGGGGGGCTCATTTCCACTTTGGAGGGGAAGGCACCGAGTTTGCCTGGCAGGAATCGGGGAAGCACGGATGAGGGGAGCGCAGGGAATAGCACGACAGCTCTCAGAAGAGGGAGGGAACAGCAGGTGCCCAACTCTGAAGGGAAAAAAAAAACTGCATGAGCCCATCATTTCGAGCAGAGGTTGCCGGAGGGGACAGACCCTGCCCAGCTCGGGGGCTGCAGGTGCCGGCACCGCTCGGGTACCGGCGGCTCGGTGCCCACCTGGGGGTCCAGCACGGCTCCGGAGCCCCTCAAGGCAATCACGGGGAGCACTGGGCAATCCCCCGATGCAGAGCAACTCGCTGCCTGCCCGCCTGCCTGCGCGCGTTCGTGCGCAATGTGCGCGGATCCCGGTTCCCTGCGCGCAAAACCCACTCGGCTCTCCCACCCTGCCAGCCCCTGCCCTCCCATCCGCCCCAGGAAAAGCTTCCTGCGCTACCTGGGATGAAGAGCAGGGCAGTGGTGGCCGTGAAGACGATCCAGCAGGCAGGATGGTACATCTCGGAGCTGCGCTAGGCGAGCGGCTTCGCTCGCTGCTTGCTGCTGCTGCCGCCGCTGCTTTCCGTCTGCGCTGAATTCTGAGCAGGTTTAAATCCAATGTTAGCAGAGGGAGGGAGACGGAGTTAGTGAGCTGGAGAGAGGGCGAGAGACGGAGCAGGCAGTCAGTGTGCCTGGGCTCCCCTTGCACACGCACGCACACTCGCACACAACTGGCAGAAGGAGCAGCGGGCTCCGTGCGTGCACCGGGAGCGCAGACCTCCTACCGGGCACCCATTGGCTCTGGATGCTGACTGACACACGCACTCCCGCTCTCCTGCGGGCTGCACTCCGCAACCAGGGAGTTAAATGCAGGCATCGACCCCCCGAGCATCCCTCCCGGCGCCAGCTGGTGCCCGGGATGCAGGGAGCAGCTCTGGGATGGAGGGAACAGCCCTGGGATGGAGGGAGCAGCTCTGGGATGGAGGGAGCAGCTCTGGGATGGAGGGAGCAGCCCTGGGATGGAGGGAGCAGCTCTGGGATGGAGGGAGCAGCTCTGGGGTGGAGGGAGCACCTCTGGGGTGGAGGGAGAAGCCCCAGGATGGAGGGAGCAGCTCTGGGATGGAGGGAGTAGCCCCTGGATGGAGGGAGTAGCTCTGGGATGGAGGGAGCAGCTCTGGGATAAAGGGAGTAGCCCCTGGATGGAGGGAGCAGCTCTCGGGATGCAGGAGCAGCTCTGGGATGCAGGCGGCAACTCTGGGATGCAGGAGCAGCTCTGGGATGCAGGAGCAGCCCCAGGATGCAGGAGCAGCTCTGGGATGCAGGAGCAGCCCCAGGATGCAGGAGCAGCCCTGCACGGACACAGGCACAGTCACACCAGCTCCTCGTGCACCACCCACCTGCAAAGGGGAATTATTTTCTTCCCCAGCCTGGAGCTGGCTGGTGGGGCAGCCCCGGGCTGCAGCCCTTTGGCTCACCCTGCCCTCTGCTCCCCTCGCCGGGAAGGCAGCAGCAGCTCTTCTACTGCTGAGGCAAACCAGGGAGCAATCCAAGCTTTTTAGCATGAGTGGGTGTTTTTCACACAAAATCTCTGAAACCAGGCAGCAATCTTCCCTGTGCATCCCAACTGGAGACATGTTTTTTTCCTTTCAGCAGCTCACAGAGCCCCAAAAAGACCCTGAGCTCAGGGTACCTGCTCCTGCAGACCCCCTACCCAATACCATCCCATACCAAGGAGTTTTCCTCAGGCTCTCCCTTCCTTCCAGGATGCCACAATTTTCTTCCTTACCCCCAGAGCCCCCTCCCTGGCATGTTCTCACACCCCTGCTGAGCCCTGAGCATCCCTGGGCTTGGGCAGCTGCCCCTGCCATGTCCCCCTCCCAGAGCCACCTCCAGACCAAGGCATTCACCTGTCAGGGCTTGACTTTGCTGCATCGCCAAAAAAAGGAAAAGAAATGTTGCAAAGGTTAGTTTCCAAAACAAATAGCACTTATTTTTGACATTTTCTAAACAAATAAAAAAAAAAAAAAAAACCAAAAAAAGATTCCTCATTGCAACTTTCTAAAAAACAGACTGTAAGTGGGGTTTTTTTAATGCTTCAGGACAAATTTAAACCTTCAGTTTTTCTCAAAACAATCTCTTTCCCCACTAACTCAGGGTTAAAGGTCTCTTTTTGAGTTCCAGGCCAGCCCAAGAGAACTTTCAGCCCAACACTTTGGATTTCCAGCTAACCCACCACAGTTCTCTGACACCAGTGGCCACACACTCCTCCACATCCCACGCCCCAGGGTTTCACCTGCTCCTCGCCTTGGTCTCTTTTCCTATCTACCTGGGCTTGTTCTCACCATCCCTGGATCCCCATTTCCCTGGATTATTTTCCCTTGAGACTCCTTTTTGCATTAAACCATCACCTCAGGGAGCACCTGGCTAAGAGACCCCTCTGCACTGGGGTGCAGGAATCCTGGAAGAACGATGGATCCACAAACCCCAATTCCCACAGCCTGCCACAGAGCTGGGGCCAGAGCTCTCCTGGCACCCAAACCCACAACCCCTGATCATTCCCTCCCCTCTGGTCTTTTTCCCTTTTGTCTCACCTACCTGTTACAACTCAGTACCAGCACATCCCCATCCATGCACATCCCTCTTATCTGGCATTATTTCCACACACAGCAGCACTGGGAGGAACAGGAACAGGGGGTTGGAGCACAAAGCCACATCCCTTGTGCTCTGGAAGGGGTGTCCTCACCCAAAAAGAGGGATGGGAGCCAAGCACACGCTGCCAGGACAAACTCCTCTGGCTTTTAACCATTAATCCTTCTGCATTTTCTATTCTGCATGAATAAACCACAAGTTTTCAAAAGCTTTTAGCTCAGCCATATTCCACATTATCTGCTGAAGGCATCCCATCTCTTCCATCCTCAGGAAAGCACCAAAGAAAACATGGCTAAGGATTTCATTCCTTTAATAAGGGTAAAGTTATGGTGTTTGACCTCTGAAAGAGCTAAATCATCACATGGAGCAAAAAGCAGTGAGCAGAGTGTCTCCCTGAGCCTGGGATGAGGACAGGGATATTTCTGTCCTGAATTTCCCTCTAAATGACACCCTAACAGATGACACCAAGCAAATTTATCCTTTGCTTCACAAGTATTTTGGGAAAACAGCTGCAAAGAGACATTTGGGGATTCCCAGGGCTGCCAGGCATGTGGCTGCATCCTCCCTGGCCAGCCCAGGACAGGGACATCTGTCCCCAGGGGAAGCTGAGCTGCTTTGGGGCTCAGCTGAACCCTGTGGCTGCAGCTCATCCTCCAAATGCACACAGCGAGCTCTGAATCCACCCAAGGCAAAAAAAAGAAATAAAGTTATCTTGGAGGAACTAAAGGAAATGAACAAAGAAATCATTTCTAATTAACAGAAATGTTTGATGGACTCAGAACAAACATGTTGCTCTGCTTTCAAACCCTGAGTTGAAAAGCTATATTTGGTTAAGTTTCAAAACAACACATTCTTACTTTTTTTTTTCTCCCACCACACTTCTCCCATTTGCTTTTTTTTTATTATTTTTTTTTTCACCTGGCAGTGATTATTACCCAAATCCAGCACACACTGAGCTGCTCTCTTTGCATATATTTTGGCCAATTAGGCTGGCACCCGAATTGCCAAACACAGCTCTGAGAGTGACCTCAGAGCAGACCTTTGGTACCTCGCTGCCTTTACCTTCCCATCTGCAAAATGGGAACAAATGTGCTTTGATCAGCCAAACAAATCCATCACTGCTCACCAGCTCTGCAGGACCGAGCAGGCACTGGCCTGTTTCATTTGTTTGATTTCCAAGACACATAATAAAAAGGTGTATAAATATGTATTTAGCTGGTGGAGCTTTTCTGGGATATTTGGGGTTGTTTGCTTTCCGATATCAAGCAGAGAATCTGAAATGCATATTTAAATTTGACAGGCAGCCCCCGATCAGAGAGGAGACATTCTGCTCCGCTGGGCACATTTAGACATGATTTTTGTGTGTATTTCCAGAGGTTTTTTTCCCCAGCTGTCTCAATGCATATTCACATCTGGGACCAGAGTAGTCTCTGGGGGAAATAACACATTTTCAGTGAAGCAGAGGTTTGCACAGACAGGGAGAGGGGGCAGAGCAGCGCAGGAGAGCAGCATGAGGAGCATCCCTGCTCCCATCCTGTGTGCTCCATCCCCAGAGCAGCCTCCACTGGGCTGATCCCCTCTGCCAGAGTGATCCCTACAGAGTCCTGCATCACCTCATGTGATAGATCACCTCATGGCACAGATCACCTCGTGCCACAGATCACCATGAGCCACAGATCACCTCATGGCACAGATCACCCCGTGCCACAGATCACCATGAGCCACAGATCACCTCATGGCACAGATCACCCCGTGCCACAGATCATCCCATGTCACACATCACCCTGTGCCACAGATCACCCTGTGCCACAGATCATCTCGTGCCACAGATCACCATGAGCCACAGATCACCATGAGCCAGAAATCACGATGAGCCAGAGATCACCATGAGCCACAGATCACCTCGTGCCACAGATCACCATGAGCCACAGATCACCTTTTGCCACAGAGCGCTGTCCTGCTCCTCCAGGTGCAGAGGACCATCCTGGCCCTGGCCACCTCCACTCTCCTTCCCAACCTCAGCACCCCACATCCCCACGGACCATCCCCCCCAGAGCAGTCCCAGGGAATTGGATGGCATCTCTGCAGGGCTGTGACTTTGCAAGGAGCCCAAGGGTGCCTTGAGAGGTGTCTGCTCACACTGGGAGGTGTAGGGGAGCAAAGTGGGAGTGCTGGGATGGGCAGGAAGGGGAGTAGAAGGGTTGGGATGGGCAGGATGGGGTGCAGAAGGGTTGGGATGGGCAGGAAGGGGAGCAGAAGGGTTGGGATGGGCAGGATGGGGAGCAGGAGCTCTGGGATGGGCAGGAAGGGGTGCAGAGGAGTTGGGATGCACTGGAAGGAGAGCAGAAGGGTTTGGATGAAAGGGATGCTGAGTTGGGCAGGATAGGGACCAGGAGCTCTGGGATGGGTAGGAAGGGGTGCAGAGGGGTTGGGATGGGCTGGAAGGGGAGGAGGAGCACTGGGATGGGCTCCAGGGAAACAAAAAGCCTCCCAAACCGGCCGTGCCTGCGGCTTTCACCCCCGTGCCCTCTCCGCAGTGCCCACCCCCCGCCCGCCCCGCTCCCTCCTTCCTGTCCCCTCCCTCGGGGGGTGTGTGTGTGCTCTGCTGAATGAAAGGCTACCCTTTTCTCCTTGACATCTTGTTAGAATGTGAATACAACAGCTATTGATTTGCATTTCGTGCAAGGAGAGAGGGAAAAAAAAACACTAGCTTTTTTCTTTTTCTATTTTTTTTTTTAAAGAAAGACTCTCTGAACTCAGAGCTCCTGCAGGAATAAACAACCTGGATGGGGCTTGGAGCAACCTGGTCTAGTGGGAAGTGTCCCTGGCCGTAGCAGGGGGTTGGAATGAGGTGATGCTAATCCAAACCATCCCGTGATTCTATGAACTGAACACCAACCACGCCAAGCTCTGCAGGGAGAGCACAAGGACCCACCCGATCGTCCTCCCCAAGTGCTTTTGCCAAGGGCAAACACTGCGAGTTACCCCAGGCTGGGCCAGCAGCATCACCCAGCCCCAGGAGGAATGCAAAAAAGCAATTAAGCTGGACCTAAGGCAACTAAATAAGCAGGGAAACCCAAGGGAGAAGCAGGCTGGGGCTCGGGAGGAGATGGAGCAAGCAGCACTGCTCACCTCTTGCGGGTCCTGGTTTGCAGTGCCATCAATCAGGCTCCTTCCACGCAGGTCCCCAACCATTGTGACACAGACACCAAGTGCCCTGCTACCCTTCCATGGGGAGAGTGTCCCACTCCTCCAAACCAGGGCAAGCACAGCAAGCAGGGAAGAAACCAAGGGCAAGAAATGAGGGTGCTGGCATCAGTGGCTGAGGGCAAACAGCGATGCATCGCCTCCCCCAGCGGGCTGCTGGGGGGATTAATTAGCGTTTGTAAAGCACTTTGAAGATAAATGAGACTGTGGGAGAGCTCCTGACCAGGAGAGAGGGGGAGATGGGGATCAGGGAACCCAGGTATGGTGTGGTTTCTTATCTGGTGTGCAAGCTGCAGCCCCGGCTGGGCCGGCGCCACGCGGGTGCGGATGAAAGGTGGAACGGGAAAATTTCCGCAGAGTGAAAAAAAAGAGAAATCACGCGCATGCTGCTTGGGAAAAATGAGTGAGAGAGAGATGAAAAGATGGGATCTAAGTCTCTAAAAGCTGTAGAGACCTGCTATTGATTCTGGCTTGGGAAGAAGGGGCCTGAACAAGAGCTGGTGTGTTGTTAAGTGCACTTATCTCCTCTTGTTAGATGGCAGAACGGGGCCAGATGGACAGGGTCCTAATTCCCGTCAAGAATCATTACCTGCTGCATGCTGGATGAGGCACCTCCAAAGATGTGCTGTGAGCACTGGAAAACGTGGCAGCACCAGGAGGTCAGGACCCCACAGTGTCCCTGGACAACCCATTCCAGTGCTGGAGCACCACTTCCCTGAAACAGCTTTTCTTACATTTAAAGAGAATTTCTTGCACTTGGATTGTGCTCGTTGCCCTCTCTGGGCACTCCTGAGAAGAGCCTGTCCCCTGTGCACCCCCAGGTGCTCCCAGCCACCCCCAAAACACCACCACCCTCCAGAGCACCCCATGTCCTGGGAGGAATCCTCATGGGAAGGATTTGTGTGTATTTCCAGAGGAAATCCATGGGAAGGAGGATGGTGGGAAAAGACAGCGAGGGAGTTTGCTCCCCTCCTCAGCCGTCAAGAGGATGGGCCAGTGCCAGGAGGGATGAAACACAAGATACCCTCACACAGATCTTTGATCACAGTAATTATCCATTGTTGTCATGTACAAAACATTATCTCCACGCAGGCATCAAGTTCCTCTGTGCCACCCCCCATCCCCTCATGCCTCACTGCTCCAGGCTCCCCATCCCACCCTCTCCAAAGATGCTCTCCTAAGGACCGGGGCAGGACTCCCTTCTCCCAGTCCATGGGCTGAGAGCAAAGAGTTTTTTGTTTGCCTGGCTTTGATCAAAATGATTGAATGCCAGGGAAAGAGCGGGGAGGGGGGGAAAAGAAAGAAAGCAGAGCAGAAATGATGCATCCCTGATCCATAAACAGGAGACGGTTCAAGGATGAATCCAGGCATCACTCACTGGCTGTGCACTTCTGGGGGTTGGGTTTTCTCTTCTTTTTTTTTTCTTTTCTTTTCTTTAAGAATGAGAGAGAAAGAAAACATTTTTTTAAGCTTTGCTCCTTTTCATTTTTCTCTGAGTTCAGTGGCTTTCCTCGTCAAGCCTCTGTAGCTCAGGTAAGAACAGAGGGCTCCAGATTAAAGAGCAACACGGCAGCCAGGCAGAAGCCGTCAAGATAACAGAGAGGACAGAGTCAGGAAAGACAAAGGAGGGAAGCCTGCTTTCTGCAAGATTCCCACTCTCAGCTTTTATTTAGATTACTTCACAAACAGGGATCAAGCTGATCAAGCTGCACATTTCAGACCCCAATCCTGACCTTCTCCACCTGGACGTTGGGTTCCAGGACAACAATCAGCATCAGGAGCCCTGGTCCCAGCAGCAGGGCTCTGACAGATATTTAATCCAGCCTGGATTTTTATAGATGC
Source organism: Tangara arthus (assembly GCA_035584835.1). Lineage (NCBI taxonomy): Eukaryota > Metazoa > Chordata > Aves > Passeriformes > Thraupidae > Tangara > Tangara arthus. The sequence goes on from JAWMQZ010000095.1 coordinate 3,210,559, forward strand.
CTGGGTGGGTGGACAGACAGACAGCACGCCAGACTGACAGCTCGAAATACCTCTCTGCACGAGCGTGGGTAGCAACCAAGCGTGGAGCCTCCTGCCAGAGCATTTCACGTGCCGGTGAAAAGCCCAGCCCTGCAGCTCATCCCAGCCCTCAGCCCTCTCCCAGGGCACCCAGGGAGACAGGTTTGGGAGGAAAATTGGTTCCATCCCTCCAGACCCCAACAAGAGCCCACCAGCTGTGTCCTGCAGCATCACCCACCACAGCACCTGCAGCCACAGGATGCAATGTTCCCTCTCCTGCCTCAGCTTTGGGGTGTCCAACCCCAGCACTGCTCCTTGGGACCAAAAGCAATCTGCAGTTTGGGAGAGGATTTGCTCAGAGCCACTCCCCACACAGGAAAGGCAGGCACCCCCCAGAGCAAGGGCTCAGCAGGGTCCACATCTCCTGTGACAATGACTCCAGCAATGACATTCTCTGAGAGTCCTGAGAGGTTCCCCAGGGAAGCCTTCCCTGCTGGCTTGTTTATAGATCTATTCTTAGCTCGACTTGGACTCATTGCAGAAGCAGCAAGGAGCCTTTCATCCCATGACCCCGAAGTACCTCAAAGAATATGAGCCAAGCCTTGTGGAGAGGAAATATTGTCCATTCTGTTTGACAGAGGGGTCAGCCCACATGTGAGGCCAGGCAGAGGAGCAGGGAATAGCAAACAGGCAGGAGAGGCTTTGGATGTGCACAGGGTGAGCGGCAGCCCAGGGACACCACGGGCAAGATGTGCACACGAGGTGCATCCAAAATTGGATGGACTGGGGAGGCTCAAAGGATGGAGAGCAGGGGTAAAACTCCAGCTGGAGACACAGGGCTTGTGCTGCTGCTCAGGGATGAGGGAGGTGCTCCTTCCCTTCCAGAAGGAGTATTCTGGGTGTCTGTCTGCTCCCACAAACCCACTGCCCTCTACTTAAGGCACAGGGAGGTGGGAAATATGTGACCAAAACCTCATTTACAGCAGAGCAGCAGGAAGGAGGCTGTGTGGTCACAAACTCTGTGCAAACAGCCCTATCCTTGGGATGCTCCCAGGAAAAGGCCATTCTGGACATTGTTGTTGTGAAGAAGCCACCAAATCACCACGTTATCACTCTGCCCTTGATTGACAACAATTTTATTTCTTTTTTTATTTCTACAGAATCATGCTGGAGTGGTGCTCTCCCAGCTGCAGGGCCCTGTCCCAGATGTGGGATGGGAACATCTCCCATTAAGGACGGGAGATGCTCATTGTTGCGTGGCACCCCTAATTTGGGGAGGCAGAGCAGGTGCCGGGAGAGGGGGCACCGCACCCTCACACAGCACAGAAAGTCTTTTCCATATGCTGCCTGATCAGTTATATCAGTTTCTTAAAATGCTATTGCACAGATATTTCAGAGGCATCCTGTAGGACCATCTGGTATGTTATATATTGCACAGAGCCCGGCCAATTCTCAGATCCTGTAATTTTATCTCCTCCATTTCATATGCGGCACAGGCATTTTGCAAGGCGACGGGGAGTGGGAATCTGTGGAGTGACGGAGCGCACGCAAACCGAAAGGCAAGGCCCAAAACTGAGTGGCACTGGCAGCTCCCACCCATCCCAGGCACTGGAGAGGAGTTTTGGGGTTGCATGGGGGTGTTTGGGGTCACCCAGCTTGCCTGCATTGCTCAGGGCAGAGCACAGCTCTCTCCATCCCTCCCTGCCTCCGACAGCAGCGCTGCGGGGTGGAGACGCCTCCGGCATCTCACAGATGTCCTTTTCCCTGCCTCCCCCAGCTTTTCCAGGCAGCACCACGGTCCCCACACTCCCCATTGAAGCAATGAGCTGCACTCCAGCACATCTCCCAGTGTCCTCCCAGGAAGGGAGCAGCAGCTTCATGCTGGGGTTATCCCTGCCATCGTTCCTTTTACCCGGGACAATGTGTATGCCAACTTATGGAAGTGCCCAAGGCCAGGTTGAGTGGGATTTAGAGCAACATGGGCTGGTGGAAGGTGTGCCTCCCCAGGCAGGGGGTTGGAATGAGATGAGATTTAAGGTCTCTCCCAACCCAAACCATTCTGTGAGGCCATGAATTATTGTTGGCCATCTGAGAGCCCGTCAGCAACATCCAGCACTGTGACCGTGTTCTCAGGGGTCCCAGGATGAGGGAAGAGACGAGGATCTGACTCCATGTTTCAGAAGGCTTGATTTATTATTTTATGATAT
>JAWMQZ010000095.1:3224442-3245573 GCA_035584835.1 Tangara arthus
AGGATGATTGGGAAAAGGTTTTTCCCCCAGAGGGTGCTGGGCACTGCCCAGGCTCCCCAAGGAATGGGCACAGCCCCAAGGCTGCCAGAGCTCCAGGAGGGGTTGGACAATGCTCCCAGAGACAAGGCGGGATTGTTGGGGTGTCTGTGTAGGGCCAGGAGCTGGACTGGGTGATCCTTGTGGCCCCTTATTACAGTAATGGGTAATAATTAGCATAGATCCATGCATTACAGAAGGCTGATAATAATCTTCATGAAGAAACCTATACTTTTATACCCTAGTTCACTACAGATGTACTTGATTGGTCCTCCAATCCAAATACTAATATAACCAAATCCCCATAAGACATTCCACATGTGCACAACACCAGGTGCAGCAAGTGAAGATAAGAATTGTTTCTCATTCTTTTCTCTGATCTTCTCAAAGCCTTCCCCAGGACAATGCCTGGGAAATTTTGCCTCTCTGTATACTATATTATTATATCATATACTATATTATTATATATATATTATTATATTATACTTATTAAGAAGCTCATCACCCTTACAGTCTGTTCTAGATGGATCCAATTGGTCAATCCAAACACCATCACCAGCGTGCAATTAAGGAACCACCCTTTGGTAACCAAATCCCCATAAGACATTCCACATGTGCATAATACCAGGTGCAGCAAGTGGAGATAAGAATTGTTTCTCACTCTTTTCTCTGATCTTCTCACAGCCTTCCCCAGGACAATGCCTGGAAAAGTTTGCCTCTCTATATCCTATATTATTATAATATATACTATATTATTATATATATATTATTATATTATACGTATCAAGAAGCTCATCACCCTTACAGATAGTCCAATCCAGATGGATCCAATTGAGGATCCAGTGTCCAATTAAGAAACCACCCTTTGGTAACCAAATCCTCATAACACATTCCACATGTGCACAACACGAGGTGCAGCAAGTGGAGATAAGAATTGTTTCTCATTCTTTTCTCTGACCTTCTCACAGCCTTTCCCGTAATGATGCCTGGGAAAGTTGTGTTTGTCTCTGTGGCCAGGGAGCTGCTGCCACAGCCCGTTCCAGCTGAGGACACCCTGTGATTCTCAGAGCCCTCTCTTGCTCCATCCACAGCAGGAGGATGGATGCTCCTTGGGCAGTAAAAGCCATGAGATGCAATCCAGGCTCCCAAGCCTATTAAGCAGCTGTAATTAGGCTAAAGCAGTGCATGGCCACAGGGCTGGGAGGCAGTGATGGAAAGCCTTTCCTGGGCAAGGGCCAGGTCCTTGTGAAGCACTCCCCAGCCATCCCTCAGCAGCAGCTCGCCCAGACCTTATCCAGCCTCAAGCCAGCAGAGTGGATCTCAGGATCTCTGCTGCTCAGAGTGACTCTGAGATACGTACAAGCCTCTTTTCCCAGCTTGGCAGTTGAAGAAGGAGTCAGGATTCTTCTGTTCTCCTTCTCAAGGGTGTTTATTATTTATTATCTATAACATTCTTTCTCCGACCCACCAAGGTCTGTCTGGCAGGTTGGGTTGAGGCACACTGGTGTTATCTTTTATACTAAAAGCTACGCGTACATTATTTACCATAACTTCCCAATACCTATCACCTATGTTAGACAGTGAGCACAGAGGGACCTGGTCCATCTGCACACACCACACCACCCCCAGGGCACGGTGTGGAGCACAGACTGTTCCTTTCAGCACTTTTCTCACCCCAAATTCCCTGCTCTCCCCTTCCCTCACTGCCAGAGGCTGTTTTTCTCTTGATCCAGGCCAGCTTCAAAACCAGGGCCACTGCAGCATCTCTTTGCAAGTGGTGTTTACTCTAAATCTGTACTCAGGATGACCCCATTTCTTTCTGGAAACACCCAGGACTTGGAAAAGGGATGAGAAGGGAAGACAGTCTGCTCTAAGGCCAAAGATGTTGAGATTTTCAAAGAGGACATTGAAGGCAGGAAAGAAAAGGCAGTGTTAACTGCTCTGAAGGGAGCAAAGGAAAGGGAAGCAGTAGAGGAGAAATTAGAGAAGATCCAGTGGATTGGGAACATCAGGGGCAAGGGCAAAAGCAACCTCAGCTCCCTGGCTCTGCTATGCATGAGTTCATCTCATCTTGGGAAAGTTGTTCCATTCCTCCATGCCCTCCCAAAAATACCTGTGGCTGTAAGAAAAACATGTTTGGGAAAGTTTGGGAGGGCAGGGAAAGGCAGAGAGGAGGAGAGTGGTAAATTGAGGCTCAATAGCTGCTGGGAGCAAGCAAAGGGCCCAGTCTGTCTCCTCCCAAGCATGGCAAGACACATGGAGTGATGAAGCCGCCAACAAGTTATAATCAGGACTAATAGTTTGAGGTTCTTAATATTCCTGCAATCCAATAAATCAATGGTGCTAAATACGAGCGCGGGAAGCGAGGGGGATTGACAGCACAAATTAGCTTGGGCTGCAGGGAGAGATTTCTCAAGCAGTTGGTTCTGTCTGAGCTCACAGGCAGCTCCTAAGCGAGGGGTGAGGTGAGGATGCTGCAGGGGTGTCTCTCAGGTGAGCTGTGCCTCCTGTCCCCACACCTCTCCCAGGGTCCTCTCATGCTCAGGGAATCCAGAGCAGCCCCACCCACGCCACAAACATTAACTACTTGCTCACCCTGCTGCTCCCCGGGCGCTGAGAGGATTAGCTCAATGTTTATTTCCTTATGGGTGTGCTTAAACCATCACTCAAGTGCCTGGAATTATTATTAGAGATATACAAATGCTGGGATTTACAAGAGGATTAGTACCCTAAAACAGGGCTGCTGCTATTCCTCCTCTGATCCTCCCGAGTATCCCAGGAAAGACTCTTGTATTCCAGGGGAAAACAGTGATGCATAACCTTCAAATTAGGGGGAAGGGAATAAGGCAGCCTAGCTCTTCCAAATCCTCCAGAAGACACCTTGCAATTACAGGAGATCTGGATCAGATCTTAAGCAAATACCACAGCTACAACCTCAGCCAAGTTATAAAACATTCCTGTGGAGGGAATGACTAAACACGTTCAGCATCCACCTCTGAGTTTGGGACTAAGAGGCCATATAGACAGCTCCTATCAAATGTAGCTTATTCTGTACAAAATTCAAATTTATCACAGCCCAGAATGTGTTACCAGCATCAAAAATGGGGTGGACAGATGTGTTTCCATGCACTTGTCCCTGTGCTAGCCACAGGACATCTGCAGAGAAACCAGGATATTCAGCCCTGTCATGTCCATCTTCTGCTCTGTCCTCCAGAAATTAAAGGACGAGACTCAACACTTGAATCGCTGTATCCCTTGTCATATGGAACTTTTCCAGCTCCTTGAATCATTCTTGTCTGCATATGACAAGGGATTGGAAGGGCTGAGATTATTTATCTTAAAAAGGAGACAAATAGGAAGTCTTATGATAAATGTATATGAATTAATGAGTGAGGGAGATAAAGTACATCTGGTATTTCTACCCTCCCTGCCTTGCAACACAAGAAGTCCCGTTTGATTCCACTGAAATAGTGACAAATTCAAAACTGATGAAAAGAAACACTTTCCCTAACCAGCCTATGAAATCCGTCAAAGCCTGGAGCTCAGGAGGTTTCAAAGACATTTATATCAATAACACGGCTCTCCAGAGCTAATGGTCAATGCTAATGAAAAGGAGAGAATGAGTTTAAGGCCCTCTCTAATGACTGCAGTGGGCTGCACAGAAGTCCTGGATTTAGCCAACAATTCCAACCTGAAAAACTCTACTTCACCTATTTGCAAGTCAGGTGCTGTGTGGATTTATTAGGGGAGACTGTTCCCCCCAAATCCTCTGCTCCTGCCTGTGATTCAGGGCCCATCTCACAACCCTGCTCTAGGCACTATGAATTCAGGCAGATCCTCTTAGGAAAAGTTTGTGTTTCCCTTCCCACCCTCCCACCCAGGTGAAAGAGCACAGGGAGGTCTGGAAGGCTTTGTTCATTGTACACAGATTTCAGTCCACACTAGAACAGCAGTCTGAGCTCCCCAGTACTTCTTATTTCTTGTCAAAACTCATCTATATTCCTTACCCCTGAATTACCAATACAGGAGAGCACCACTGCTCTATTCTTCCTGGGAATTGTTCTTTTGTCTTTGGTCTCTCACTATCATGATTGTTATTGATATCAAAAGCAGTGCCCAGAGACTTCAAACAAGAGGCAAACCTCAATTAAGTAGACATTGTAAGAGATGGTCCCTGCCCTAGAAAGCCCAGATACAAGCAAAAAAGAAAGATTTGAAAACATCCTCAAGGTCACAGAAGGAATCTACAGCACATCCAGGGGAAAAAACAGTGCTGAGCCACCCCTGCTGGAAATTCACCCCATCCTCCTGTTTCACACCACCTGCGGCTGTAAGTTTAACGCGCTGGCTCTGCATCTGCTGTGGCAGGACCAAGCCTGGCCCACCACATCTCCCTTCTTAGGGTCTTAAAACTCACACATTACAACGATCTCAGCTCCTCCTTCCTTTGCTTGCCACCATGTTCTTCATGGTTGGTGAGGACCTCTGCATGTGACAGCTTCTCTGTCTGAGCAGCACATTAAACTCATCATCTTGAGGCCAGGTAATTAAGGCCAGCTCTCCAATGAGCCCTGATAACAGGCTGGGGAGGTCAATGGACCAAGTCAACAAGAGGGATGGACTCTACCCAAGGGCAGCTCTCCTTCTGCACTGACACAACTTGGGACTTTATTAGACAACAGGACACAGAGAGTGTGAAAGTCCTGCAGCACCTCTGAGCATAAATCACAACCCAAAAACTACCTGAGCAGAATGATGCTTCCCTACACAAATACATTGCAAAACACTGGGTACATTTGTCCTGGCCATCAGCAGCTGCAGGGATCACTGTAAGAGGTTTGAACACAGCAGAATGTTCTTTACTCTGGAGTGCAACATGCCCATTATTAAGTGCTATATAATGCTGAGTTCCTGCTGTAAAAGGGTCTTCAGAAATGACAACATAAAGAATTAACGGCCTCCAAAACAGGGCTCAGGTGAAACCTGATAGTTAAAGCTGGGAGAATTTTATAACAAAATCCTGCAAGTTTCACAGGAGCATAACACAAAGCCATAAATCACATTGGCTCTGCTCACAAGGTTGGTGGAACTCAGGAAATATACAACCCCAAAACTTTTGATGAACATCCCAAGTCCTGAGCTTGTTACATGGTTCTGAGCCACTGTTTGTCAAACCCTGTTTGCCAACACACCCTCAAATAATCCATGGGATTCTGCCAAGTGTAAGGCAAATACTACTCAAAATAATAAAGTTACAGTGCTGGCCCAAAGCAGGTATAACATGGGGATGGCACGTGGAGGACGTGGCTCAAAATGCCCAAGGAATGAGATCTCTGACTGCTGTAGGAGTCCAGCACTGAGATACAGCCCTGCAACCCAAATCCCTCTGCCCAAAGCAGGGACAGAACCATTTTTTACCTCTACACTGTGGGTTTCAGCATGTAAATGATGACGAAGAGCTCAAATACTAAATACAGGCATGAAAAAACATACACACACAAAAAAAAAAAAAAAAAAAAACCAAAAAAAGAACGATGGCACTGCAAGCACTCAGAAAAGATTATTCTTCAATAAACCACCAGCGCTTTTCCCCATGTGCTCCATCTCCTGTGTCCTACTGCTGTCTTTGAGTGGATACCTAGAACAGAGGCTAGACAAGATTAAGAGAATAACAATAGGTATTGATTAAAGGCCTTCAATAGATACACCTTGGGCAGTCAAAAGCCTCTGAGAGGGGCTAAACCCAATTTGGGTGACGGTGATAAGTTTTTCATAAGATATAAGATTGGTCCATTTATAGATAAGATATAAGATAATACAAGATATAAGATAGATATAAGATAGATATAAGATTAGACCAGATATAAGTTTGGTCCATTTACATATCAGGGGTTAATCCTCCAATTACAGCTTCAGGTAATGAAGTCATATGGGCCCCATTTTCTCCCCTCCCCAACTCACTGTGATTTATACTTTACAGGGCTTGAAGCTCAGGCCTAGAGGAATTGTTTTGTCTGACTAAAATGACTAAATGTGAAGACTGACTAAAATGTAAAGAGTTAACTACACTTTATATGGAGTTTAGAGAGATGCACTGATGCAGCATACAGGATTTGAAGTATATTAAAGGCTAAAATCTTAAGGCAGCACTGCAGGGCCCAGTGTCCAGCCCAGCCCCTGTGAGACGTGGTGCCAGAATTTGTCCATCAGCAAGTGAAACCTGACGTGAGAATAAAGTTGGCCAGGAGTTTTAGCGGTTTCATTTCTGTGGTGTTGCTTCCCCTGGCCATGGATTATCGATCTCTGGGGAGAGGAGGCAGCAGCGATGGCTGACGTGCTGTTCCACAGCCGGGTAATGTACGGCGCTGCCGGGATCTGCAGGTAACTGATGATCCCATCTGGCACGGGAGAGGGAAGTGATTGATTTACTCTCCATCCTGGTACTTAGACTTTTCACCCTCAACAGGCCACAAAGCCTCGTTCATCATCTTCATCAATCAAATGGGCAAATATCATTAAATCTGCAGGCCACAAGCAGCATCATTTATATTTTTGTCTTTTTTTTTTTTTTTTTAACTTTGTTTCAAAAGTTTGCCACCTCCTCTTCCCACGTCCCTTTCTGAAAAATAGTGCTTCCACCTGTCAGGAATTCAGTGAGGCAAAATGCAGAAGCTGGACCTTGAGAAGAAGGGGTGGTGCCAGGCTTTGAGGTCCTCACTTCCAAGCCACAGGGGATGCTCAGAGGAGTAGAGCATTCCCAAATTCTCCAGAGCTGCCAGGCATCAGTGATTGCCCCTTTTTGCCACAAGGCTGACCCGGGGCACAGCATTTAAGCACCACCACACAGGATGTGGCACAAACCAGAGCAATTCCTCAAGAGTTCAGTGGAGCAGCAATGACCTGTCCATGCTGTTCATCTCCCCCTTAACTTCCCAAGGACAATGGGAACCTCCAGTTTGTCACCACTGTTTATTTAAGCATTGATTTTTTCCTTAATGCATTTTTTCAAAGTCACTTTTTCCAATGTGCAAATGTACCAACACCAACAAGCACAGGATGTGCAGGAAGGGGACGTGAAACCCACCAAAAATCAGGGATAGGTTTGAGGCCATCCTGAAAGAAGGTGACAATTCAGCCTGGCAGGTTCCCTCTTTCCCAGAGCTGTGTGAATCCACTCTGTTTATCCCAGGGCTCTGAGCAACCCAGAGTCAGTGCTGCATGTGTGGATGGATGGACAGCACTGCCAACAAGTTCACTGCCTCCCCTCCCAGCAAGGCACTCCATTAGAAAAGTTTTTTAGAAATAAAAAGAAAAGCAGCTGTAAACACTGGGCAAAATAATCTGACTCAGGGAAATTTCCAGCGAGTTCAGAATAGCCTGGAGTGAAAATCCATCTCTAATGTGACTGAAAGAGCCTTGTGAAGGAACAGATGCAGCCTGTAAATTAAATCACCAAGAAAGGTTGGAGGAGCCAAATGAAATTTCCACCTGCCATTACTTCTGAGGCAGAGACAGGGCTGGGCACAGGGAAGGAGGGCGATGGATGGGCAGACGAATCATTTTATTAGCAGTAATTGCCATTTCAATACCATACCCATGTCTCCACATAAGCCTTCATTCTCTGCAAAGTTGTCAGTTCATGTCCTGAATGGGCCAGGCTTGTTATCAGCAAGGCGTTTACAGCCCCTGGGCTGTGCATTAATTAAAAAGGCTTTGTGCTGAGGCTCATTCATTAGCACACTGCTCCTTTAATCACTGCCTCTTCAGCCACCAGGACAATCTATAAATCTCCTCAAATATGAAATAATGAAGTGGAATGGTTCAATTTATTACAATGTAATAAGGCAGGATAATGTGGGGGTGGACAGGGTGGCACTGGAGCTGTCTCCTTGCCCACTCTTCCCACTTCCCTGACAGGGACCATGAGTGAGAAGGGCTGGAGGGATGCAGGACAGGATGGAGAACGCATGGGACACAGATCTTCCCATCTCCTGCCATCCCTCCCACATGAAACCCAGCATGCCACAAGTCACTGAAGGTGATGCTGGAAGCCAAACGTGGTTCCTTGGCCTTGGGAGGGAGGTTTTGCCCTGAAGAAGTCCCCAGGATTCTGCTCTTTGATGCAGACACCAGCATCCATCAGCAGCAGGGGAAGTCTCACCCTCCATCCCATTTTCCCACTTGCACCCCCATTTCCCCACCCCTCCTTGTTCCACCATTCCTGGAAGGATCCAGGTTGAGCTGGACGGGCAAGTGCCAAGGAGCAGATGTTCTAGGGAACATCAACAAGCTCCAAAAATCCACATATTAACTCAGCACAAAGCTCCTGTTTCCCCTCTCATGGCTCATCTCCCAGCAGCTGGGCCCTCCAGTCAAGCTGCCAAATAAAATGTGATTGTACACACTGGGTTAATTAACAAAGGGAGAAGGGGCAACACTTGCCTGGCTTTGCATTTCCTAAATGAATGCATCAAGGACACCTAACTAGTGAGAGGAGGCCAAACATGAGGTTTTCTCTCCACGAAAATTGCAGACTAAAAATGCCAGAGGAAGAAACAAAACTTCAGCTATTCCAGAAAAGCAGCCGTGGCATTCAAAGAAAGTGCAAAATGAAAACTGCCCATAGAAAAGTTGACAAAAGCTAATTATGCTCTAGCATAGAAGGGAAGCATTTAGAGAAAAGCAGGATTTGTAAAGAACATTGTAGTGGGTTTTAAAAAGTTACTTTTCCCTGTCAAAAGACACCAAATAAGAAACATCGAGTTCACACTATAACAGCTCTAGAATTTGCCATTTTATTTTCATTGCTCTCCCTACTCAGTCTCAGAAGACCTTGAATTCTTATGCACAGTTATATAATTAATGTGGTTATTAATATAATTAACACAAGCTGTTGATTTATCCAAAATTCCTTCCGGGGGAAGTGAGTTGTGATAAATTCACAGTAAGAAAAAAAAAATTTAAACTATCAGAATATCCCATATCAACATTCTGTTTAAAACTGAAATTTGTCTTAAAGACTTTATTTCAGAACCCCAGTTAGGATTGTTCCAGGTTTTTCCACAGGGAATATGCAAGCTGCAAACATGAATCTTTTTAACTGACCCAGCTTTACCCTGCTGGGAGGGAATGGTGTGGCCCAGGAAAAAACTCAAAGGTTTCATTTTTTTCTCCCTATTTATTACCAGAAGTGCATTCGAATGCTGTTAGAGAATGGGAAAATGATTTTTCCTGTGTTAAAAAGGCCCAACTGTACACATCCCTCAAACCCACAGCTCTTTAATACCAGCAATCTGCTAAGTGCTAATTTGTCAAGACAAAACCTTTCATCTCCAAGGCTCCCCAAACGTTTCATTTGCTCGAGAATCACCCAAAATAAAATTCCAGATCGTCCACACAGCACCACAACCGGGAGGTTTGGGTTTCTCTTCCCCTCCAGGGAGGGCTCCTCCAGGAGAAGGGCAACTAATTACTGCTCAAGTCAACGAATTAACCCTGTCCCTGGCTACTCCATGAGTTTCAAGGTGCTTTTTAGAGGGAGCGGTGTGGCAGGGTCCTCACCATCAGAAAACTCTATTACACGGATCTTCAAAAAAGCTCATTACTACAAAGCTACCAGCATTCAATCCCATTAATAAAACACATCGGTGTATAATTATAATATTAGGCACTTAAATTGCAGTTTTCATCTGCAGCTCTCAAAGTATTCTGCCAGAGTAAATTGAGTCCCCCCTAATTTGGGCTGGTCAGAGTTTTCTATTTGAAGCCTTTCCTGATGGAGAATTTGATTTTGTGTTTGAAAAGAAAATTGCAAAAAGGATCTGTTCTTCCTCAAAACGGCTGTTTCCTTCTGGTGAGGGATATGCAACGGGGAAAAAATCCCACAAAATCTATAAAATTGATGGGGAGGAAGAGTTAAAATGCTGCCAAGAAAGGAATAGCCATAATCTATAAACTTTTCGTGGCAGTAAAATCAGTTTTGCTGCAAATTGTTCGGGGTGTGTTTGCACAAAATCCAACATTTGGGGTTGTCCAGCTTGCAACATATCAGGGATAAAAAAGGACAAAAATGCTTCATTTTGCGGACAAAACCACCCCATGAGCTGTTTTTCTTCTCTGATGGAATCTCCAAACTGGGAATCTCTGGATTCCTAAGAGCTGCTCCACAGGTTTGGGCTGCTGGGGACAAAGCCACACTCTCTGCAAGGTGACAGTGGCACTACCTGTGACAAATGGAAGGTGACAACCACTCCTCCAGAGCCACATCTTGGCCCGAGCCAGAACAAATCTGCTTCCAGCAGGCAGCCAAGCTAAGGAAATCAGAGATGATAATAAAAATATCAAGGAAATTGTCTGTCTAGGAGCCAGAGCCAGGCGGCACAAAGGGCTCAGCGTTAATTTGTGAGGAGACCTGCGTGCTCTGGAGGTTATCCCAGGAATACCACTGGAAATGATATCACCATGGGCACCCACCAGGCAGCTCCCTCACAAACCTATCCCCTGGTAAACACCAATCTTCAGTAATTCCAGCTATTAAAAACAACTTAAAGAGGACTCAGATCTCATTTTGCAGAGAGTGCAGGGGTCTCGAGGACTGTTTTTAAAGTTTTCCTGCACTGGAGTTAACAGTCTGTGGCTTTGATATGTTCAGCTGCTGTGCTGCTTCCAGGTTTATTAAATTTACAGCCAGAGAGACAGCATGGCGTGTTATTTTTTTTTCCAAAGAATCCCCAGAAGAAAGGCAAAGTTTATCAGGCATCAATGCAAGCTGCAAGCTCAGAAACCCTGGGTGTCCAGGAGTTCCCTTTCCTAACACCACACAACAAATCATTGCTCCATGCACACATTTATTCAAATCTCAAAAGGGTTATTATGTGTGTGGTACCCTCACAAACACACCTGCCTTTGGACACTCACATTGACAGCAGGGAACAGATTAAATTATCAAATTCAATCTCCAGTGGGGAAGGTTAACCTGCCTGCTAATAAGGGATAAATACTACAGCAGCACCTTTGGGCACTGGGAAATACCCCAGACCCTCCTATTCTCCAATTATTTATCCCCACAGTTTCTTTTTCAAGAAGGGGCTTGGTTTGGACATGAAAACATGACAGAAATTATACATTTTTTCCCCTGTTGATGACCAAAAGTTTGGGGGGTTTTTTTGGGTTTTTTTGTGGTTTTTTTGGGTTTTTTTTTGTTTGTTTGTTTGGTTGGTTGGGGTTTTTTTGTTTTATTTTGGTTTGGGTTTTTTTGTTTTGTTTTGGTTTTTTTTCTGAAACAGCTTTTCAATCAGCTCTCATTAAAATTAAACTCTTTTTGTTGGATCTGGAGAGCTTTTGTGGCCCATCCTCACACGTGTTTGGTGACCAAGTGGCTCACAGGATGATGCATCTCCAGGTTTCCCATGGTGTTTCCACATTCTGTGTGAAGGGAGATTCTCTCTCATGACAAATAAGAGGATTTAATGCTGCTCATCACAGACATCCCTGCAATGTCTGGGTAAAACCCCATTAAATCCATCCCACTTTTTGCAAACCCTGAGGAAGGAGAAGAAAGGACAAGGCCAGGCACAAACCACCAACATCTATTGTGCTTCACAAGGGGAAGAGGTTGAGCTCCGGGGACATTTTTCTTTTGGCACTTATTGTCTTCTAAACTCCACAATCTATACAATAGCTATGTTTGTAATCACTCGAAAATTTTCAATTAAATGTAAAAAACCAGAAACAAGTAAATCTATTCTCTCTTTTGACTGTTTTATTGATTAAAATGGATGCCTGAGCTGCGGCCACTGAACCATGAAAAGCAATCTGTCTTGGATGGGTAAGAGATCGTTAGGAAATCATTGTGCTGAGGCAAGAATAACTATGCATGTACACACACGTGTGGGGCTGGGCACACATACCCACATGCTACCAAGGAAAAAGCCACCTGCAATGAAAATTGTGTCTATATATTTCACTATCAAGTTCAAAGCAAGCTGAAGTGTTAGCCTGTCACAAGACCTCTCGTTTTCTAAGTTTCATCAATTCCCTCAGCAGCCAAACCTCGTCTCTGTTGCTGCAGAGCACAAAAAAAACACAAGGTGGGAGAAGAAAAACCTCAAGGTCTGTCATGTGCTACAAGCTCCAAGAGCAAGGAAACCACTCCTTGGGCCATTAGGAGATTTTCAGGATGATGACAGGGAGATCCTTCAGCTGATGTTTCAGATTTCTTTTTGTCCCTGTCCTTCCAAGGTGTCATGGAGAATGTTAAACGAGTTCTAGACATCACCAGGAACACTCAGCTTTGCAAAGCCTGACTGGTTTGGGTGTGAGTTAACCCAAGGCAAGGCAAAGAAGGGATGAAACTTCCCACATGAAGCTTTTGCCACGAGCCCTCACTCACAGATTCCCAGCCTGCAGTGGAGCTATCTAATATTGGCTCCTGACAGCCACAGGAACAGATGGAGAACACTTCGCTCTGCGCTGACAATACTCTGCTTCTGAAGCAAGACAACCCTGACATCAACTCTGTTCTATCTCAGCACCTCAAGTTAAAGCTTAAATTAACCAAACATTGCTTTTTTGTTGTAGCCCATCACACAAGCCTTGGGGAGTTCAGATCTGTGAATTCTCAGCCTTTGCAAGAAAATTCTCTTATTTGCTGAAGCCAGTCCAGAGCCATCTCTAGGAATCCTGAACCCAAACATCACCCAAGGAAGAGCCCTAAGAAAGGTCAGGTTTGGAAGCTTTGCAGCAAAGCACAGCTCTGAAATCCTCAGCTGATGCTCATCCTCTCCAACAGGAGCAGCAGGAAACTCCTTTCCAAAATCCACTTCCTAGCAGGTTTTTGAAGGCAGGGACTGAGGCCACAGCAGCTTTGTCCCACCAAGACAGGTCTAGCAGAGGTCTGTCCTCATCTTAGCAATGGCAAGATCAACAGCAGCCACTCCCCTGCCCAGGATATCTGGGAGAGGCAGGAATGTGCTCAGCAGTGGCTGAGCCAGGCAGGGAATGTTCAGCAGAGCAGCATCACTAATGAGTTTAGCCCTGAAACAAGCTGTCATTCAGGAAGGAGGGCATACCCACCTCCCCACACACTCATCCCTGGTATTTGCTAATGGGAAGAACGAGGCACAACAGCAGATTCAGGCTGACTCATGCAGTTTGTACTTTTATTGGGTGCCTTTTTCCATCCCCTCCTCCAAAGTGCAAACAACACAAAGGAACGGTGCTGAATGAGAGTGGATCTTTGGGAATGGTGCTGCAAATTATTCCTGTTCTATTTATTTGGGTGTGAGAACTCTGAGACCATGACTCCACCTCATGCTGCAGGCATGGGGGGCTCACAGACACTGGGCAGCTGCCAGGTGCTTTGGGAAGAGCCTAATAATAATAATAATAATAATAATAATAATAATAATAATAATTGTTATTGTTATTGTTATTGTTATTATTGTTATTATTTGTTATTATTTGTTATTATTTGTTATTGTTATTGCTTTCAGTTTTAAATTTTTTTTAATTTTTTAAATTTAATTTTTTGAATTGTTATTGCTTTGATTTAAAAGAAAAATTGGTAAGAGAATGAACTTCTAAATCCTCAAACTGGACAGCCCTAGAAAAGCCCTGCCAGGCTTTAGAGGGCAGTAAAACCTCTCGTGCCATCACCACACCACAAAGCATCACATAAAAGCAGCAGCAAAAACAAACTGGAGGGGGTCTGGAGCCCCACACGTGTGTAAGACCACACAGATGTACCAAGAAGAGGCACTGAACGGGTTAGCATCTCTCAGATCTTTTAATATATTTTCCCTAATTAAGCTGTTCAATTCGGCAGCTTAAAGAGCTGCCAATAGCTGCTACAAATTGATTTATCTTTTGATGAAGGTAAAATTTGCTGGAAAAAATGAGAAGCAAACAACATATGGGTTTGGGAGGGATTAAATTACTTTGTCTTGTGTTAAGATTCAAACATATTCTGGAGGCAGGATGAGTCTTTTACAAGTAAATTGTTTTTATACTATACATCCATTTCTTTGTAAACAGAAGGATCCTCATTTACACATCCACCTACAATACCTGCTAGGTAACAGAAGCAGATCCTTAAAAGCCAGATGAGATCCCAAGCTTTCCGTGGGCACACACACACAAATAAAAAGCAATCATCCTGCAAACCTCCCCTCCTCCCAGGGTAGGGGAGAAAAAACCTTCTGGAAACACAATAATCCATAATAGACATGGCCTAAAGTAGTCTCCACATGGAGGGTCATCACCAGCTACCATGGGGGACATCAAGGCTCCAAAACTGCACTGAAATTCCCAACCCATCCCTGCCTGTGAGCTGCAGTCCCCTTGGATTGCACGAGCTCAGAGTTTAACAGCACCACTTCATTATTCTGCTTTACTCATCAGTAGGAAAGATAAGGTGAAGAGGGATAAATATTAAGAGTAAATCAGCCAGCCTGACAAGACCAAGCAACAGCAGCAGCCAGAGAAGGGTAATTTTCTTGATCTCAGATGAGGAGCTTCCCTGGAGGATGGGATGTTATAACCTCAGGAAGGAACAGGAGACAAGGAGTTGGCTCCTGCAGCTCCAAAATCAAAACACACTGGGCTCCCTGCACTGACATCCCCTCAAACACAGATCCTTCTCCTTTCCTCAGCAAAGCCGTGCCCGTCTCACCTCTGCAGCAGCGAGGAAATTCCTCTGTGAGCTCCCTCACTCCACCCCAGCTTCAGAGCATCTTCAGATCTCTCAGTTAGAGAGAGTTCAGCAGGAGGGATGCAGCAACAGCCATGGGGGGGTTGCATTTATTAACTGCTGTGCCCTGCGTCCTCTTTATCAGCTATTTTGGACTCACACATTTCCTACACAAGCACATGCCAGACATCTGAGAGTGGATAATTTGCCCAGACAGGCAGTAAATACATCCCATCTCATGCTCCTCTGAGAATAATGTGCTCGCCAGTGTCACCTGTCATGTAAATCATCACCTTGCAATTTATCCTGAGCTACATTTCAACTGTTTCTGGACCAGGAAAAAAAAAAAAAGAAGAAACACTCAGAAAGTCCAGTAACTCCTTCTGTGAAACATGGATGCTTCTTCCCTGGCCAATATTCTGAATTTATTGAGGAAAAGACATCTACTGAATTTATGGCTTCCCAGATGAATTTCCAACTCTTAGATTTAAAGGAGTCCTAGACTTTCTCTGAGCTGTACAGAAGACATTTACATAAGTTTTTGTGCAACATTCCTTCAGCCTGTTCCTCTCACACCATATGAGTAGCCAACAGCTACCCACTGAGTTACTGCAACTCAACAACTTTGAGGTGGATTTGAAAAATCCCACGAGTTGCATGAGAAATTAAATGCCTGTGATTTTTTTTTCCCCAGCCCCTGGCATTTTTTATTTAAATCTCCCCGCAAAAACAGAGTCGTGTAAAGAATTGGGGTTGATGGCACTGCCTGGGCTGCTGCCTTCCAAGGGAAAACAAGAGAAACTATGTTTTCTTTCCAGAAGCAAGCACAGAAAAGCTCCCATGGGAACTTTCCACTAGGAAAAAAAAACAAGACATGTTCCCCAGAAATCCATTTAAAAAGGTCCAGTGGGAGGTTCTCTAGTGGAAAGTGTCCCTGCAGAGCTTTGGAATGAGACAGCCTCCAAGGTCCCTTCCAAACCAAACCACTCCATGATTCTCTGAATTTATCCCCAGCAGAAATTCCTCCAGCCAGCTGGGCTTGTCGAAAAGGTTGGATTTAAAGAGGTCTTTAGGCAGCTTAAGCTGGCTGGGAGTGCACAGTCCTGGAGGACCCCTTTAATCTGTGTCCTCTGGCTGCAGAGAGAAAAAGCCCACTGCGCGTCTGTGTCGTCTCAATTCTGTGTTCAAAACACTTGAGAATCTCTCTTTTGTTCCTTGCCTGTCTCCCTTAATCCTTGCCTCAGTCATTATTCAATATTTGGTTTTGTGACTACATTATTTAACTTGGCAGAGCGTTTTGGGACGTAGTTTGCATAAAAGCCGCTATTTTTAAGCGGCAGAGGGGACTGTCACCGAGGCAGGGAGGAGACAGCAGTGACAGCAAAGAGGAGACCAAAGCTTCACCCATCAGGAAAAAAAAAACCCTTCTCCAGGGGAAAGGCAGTCACAGGATCGTCATTCCAGGGAATAAATCACCAAAGCCAACTCCAGTGTCAGTAATTTTGTGACGCAGAAAATTGATTCGTACGTTACAATCAAGGAGCGCCCTCCTCCATAATGTATGCTCGGCATTTTAACATAATTATTTGCGCAACAGTTTTAACGTTTGCAGCCTTCCCTGGCTGTCAACCTGGAAGTAGTGAGGGAAAAAAAAAATTTTAAAATACTCTTCTTCTTCAGAGACAGGATTAAAGGGAAAAAAAAAAAATCAATCTCCGAGCAACCTCCTTTGTATTTTGTTGTGACAAGCCTGAATTTAAACAGCCTGTGAAGTCAAAACAACAGGAGAAATATCAATACACATTAATTTAATCAAGAAACACAACTCTGCCATGCCAAGCCCAACTTGGCTTTATTTCCTCCGAGGTTTCTGTGGGAGCTGATGACACCCTGGTACCTGCCCAGCCCCCCCTGGTGACTGGGGGGGTCTTCTCAAAAGCCTTCTCTCCATTTGGATGCTTTGCCATGCAGGAATCAAAATTCCTGGTGCTGCAGCTCCCCGCTAGCACATCTCCCTCTCTCCGCCCCTCAAAAGCTGATTTTGCTGGCAGAGCTGCCCCGAGTGGCCATCCTGCTGCATCCTTATTGTGTGCTGGGGAGCTTTCAAAGGACAGGCAGATAAAAGGGTAAACATGATAACAAAAACTATCTCCAGCACACTTGACTCCGTCAAATCCTGGGCACAGCGCGACTCTTTGAAACAAGAATCTCATTAAGGAAGGGAGAGTTGAAAGGATAAGCCCCCGCATACCAAAGGCAGAAATCAGATGTGCTTGACCTTTCAAATGAATGTACATTTTCTGAGTGACTGTTCATGTCAGAGTAATTCAAACAGACACCTGATAATCCTCTTAAAAGTCTGAAATTTGGGTACTGGATTGGACACAATGCAGCGGGACCTGCGGGTGGTCTCGTCGCTGTGCTCCGTCCTGCCCTTGCTCCCAATTTCCTGATGCACCCTCAAGTCTTGTCCCCTCCCTGGGCTTTCATGTCCCCACACATACATAGAGATGTTTCAAGTCCAGGATTCATTAACAAGGAAGCATCTTCTGTGCTGGCACAGCTGGAAATGAAGAGCTGATGCTCCTTAACACAAATTAGGTGATTAAACACTTTGGATGGAAAAGAATTCCATACAATTGCCCCACCAGTAAGGAAAGAGGAGGATTTCCTTCCAGACAGGCCCCATGCACAAATCCAAGGACCATGAACCTCACCTGGGTCCTGCATCTTATATATCAACATAACCCATGTGCTGGGGCAGAGAAATCCTCTTGAGCATTTCCAGAAAGTCCAGCAGCTTCACAGGGAAACATTCACACAGTAAATGGCTTCAAATGGAGATGTTCAGTAAGGCAATGATGTAGAAATTACAGCCCAAAAGCTGTTAATGAACACAGAGAGCAACTGAAAGGTTTCCTCATGGACAATGTTGCTGGAGAGGTCACCAGAATGAGGTCCAGGAGTCAGCTTGAATCACCTTCCCCTTAATTTCTGGATGCCCTGGTCAGATCTAGTGACCGTCCCTGAACTTCTGTTCCATTTCCACACACAACTTCTGGCCTTTGCTTAGCACATCCATGTGTTCAGCATGAGCAGATTCTGCCAAACCTTAGAGATCACTGATCCTGGGGAGTCAGCAACCCAACAGACACTGCAGGGAAAAGGGAGTTTTGGTGTCTATTTATGGCCTGTCTCCATGAACAGCCCCACAGAGGGACAGACCATGCAGTGACTAACACCAAGTTTCTTTTGAAAACCCCAAAAACCAATAGCTTAGCATTTCCAATGGAATCCAGTAGTGTTTTATGACCTGCAAGGAACCTGGGAATGCACCAGCCTCCTGATATGACAGTAACATCAGCCCAGCCATGGCAGCACTCACACACTGCTGGCTCCTGCTCATGGATACTGCCATGCTGGACAGGTACCTCATGGCTTTGTACCCTCGGTGAATGCTCCCCTTCCTGCTCCCCCTGGGCTCCCCAGCACTCCATGTTAACTAGCTAATGTTTGTGTAGAACCTTCCTGACACTGGCTTTTGATTCCCTCTGAGCTCATCAGCAGCTCCAGGGTCCTGGAGGAGCATCTCCATTGCTGGGGGATGGAGGATGCAGCTCCAGCCAGGGAGGAGGGTGGGACTGGGGGGCTGCTCTGCTTCCAAGTCAGCCCCCAAACACACAGGACAGATGTCACATTCACATTCTCTGAAAAATCCCTTTGCCCAGGATTTTTCTCCTGGGAAGCTAAGAAGCCTCAGAGAAAAAAAAAAGAAAACAAATCTTATCTCATTTGCTTCTCTTGTGTTTTGCTCCTTTGGAATGTGTTTGGAGATTGTTTTGTTGGTTTCTGGTGTGTGCTATTTTGACTCATTGGCCAATCAGGGCCAAGCTGTGTCAGGACTCTGGAGAGAGTCACGAGTTTTCATTATAATCTTTTTAGCCTTCTGTAAGGATCCTTTCTGGATTCTTTAGTATAGTATAGTTTAGTATACTTTAATATAATATAGTATCATAAAAGAATAAATTAACCTTCTGAGAACATGGAGTCAGATTCATCATTCCTTCCTTCCTTCATCAGGGTACCCTGCAAATACAATAGCCAGACTGTAAAGAAATCTCTTGGAAAAGTGGGATGTGAGGGTGTCAACCAGCACATCTCAAAACAGATGGACTGGAGCACGCTGCCCATGCAGCGACACTCCAGAGAACTGCCTCTCTCTGTCACAGTCCTTCTGAATTCCAGGGAACGGCTCTCATCTTGTGGATTCCCAACCAAAGCTCCAAAGAACCACAAATCCAACTCCACACCAGCAGCAGGCTCCCTGAGCAGGCTGAGCCCTGCTGTTTCCAAGCCCCTGGGCTCCATCCCTGAAAGGATTCCTGTTTCTCCCGTGGCTCTCTGAAGGCCACCCAAGGAAAGCTCTGCACAGTGTGCAGGTAAAGACACAGTGGTTGCTACCAGGAGAAACCAGCACCTCTCCTCCAGTGGGGACTCATCCCCTCTGTCCTGCACAAGGCTCTCACACCCCATCTCAGAGCCCCACACGGTCCCCAAAGCAGGACCCTGCTGGATGTGCCAGCAGCCACGTCCTTGCTGACTCCCAGATGTGATTTTCCCCCCTCCTCTCCACACTTCCTAACAGCTCATGAATTTTATAAACTAAACTCATTGTAACCAAACCATGAAATTGCAAATTTAACTCTGTCAACAAACAAAGCTTTGGCAGGGAGCTGCCGCTGTCTGAGCCTTTCCAGCAGGGAGGGAATCTCCTCCGAGGGACACTGCAGCCCCTTCAGTCCCCCTTGGCCATGGGGCGGTGGCACAGATGGGGTTGTGCAGGATGCTGGAGCATCACAGCCTACAGAACGTCACAACTCACTCCCAGAGGTTCCAGCAGCGCCAGCCATGCCCATCACCCTTCTCTCATGTGGCCATTCCCACCCAAAAGCATGGAAAAGCCTCAGCAGCCCCAGGAGCCCAGGGCAAAGCCCTGCCTGCTCAGCCACAAAGGCTGTGCCGCAGCCCCCAGGTCCAGCCAAGCCTGGCTCTCCCTCTCCTGGCCACGTCCAGGGTGGCCGGCAGAGCCTCGTTAAGTTAATGGAGTGCTAATTAGCTGGCAGGCCGAGGGGAGGGCTCGGAGGCGCTGCCTCATTTGCTCGGTGGAATGGGGCCATTAGAGCCAGGGTGGGCTGCAGAGGCTGCCGGGGCTGGAGGGATGCAGCGGCATCTCCGCAGGGACACCCGGGCTGCACAAACCATTTCACTGCTGTGCAGCAGCCTCTGGAGCTGAGAAAGTGCTGCCTGCACCACCGGGGACACCAGGGTACCACCAAGGGGACCTTCTCCCATCGCCTTCAGTGTCCTCAGCGCTGGCTGTTATGAGTAGAAAAGCCGCCTATTTTTTTAAAAGGTTGCAGAGTTCACAGGTTGGGCCAGTTGCTGCCAGGGTGGGGTTCTAACTGTTTGTTGTTGTAATCACCTGTCGTTTTAGTTAACTACCTGTCGTTGATGGTTAAGAATTCCCCCTTTTGCTGAGTGCTGCTTCCGGGAAGATGGCACCCAGACGGTGAAGAGGAGGGGACATTGGAGTTGGCATGCAAATGACACTGGATCCAGCATGCAACGAGAGAGACCCCTCACCAAACCTAGCCAAAAACCCCTAAAACAACGAGCCAACACAAAATTGATGAATCAAAGCAATGGCTAGATGTGAGGAACAGAATCTAGTGTCTGCCAAGACCTTTTTACCCTCACCCTAACCTCAGGACCTTTAAGGTTGAACCAAAAACCAAGGGATTTAATGATGGTTTTATGATCATGGAACTCTCAGCTTTGTCCACAGACCAGTGGACAAAGCTGTTGTCCACAGACTAGTGGACAAAGCTGCACTTTTTCTCTTCCAAGTCACTCCTGGAAGCAGCAGTGGCACGAGTGTGGGCCTGTTGGTTCTCCCCACCCAAGCTGATCACTTTTAATATAAGTTTTAAAAAGTAGAAAAGTCTTCTGCCTGTGTTCATTCCACTGGCTGTTGGGGCCCTTCCAGCACAGCCACCCAAGCTAACCCTTCTTTCCGCACACACACAATTTCCAGTGGCCAAAGGTGCTCGCTCCAGGAGGGAAAAGCACAGCATGTCCTGCCAACACGCTGTTGGGATCTCTAGCTGGTCAGAGTGACCCCGAGAAGAGCTCAAAAGTCTCTTTTCCCAGCCCAGTGCTTGAAGAAGGAGTCGGAGCTCTTAATTTCTCAGTCTCAAGGTTGCTTAATGTATCTTATCTACAAAATTCTTTCTCCTGCCCTGCCAAGATCCGTCCAGCAGGACAGACAGAGGCACTCTGCCTGCCCCCAGGGCAGTGTTATGTCTTTATACTAAAAACTACGTGTACAATGTTTACAATTACTTCC
>JAWMQZ010000095.1:3267531-3295689 GCA_035584835.1 Tangara arthus
TGACTTCATTAGCTGAAGCTGGAATTGGCAGATTGACCCCCAAAATGCAAATGGACCAAACTTATAAAAGTGTGAAACCCGTGACCCATTGTCCATTTTTGGGTGGGTTTTGTCTGCCCTAAATGTACCTGAAAGCCCTTCAATAAATAGAACTGCTTTTGATTCTCTTAATTTTGCCTGGCCTCTGTTTTTAGGCAGCCCAAAAGGCATCGATTCAACTGCACAATCCTCAGTCACAGCCCAGCCACCCTGAGTTTGCCCCCTCACTCCCTCTGAAGCAGCGTGGGTCAGTTCTCCTGAGCATCCAGCTGGGAGGATTCCTCCTCCTTCCCACAGGAAGCCTGGAACAGAGCAGGGGGGCAGCCCCTGAACAGCTCCCCAGCAACTTCCCACCCGTGCTGGGACCATGGCAGGACAGTCCCGGATCCCTGCACCGACAGAGCAGAGGGGTGCAGGGTCCAGGGCTGCCTCAGCTCCCAGTTTTGGGGAGCAGGGATGTGGGAACAGCCTTTCTCTGCATCCCTGCTCCCCCCTGGAGTGAAGTTTAACTGGGAAGCCCCAGAGCTGACACCCCAAAGATGCTACAGTGCCCAGAGCTGCATCCCTGCTCACTGGGAGGTTCAGTTGGGACCGGGTTTAACCCTGGAACCGACCCTAAGGATGCTGCAGGGGCTGAGCCCTGTCCCCAGCCTGCTGAGGGGTGTGAGGGTACCACATATTCCAGCCCCTAAAAACCTTCCAGGGAGGCTGGGGGGGACTTGGTGCAGACCCCAGCGCTGGGGGATAGCTCAAGGGCAAGCAGGAGGACGGACAGACAGACAGACAGACAGCAGCATCCCCTTCATGCCGGCCCTGTAGGGGACACACGGAGCACAGCGATGCTGGAGATGATCGAGGCATCCTCCTCTTCCTCGGAGCGCATCTCCAGCGCCGGGAGCTGCCGAGCCGGCACTGCCACCTCGTGGCACGGCCACCAGCGAGCCTGGGGACAGCAGGGCAGCGCCACCAGTGAGTCTGGGGATAGAGTGGCACGGCCACCAGTGAACTTGGGGACAGCGAGCATGGCCACCAGCGAGGCTGGGGACAGCTGGCACGGTTACCAGTGAGGCTGGGGACAGTGGGGCACCGTCACCAGTGAGCTTGGGGGCAACTGGCACAGTCAGCAGTGAGCATGGGGACAGTGTGGCACTGCCACCAGCAAGCCTGGGGACAGTGTGGCACGGTCACCAGCGAGCCTGGGGACAGGTGGCACCGCACAGTCCCGGACACGCTCCTTAGCTGCACAGAGACTTCATTATCCTGGGGTTCCTGCGGGATGAATCAGTGCAAAAAGATGGAAAAATCTCCAAAGGGAGCAGGTAAAGAGGGGATGAGAAAGGAGCTGTGGGAGGGGACAGCAAGGGACAGGGCTCACTGTCCATCATCACCCTGCCAGATGGGGTTGGGGCTGTCCCCCCTCCTGTTCCTTGCCCAAAATCAGGACCTGAGCATCAGTGCCCAACCCAGTATCCAGCTCAGCCTGGAGCACCAGCTGTGACATGCTGCAAATCCCAGGGGGCAACACAACTTGGGATAATTTTAGGGAAAAGAACAGCCCAGCATCCCCCACAAACACCTGTGAGACAGCCCAGCCCCTCCCCACAGCCCCTCCGAGTAAATCAATGGCAGCAACCGAGCCTTTTTATAGATATATTTTTTTTTAGCAAATGTTTATTTATATCAAAATACAAAACATTTCTGAAGCAGGGTAATGTTACATGAGGAGCAAGTTAATCGATTCCAAAACCCATCATTCTCCTACAGCATGGCTAGTTGTACGTAACATTGCAACACTGCCAGAATTTCTTATAGTGGGTACATTAAAAGAAGAAAAAAATCAACTCAAGAAGTCAATCTATGAACATGCAATGTTATCGGCGATAAATTAAATACTCAGCAGGCCTTAAAATCCCAACAGGCAGAGACCGAGGGGCCAGCTACTCCCAGTAAGGCAGGGCTTCAAACTCTCAATTCTTCCACTTTTTGTTGGCTTTATGAGCATTTACTCATTAACTGACAACAGTCCAAGAGCCAAAAGGACCCAACTTTCTTGGCAGAGTGGGATTATTGCTTCGAGCTATCAAAGCAGCCCCAGCTCCCCAGGGGAAGGGCTGGGAGAGGGCTCGCAGGGCAGAGCCAGGGGTCTGCCCTGGCTGAGCACTGCGGAGGTCGGGCTGAGCTGGAAGATGTGGAATCCCCCGGAGGAGGGGGCTCGGTGGGTAAAACGCCCTCGAGGTCTCGGATCCCTGCCCAGGGCAGGATAGCACCCAGTCGGAAGGAGAGTTTGGGGTGAGGGACCCCCATTGTGCCCCTCATCGCACGCCTGGGGAGCGATGCTGAAATTTGGCTTTCCCTCCCCACGGGCCGGGAATTCCAGGGAATGAATGACGATTCCCATCCCGGGGAATTCCAGGGAATGACGATTCCCATCCCGGGGAATTCCAGGGAATGACGATTCCCATCCCGGGGAATTCCAGGGATGCCGATGGCGAGCGCGGCCGTCGGTCCCTCCTGCTGGCATTTCCTGGCCTTGGCGAGGCCGAGAGCAACAATACAGATACAGAGAGATTATAGAGAGAGCGGAATAAGTTTCGTATAAGGCTTTGGTACAGCACCATCATGTCAGATTTATTTGTAAATCGTTTACAGAAAAAAAAAAGCTTACTGAAAAAATAGTGTTTTGTTTCTCTTATCTTTTTTTTTTATTATTTTTTTTATTATTATTTTCTTCTGAGGAACATACCTGAAAGTTCAAAAATTAACCCTCTAGTTGCCATCTGGGCTCCCATCAAATGCTCGTTTTGCTGTGTGCAGTTCCAAAATGAAGCTACTTGATCCCAAATCCCACTAAATTGTGCAGCCTGCCAAGCTCACAGCATCCACCAGTCACTAAAATCAACACCACAGAAACCCAGCTGATCGCTACTCACTGTTTAGTAAAAATTAAAAAAAATTAAAAAAAAAAAAGAAACAAAACCCTAACAAAACTTCCAAAACAAGAGGAAAAAAAAAAGTCACGACAACGAACGTTATGGAACCAGCGGCACTAAAGTTTCTTTTATTGTTATTGTTATTTAAAAAAGTCAGTTCCACTGGTTACCATTGAAACAGCACCAAAGAGCACCCTAACGTGTGTTATACATCGTAATACTCGACATTCAAGAGATGGAAACGAGGTTGGATGGTCTAGTCTTTATATCCAGAGGCAAGAAATTCTTCTTAAAAAGAGGAAAAAGTTGTCCCACGAAACCAGAGATGCATTGGGTGGGTCCAGAAGAAAATCCTGCCTTAGGGGAAAACACTATGGGGTTAGGAGGAGATTAAATCAAGAGCTACCTATGGAGGTCTACGAGGGTTCAGAGAGTCTACAAACCTATTAAAAGGGGATTAAAAAGTCTGGGCTCCCCGGGAGAGCCAGGGATGCTCCCATGGGAGAGCTGGAGATGCTCCCAGGGCTGCTCCCCGAGGAGCTGCAGTGCAGCTGTGATCCCCTAATGCCCAAAGGATGAACCTTATGGCAACGTGGGCATTCCCAGGATTTCCAAAGGGCTTCCCTACACGGGAAATGCCAAGGGACCAGAGCCTGCACAGATGTGTGGAAGGTCCTGCAGCCCCAGGGGCCACGGGAGCATCCCCTGCCTGCTCTGTGCCAGCCCCGGAGAAGGAAAAAAAGGGAAGTTTGGCCTTAAAGTGCATCTGGGAGGGCAAGGAGTGAGTGCCAGCATCTCCCACCGAGCCAGAACCTCCCGAGCAGAGACAGGCACTTCCCACAGCTGCCAGCCGAGTGGGAAGAGCCTGGGAGGGGGCAAAGCAAACCCCCCTGGACAGCTTCCCACAGCTCCCAGGTGAGCAGGAAGAGCCTGGGAGGGGGCAGAAGCAAACCCCCCCCTGGACAGCAAGCTCCAGGCAGGTGCACGCAGATGGAGGCAGCAGGGATGGTGTCCAAAAAAACCAAACCAAAGAAACCACGGGAAGCAGGACGATGCTGTGGGAGCCACCAGCCCTGAGCGCAGGGAGGGGGGCAGCTCCTGATGTGTCTGTTTGGCATCCAGAGGGTTAACGGTACTGTGGGAAGTGTGCTTTGTAAACATTTCGAGCTTTCCTTTGCCTGTTTTTTTTCTGTAAGTGATTCCAGGGGGAGATGGGGAAAGGAGAAAGCTGCCCGCCCCCCTGCCCACCCCCAGCAATACCCAAAGCCCCACCGGGGGGGGGCAAGGCAGCCCCCCAGCCCGGACACCGAGTGGTGAGAAATCTCATCCCTTCTCTTTCTCCTGACATCCTTTTTTTTTTTTTTTTTTTCTGTTTGTTTTTTTTAACATATAAAATACTCACTTATGTATTTACCGCTAATAAATGCAAGTTAGTCCCACCAAACATGCTTTGCTTCGATATCAAGAATTGGTGCTGAACAAATCTCGGCTGGATATTAGAAACATCCCCCACCCCAGCCCCCCCCGACCCGACGAAGAAGAGAGAGAAATATCATGGAAAATACAGGTGACACCTATGGAGGACACGGGGCTGCTGCTAGGGGCCAGCTCCTGGGAGTGGGCACCACGCTGTGGGACCTCTGCCTGCCTCTGCAGGGGTGTAAGCACTCCAGGGCTGTGCCACCATCCCCTTGGGGACATCTGAGCCCAAACAACAGCACCTGGACCCCCCCAGAGCCCAGGATTGAGGGACACAGACTGAGGGGAGTGAGGCCTCGGTCGCCACTGCCCAAAGACAATCCCCATATCGTGCCCCAGCAAAGGCAGGGGGGTGGTTTGCAGCTCCCTGGCATTGCTCAGTCCCAAACCGGCTCTTTGTCCTCCCACGGCCCAGGGGGAAAGGGGCAGGGATCCGGCGGGTCCGTTCTGCCCTGCAGGAAAAGCCCCAAATATCCCCAGCACATCCCCCACCGCGCCAGGGCTTGATGCCACCTCAGCCATTGGGACAGGGAGAACCCCAGATCCCATCCAGAGGGACAGGGAGAGCCCCACATCCCATCCAGAGGGACAGGGAGAGCCCCACATCCCAACTAGAGAGACAGGGAGAGCCCCACATCCCATCCAGAGGGACAGGGAGAGCCCCAGATCCCAACTAGAGAGACAGGGAGGACCCCAGATCCCATCCAGAGAGACAGGGAGAGCCCCTCATCCCATTCATCCAGGCTGGGAGAGCCCCACATCCCATCCAGGCAGGGAGAGCCCCAGATCCTATCCAGGCAGGGAGAGCGCCACATTCCATCCAGAGGGACAGGGAGAGCCCCTCACCCTATCCAGGCAGGGAGAGCTTCAAATCCCACCCATCCAGGCAGGGAGAGCCCCACATGCCGCCCCAGTGGACCCCAGCAGCCCCACAGCACCAGTAAGCCCCGGGACTCTCCTGGAGAGGTCCTGACATTCCCTACAGAGCAGGTTCCTCGCTCCAGCCAGGTACAGGGACCTGGAGAATGCCACTGTGGCCACCTGGGTGGCTCTGAGGGGCACCACCAACTGCAGAAGAGTTTCAGAAACCCTCGAGGTTTATCAGAGCAGCAGGGACAGGTGACAGGGAGGCAGCAGCATGGGGACCCTGTCCCCACAGTGTGTCCCCACCCTGTGCCACCCCCCAGGCTGCAGCTGCCTGATGCTCCTGTGAGCTGCAATTTGTCTTTTTTCTCTGAGGAAAAAAAGCCCAAGACAGCCCTCAGTGGAAACAACACCTCGCCACAGCCCTGGGCGAGCTGGCAGCAAGCCCAGGCTTCCCCATCCCGGGATTTTGTCCCTTTTTAGTGTTTTTCCCTATTGAAACAGCAAACAGTGGTGATGCTGGGTCCGGAGAGGGCAGATCCCCCGGAGCACTGCAAGCCCCCCAGCCTGGCCCAGCCCTCCTCTCCCTCGCCACTGTATTGCTCAAACAGCACTAGGCATGGATACAAAAATAAAACAGCTATGTGACTTAGATATATATAATTTATATATATATATATATATATTTGTATATATATTTTTGTCTATTTATAGGTGGATGGAGAAGCAGAGAAGCTGAAGCGCAATATAATGTAAAAATACTCGCTCTGCTCCTGCTGTTGAGACTCTCCCCACCTCTGACAGCCTCTCTCATGCTGCACAGAAGTTTCTGACACCTATTACTAACGAATTATTTTAAATATTTATTCTCCCCCCCTTCTAAAATAGAGAGTAAATATATATTTGTTTAATTTTATATACAATGCGGTTTCAATACACCAATATCATTTCTTTAGATAGAGATACTGGGGCTCATTTTTCTTTTTTTTTTTTTGTGTGTTTTATTTTAATCTAAGTGCTGGGGGGGGGAGTGGGTGGAAATCCAAGGAGCTTTCAGACCCGGGAAGATGGGTGCCCTCTTTTGCTGCCCTGCAACCTCAGGAGAACAAGAATAAAAGCTCTCCTGGGAGAGAAAGTGTCATTTTGATGGTAAATATAAAACCTGGGCAAGCTGTCCTCCACTGGGGATGCCAGCCCCTCCATCCTGCATTTCCCACCCCACTGCAGCCAGTACAAAAATCCTTATCTACCTCTACAGCACATGCTTGCCTCAGCCAACACCCCCGAGCCTGGACCAGCCCCTCTGCCCCCCCTGTCACTGCCCACCCCCTCCCCAGGTCCCTCCTGCATCCATGCACGTATCAAAAGTCAGCCAGAGCCCCAGGACTGGGGATGCTCCTCCTGCTGCCACACAATGCTGAGGAAAAGAGCTCAGCCAGCTGTGCCAAAACACCGAAAATTGGGGAAAATGGGCGAACACGGCTCCCTGTCATCCCAGTCACGGGAACAGGCTCCCATCTCCACACAACCACACTGGTCCTCCCTGCTTGGGGATGTGCCAACTGATGGAAATTGAGTGCAATGTTAAGTTTCTTCTTTTGCTGGCACCAGTGTTGCCAAATGTGGTCGCCGCTTCCCAGCCCTCAGTTCCTGGATCAAGCGTTCCCTGACAGATCTCTAACAGGAACAACTGCACTTCCCACCTCTCCTTCCCACAAACACATGCAGGGAGGAGTCAAGATACTCAAAAACAGAAAAAAAACAAAAAAAATTAAGCTGAAGGGGTGAAATGGGAGTAAATATCCTGCTTTCTGTAAGGGCTATCCCATGCCCAGACAGCACAGGGATGGCTCTGGGAGAGGAGTGGGGATCCAGCCTGAATCCAGCTGCCCCCATCAGTACCAGTTCTGCCATCACTGGTGACCAAATCCCCTCTCTGCCTCAGATCCTCAAAGTCCTGCTAATGAGGTTTAAAATAAAAAGACACTGTCAAGAACATCTTGTCCCTCCCGGGAGGCACTGCTGGGGCTGGCTGGCACAGCCAGTGCTGCATTCCTTAGCTCAGGGGACAAATTTAGCTGTATCCCTCTCTCATCCCTTCTGACTCACGCTTCTCTGGGAAGAACAGACGCAAAGCAAAATGCTTTCACACGAGTAACCAGACAGCAGCATCTAGAGGGACTTGAGGGAAGGGTTTTTGCGTGGTGCAGCTTTTTCTTTGAGCGATGGCACCAGGGATGAGGCAACGTGACATCCCCCTCCTGTGTCGTGTCCCGCGTCACGCCCCACGTGCCTCGGCCACGCAGAGCACAGGACCTGTCCCTCCTGCTCCTCCATTTCGGGGCCCAGGGGTGAGTCACAGACAATGAACAAAGCAAAGCTAAAAACTGGGGATGAAATAATGGAACAGAGCGATCTGTTGTGTGCAGCAGGGCCGCAGCGCAGCTCACACCGGTGCCTCTCCATCCCCAAATTCCACTCAGGCTGCAGCTGCTCCCAGCCCCTTCCCAGCTTTGCCCATCCTGATCCCCCACCCCAGCACGGCTCTAAACTCTCCCCATGACACACACGTACCCCGACATGCAAATCTACTGAATTCTGCAAACCTATCTACCTTTGTCCTACGCTTCTCTATCTATTTATATCTTATATGTACAGTGGGTTTTACTCCGGTTCCTTGAGAGGATTTCCTTCCAAAAAAGCCCTGACCTCAGTCTGGGGCTGTAGCGAGCCCATGTGGGATGTGTGGAAATCCCTGAAGGTCCAGCCTCATGGAAAAATACCTCCAGACAAGAGCTACAGCTGAAACCAACCCAAAACTCCGAGAACTCCCAGATCTACATCACTGCCTGAAGCAGGAAGAGAAACCAAAATGCCAGGCGGATTTTGTCCTAATACAGACAGCAAGGTGGGAGTAGCAATGAGTCTGGAATGTGTGTCATGTCTGGATGCCACCAGACATGACTAAGCCCTGCCAGGACCGTGCCTGGGCTGCTGAGCCCAAATCCAGTGTCCTCAACACTCCCAGAGGTAGGTACAGCAAGCTGTTATTCCCTTTATATTCCCTTTACATTTATATATCCAAACAGCATGACCTCCAGCCTTCCTCCAGTGGCACTGAGCCAGCTGACAAGGTGACAAACATCAGATGAACAGCCTGGAGTCCCCCAGTGCCCCAAAGCAGCCTCCAAGTCACAGGTGACCAGCACAGGGGAGCAGGAAGGAGAATCCTCCCAGGAAAAGCATCCCCTTCTCACACAGACAGCATGAGGGCTCATGGAGACTCAGGGGGCAGAGTGCAAACCACGCCGAGGTTCAGACTGGGAAGGGACCCTGGGACCTTGCAGCTCCCCCATCCCACAAACTCCTCACTCCCTGTGCCTGTGCGTTTCTGTTAGTGGCAGGCACAGAAACGGGGCCCCACAAACGAGCCCTGAACGCTCCCTCTCCTCCCCCTTACACCAACTTGCATTTCCTTCACATCAACACCGCGGAACCAAAACGCTGCTGGGGCTGCACAGCAAAGTCACCTTAGAAACACGTGGATGAGAGCTCAGTAAGTCCTGCTGGAAAAGCAGGCAAAGCACTTTCCCTGCCCTTTTTCCCTGTCTGCCCCAGGACTCGTTGTTCAACTGCAAGGGACAGCACCCCAGGAGCACCCCTTTTCCACAGGATCCCAGTGGCATCCTGTACCCACCTCTCCATGTCACCTTCCCCAACTCAGGGTGCCCCAATCCTGCAACCCCCACGGTGGCATGAAACCAGTGCTGGAGCACTGAGGGTGCCCCAATCCTGCAACCCCCAAAGCGGCATGAAACCAGTGCTGGAGCATCCCCACCATGGCCACCTTGCAGGGAGAAGCATCAGCAAGGACCCCCCAAAACTGGGCTGGTAGTCCTGCACTGACTCCCCAGCAGAGCCCAGGGACAATATCCTTGTGATTCAGAGGAATTTTTTCACCGTGGGCCAGGATTTGCCAAGGGACGTAATGGAACATCATGTTCACAACGTGAAAGGAGGAATTGTACAGTTACTGATACAGAAAGAGCCATCTACCTCAGACCAGCTTAGAAAATAAGAGAGTTTGGCCCAGGAAGATAAAAATCAAGATATATTTTGCAGCATGAAAGGAAAAAAAAAAAAAATAATGAAGAAGCAGCAGCAGCAGCGACAGCAGCTGTGTTTGCAAACCACCAAAGCGACACGGAGTTCAAACGGGGGTGAAATGGGGGAAGTGTTTGGCATCGTCTGACACGGCTTCGATGTTTCCAGGTCCACGGAAGGAGAGAGGAGCAACCCTGAAGGGCATGGAAACCAGAGGGCTGGGAGAAGCGAGGAGGAGGTTGCCAAAGCAAGAGGCGAGCCAGTCAGCCAAAGCACGGCCCGAGTCTATCGGAAGGTAACTCGGTCTAGCAGGGAAAGGAGTTAAGGATGGTTTTAGGGAGGAGCTGCTTCCACGAGGCGCCCGGGCGGGATTTCCCACTCCAGCAGCGTGGCAGGTACACGGCTGAAAGAGAGAGGGCTGCAGCTCCAGCCTCTAAAGGTCGAAGACCATGAAAAGCCCAGTGGCTCAAAACACCTGCAAAAGGAAAACAAATCTCAAAAGACTGACCCAGCAAGCCGGCATGCTCCGTCAACCTGCCCTGCACTCCAAGTCCTCTAGAGCTCCTTAAGATGGGATGGGGCATAGTCCTGAGGTAGCAACCTCAAGAGCCTGAAGACAGCGCCTGGCCCATCCGAACGGGTGTCGTAAATCGTTTGGAAAGCACTCAAATGGAAAAGCAACCCTCTGTTCCAGAGGCTGAGGCAATGAGAGCAAAAGGAAGAGCAAGTTGGCCACGGCACGGGCAGCACAGAGCCTCCACGCCTCCCCCAGCCCCGAGGGTCACCTGTCCATCAGGAGCAGCCCGGCTGGAGTGACCGGTGAGCTGAAGTTGGCCAAGCCAGGCAGAGTTTTCCCCGCTGCCGAGCGGGAGAATGGCATTAAATCAATTCAGATCCGAGCAGGTTCTAGGGAAAAACCCTAAAAACACACCCAAAGAAAAGAAATTTGCAGTCATACTGTTAGCAAGGTTGAGTTCTCACTCTGAGAGTTGAGGTTCTTACGTCAGGTCACTCGTCATGTCAATAAAAAGCCCTGGTGCAGGCTGGAAAGAGAGGGGCATTTCTGCCAGACCCTCCCTCCTTCCCAAGACAAACCTGGTGATGGTTTGAGAAAGTTGTTAAAGCTCAGAAATATCTGGTTATCGATTTAGAGGATTCATTGTCCAGTGGTTCAAACCTTACTTAGGGCCTGGAGGTTGGAAAAGACACGGTGCTCTGCTTTTGGTGGCCACAGGTTCCCGAGCATCCTGCTGGGAAAGGAAGCACAACCTCTAAAACCAGGTATATGGAGGCAGAGCAATCAACAGGCTCCGACCTAAAAGCGTGGCATGGTCAGAGAGCCAGATCACAACCGAGAGCTCACGTCTTCCTCCAAACATCTCAGCCCTTGGAGGTTCAACCAGCAGCAAGAGCAAAAACCAAGGCAAAGCAGAATTAAAGGCGAGATTGCAGAGAATCTCTTGGCAATTCTACCTGGGAATAAACAAAAGTTTCATATGCAAATAGAGAGCCCGGGGCTAAAAACATGCCTGCAGGCTCTCCAGCTCTCCTGACACTTTTTCTACAGCCTGAATCCACTCAAAGCAAGAATATCTACATGAAACACTCGGTGTTTTATTCCCAGGCAGGCTGGAGGGTTTAGCACTTTACCGCAGAGGAAGAACTGTGCAAACCTGGATGCAGTGGTTGATTTTACCACTTCAAACAAAAAAAAAAGAACCAACTCTAAATATTTTAAAGGTAGGGATTGCTTGGTATTAGCACTAAGCATTTACATAGCACTTGCAGTCTGTAGGCCACCAAGTGCTTGTCCAAAGTGCTCAAATATGACTTATCCCCATTTTACAGATGGGAGAACTGAGGCACAGAGAGGTCAAGTGACTTGCCCAAGGCCACGCAGTCAGAGAGTGGAGGCAGAGCAGGAAAGCGAGCCCGGCTGTTCTCAGGTTACACCTTGCCTGCTAAAAACAAACCAAAAAAAAGGCCTATGCAATCCAGAAAACCACCAGCCACCAAACCTACCCTATTCTGAAGAGGAAATACATTCTGGTGAAGAGTTAGAACAGCATTACTGAGGGGAACAGGGAGCAAAGGGAGGGGCACAACCCTGGCAGGTGTCACAACCGACACATCCGGGCTGGAGCAGGAAGGAAAAAGGGAAAAACGGTGAAACCAGCAGCAATGTATTTTAAGCTGGCGCGAAACGCTGGGCTTAGCTTTGCACGGAGCCATCCACGTCCATCCGCAGAGCTGGGCACTTCCAGATGCTCTCCCTGGGGCTCAGCACCTGCCGACGGAGGCGTTGGGGACCAGGCAGCCAAACCCCGCTCGCTCGCACGCCCGCGTCTCCCCCTTCGCAGTTATGGGTAGGGATTAAACATCACACAGTAAAGAAATCACATCACCACGCGGCGCTGAAGAACATTTGCCTGAGATACACAGAGCAGTCGGGCAGAATTAATCAAACCCACCCTCATCAAAGCTGGCACACGCCACACCTGGAGGGGGAAACACCCTCAGATCGCATCAGCCCCGCACCTGTGTGCTCGCACGGCATCAAGCACACGTCACCGAGGCTCAAGTGCATTTGCACACAGACAAATGGTGATTTCTCACATTGATTTGAAGGCTCGGGGTCTTTCTGGCTTTTCCCTTTCAGAGATAGGTAAGGAAAGATGTCATGGATGGTTTTGCTGCTGTTACCTTCACGTCAAAGGAGGCTGGGAAGGGGGAGGCAGGGAGATTTTCACAATTACATCTTTCCTGGGATTATTTGGTCATGTTTTTATCATAATCAGATTCATGGGATTACCAGTTCCCGCCTGGGTTGTTAGGTTCTTGTCACTTAATTACACCCTGTGTCATTCAACTTCTTCTGGCGATTGAGGGCCAGCTGCTCAATCCCACACTTTCCCCCTAAACGCGCGCTGCCGACGCAGATGTCAAAAGCTCCATCCATGCCTTTGAAGCCTAGAGATCTTTTCCAAAACCGAGGTGCAACACCCCCCTTCCCACCCCACCCAAACTGTTTGGGGTGGGGGAGAAGTGAATTTGAGGAACACCCAGCCCAAAGCATCCTCCCCAAAGCATCCCCCGGGTCCCCCCAGCTCGTCCCCGCCGTGAGCCACCGAACCCCTCAGAGAGGTGACAGCTGAGGGGTGTCCCCCCCTCTTTCCCATCACCTCCATCCCCCCGTGGTGTGACACCAGCTCCCTCCACCGCTCCTGTTCAACCTCCTGGCACCGGCGCTAGGCTAGAGCAGTGTGGCGTGTCCACTGGTGTCATCGTGGTCCACGCTGTTGAGAATGGCTGTCTGGTCTTCAGGGAGCTGCCGGTGGCAGAGGTCGTCCTTCAGCGCTGAGAGCCGGGCGAAGGGGTCCTGACGAGGGTGTCTCTTCTTCTTGCGGAGGCAGACAGCTTCGTCAGGTGACAGTACCTGAGAGCTGGGAGGGTGCTGAACCTGGGAGGCAGAGCCATCTGGGGAGGGGGGAGAGAAGGTAGATGGGACTGGAGCCAGCAGCAGGCAGAGCAGAGCGCTTTGCTTGCTGGAAAAGGGAGGTGACAGCAAGCCTGGCCCTGAACACGCAGCGTGGCAAGAAGGGAAAATGCTGGGCATCGGGGAAAATGAAATTAACACTCAAAATCCAAACACATGACTAAATATGGGAGATGCATGGAAAGGACTCGGTTTGGAGGAGCAAAGGAGGGACAACCTGCAGGCAAGCAGCCCGGGGAGACATCCCTTTGGGAGGCAGGGAACAAGGGCAGCATCCAGGAACGGGCTTGGAGAACCCCAGCGCTGGAGCCGGCAGGGATCTGCCCAAGCTCTGCTCACAGCAGGACACAGGGAATGCCGTTGGGGGCCGTGGGGTCCTCGCACTCACTGGGTTGTTTTCTGGATTTCGAAGAGCCCTTGGATGACTTTTTGGGCTTCTTTATCCGCTGGTATTTCAGAGCTTCGAGCCTCTCAGGTGCAGCAGCGTCCCCGGGCGGAGATGGACGTTTTCTAGGAAGGAAAAGCAGACACGCGCCATCAGCGGCTCCTGGCCACGCTCGGGCCTCTGGGCGTCCCCGGTGGGGGATCGGCCGATCCCAGCTGGCTCTGCCGTGGAAAAGGAAGAGGTGAGAAACCCAGGGCCGAGGGAGCAGGGCCAGCAAGGTGTGCCAGAGCACGGGATGGAGGAACTGAGGCGTCCCCGCTGTGCCCCTACATCTCCTCCAGGTTTTCGAGCGGCACCGCAACCCGGCCGGTGCCATGTCCAACGTGGGCATCCCCAGCTCACCTGCCTGCCATGCCAACACTGCTAGACAAAACAGGACGGGGCAGATCCTATGTCCGATAAGGCATTTCTGGGAAGTGATAGGAAACCCCTTGGGATGGAGAGAGAAGAGAAAGAGATAGGCAGAAGCGGCACGGCAGCATCGAGACGGGCACCATGAGCCACCCGGGGCGGACAACACCTGCACCACAAACAGCAGGGAGGCAGGATCCTGCTGGCCCTGCTCCCACAGCCAGAAAAACCAGGGGCCACACAACAGACAGCGACACCAAAGGCACACACCGACAGAGCTGGGAGAGGTACCTCGTTCCCAGGTCCCTGTGAGAAGCGACAACAGAAACGCGACAGCACAGGAGCATCTGCTCCCGGAACAGCGAGAGGCTGGGAGCTGGAAATGGAAACACTGACAAGGTTTTATTGCAAGGACAAGGAGGACGTTTGCAAAGGGGTGCTTCCTGCAGGAGAGCCAGCAGGTGCAAGGGATAGTTTATCAGCTGTACCCCCTGGGGAACTCTTCTACAGGAACCAGCTCAAGGTGCAGTATCCTCCCCTTTGCAAAGAGATTTTTTGTTTTATTTCCTTCACTGTACCTGTTTTTCCCATCCAAGGCCTGGAAAGCATGACTGCTGTAGAGAGCAGAGCATTAGAGGAAAACCTTTTCCTTAGGAGAGCAGGCAGTCCAGCTCTTATCTATAGCACATCACAGCATCCCTCCTTGCTGCTTTCCCATCTCCTTCCCCCTTCTCCGTTTTACTTCCACAACCCTCCAAGAGTCACCAACTCCTAATGCCACAGAAGTCTGAGGCCATCTGGGATAAACCCAAGCCACTTGCAGACAAGGTGTCCAGAGAAGATTGGAAGCTTCCACAAAGCAAACACTTTAAGCCAGGCTCCAGTGAGGAAAGGAGATTTAAACCAGCCTGTCGGCACCCTTCAGAGGAGGAGATGATGCTCTTCTGCTCTGACAACTTGGTCACCAGGGGTCAGCAACCAAACCTTGTCACAGGAGCCACACAGAGGACAGTGCTGATGGCAGCTCCTGCATCCATCTGTGACCAGGGCAGTGATCAGCAAATCCCACAAGCCATGGGCAGCAGGAGGGCAGGAGAAGCCACCTCAGCTGGCTGCAAGAGGCAACATCAGTGCCTTCAGACTCCTGCTGGGGCACAGAACCACTGAGGAGGATGTCCCCCTGTCTGTCAGCAAGGTGTGCCCCATCCAGCATTGCAAAAACACCGTGGCTGCTGGCAGGAGCAGCAGGGCAGGGGCGAGGACATGGGCTGGAGCACAGACCCTGCACTCCCAGGCTGTGGTACCAGAGTACATCCACCCACGGAGAGTCTGGAGCTCCTCATCTCCCCTGGGGTCCAGGCAGAGGCTGGCTGGCACTCAAGACACCCTGCAGGCTTTCCCCCATGGGTCCCCAGGTGTGCAGAGCACAGTGTGACAGCAGCACTTCCCATTCTACATCCCAAGGGTCTCCAGAGCGTTGAAATTTCAGCTGGAGCGCACAGGCAAGGAGCTCCCAGGAGATTTTTCCCCTTGGGGAGCAGAAGGGTTTTTGGGTTTTTTTGAAGATGAGTGTGATTGCGAAGCTTCTCAGTTTTGCTGGCAGCAATGGAGAGCACCCAGGGAAGTGCAGCGTGAGGTGAAGAAGCAGCTGAGGCGCAGCAGACGCAACAGAAACCCAAACACTGGGCACAGAAAAGCTCATTTTCATGTTTTCACTGGGCACAGAAAAGCTCCTTTTCATGTTTTCCAACGCAACAGAGACGTCAGGGTGCGGAAGGTTCCTGGAGAGCCTCTGTTCCAGCTCCCAGCAGAGCATCACATCAGCCAAAGATGAAGCAGCTCATTAGACATGCCAGGAGTCCCGCTGGCTGGATCCAAGCTCTTCCACATCCAGACGACAACGTTTACATTTGCAGAGCTCAAACGCCTTCCCAAGTGCAATCAGCCTCTTGTGAGAGATGCTGCCAGCAGCAGCTCTACCCTCTGAGCTGAACCAACTGAGCTTCAACCATGCTGGCTGAAGGTAGGACCACGGTGACCCACAGGTCACAGCATGGCATTCCCTGCAGCAATTCCTGCTTGAATGGCCAATGACAGGCCTTTCCCACTTACAGCCAGCATTCTCTGGGGTGCAGATGAGTTGCATTCCTGCAGGTATTTGGCTAATGGTGACTTCAGATGCTCCAGCTCTATTGCACAGAGAGTTCAGGCGTGCCAAGCCCTGGACAGCACCAAGCTCAGTGATCCTGCCACCATCCTGCCCACCAGCACCTGCCTTCTACCACCTCTTCCCACCACCCAGACAGCTTTTGCCACTGTTATTAAAGCTCAGCCTGTAAAAGTCTCTCGCTCTTTC
Source organism: Tangara arthus (assembly GCA_035584835.1). Taxonomy (NCBI): domain Eukaryota; kingdom Metazoa; phylum Chordata; class Aves; order Passeriformes; family Thraupidae; genus Tangara; species Tangara arthus. Next base: position 3,283,596 of record JAWMQZ010000095.1, read on the forward strand.
CACTCTTTTTTCTTTCTAAGAAGAAGCTGTCGTGGCATGCTGACAAAATTAAACAGATTTACATGAGGGATTATGAGGAAATTGCCTGAAGCTCATTTCCACTAGTTCTCCATAATTGAACTCGTATTTATACACACAAACATAAACAGTGAGTGCACTGAACCCATGTGTCACCATAAATACTGTCTGACCTCTGGCAAGGAAGGGGTACAGAGGACAAAACGATGCTACTCAGCAGCCAAATTTTATCTGCTCTACCCACCCTTTATCTCTTCAAAGGGCGCCGATTCTTCCAAATTAATTTTCATTTTAAGCTCAGCCAAAAGCCTCTTCCTGCCCCCAGAGTTCACATATTGGGCAGCTGCCCACGCACGAAGGAGCACTTGAATACCAACAGATGAGATGTTCAGGGAGGTGGGCGAACTTCTTCTGGAAACTTCAGCATAGAGCCAAGCAAAGGAGCTTTGAGAAGCCCACGTGAACTCCTGGCACCAACCTTCTGCGAGGCACCACCAACACCTGGAGCAGCAGTTTTCTTCAAGTCTTCAAAGGAAAACCCTTCTGCATGAGCACGTGTCTGTACGGCATGGACTGGGAGGTACTAGAGAAGCCACAAAGGTACTGAAGGACCTCCAAGAGTCCCAGGGCAGGAAAAGGAAGTAGAGGAGAAGTATCCAGCCCAACACACATCACAGCTGCTCTTCTTCAAATGTCCTTCCATGTACAAAGCAAAGATATAAGGGAGAAGACCCCTGAAATCATCCACTCAGAAGGGGAACAAATATAAAGGAAGGGTCCAGGAGATTCAAGGATACTACAGATATATTTATATATATTTAACCTCATGGAGGTCTCAACACACCCTCCCTGTCTCCTCCTCTCCTTGAGCCAAGACATTGACATCCAGGAATAATCTGGGCATGTTAGAGCATCCACTTGGATAGAGTATCCACTTGAAAGGAGCCCACTGTGTCCTTCAACCCTTCATCCTCCTCACATGAAGAGCTCCGTTCTCCTACACGAGGCTCCTGCAAGCCAGGATTCCCACTCTGCTCCGAGGCTGCTGCCTCCATCCCGGAACGCTTGGGATCCTTCAGCACAAGAGGTGCCAGAGAAACACCGCGGTGACAGCCCCAGGCCAGGGCTGCTGCTGCTGCCAAGGCACCGCCAGGAGGGAGGGAGGAAGGGGCTGGTCACAGCGGGGAGCACACCAGAGAAGGGGTGCCCTTCTACAGGTCTGCAGACACCACAACTCATCTACACAACGGACTTCACCACCATGCTGACGGAGAGGAGAGAAGGCAAGGGAAACGGGGCCGGGCTGGACAGGAAGAGGGGGATACAGTCATGGGGAAGGGGAGGGGAGAGAGGAAGATAAATGAAAAACAGGAGTGAGAAAATATATAAGGAAATTAAAGAGACCGAAAAGAAAAATAAAGTAACGATAATAATAATAATGATAATAATAATAATAATAATTAAGAAAGAAAAGAAAAACGCACTCAGACAAGCGGACTCACAACTTCTCCAAGCGGAAGGAGGCATGGAACACATGCAGAGGATCAGCACATGGACAGTCTTTAAAGGGGAACCTGTTTTCTTTCAAGCGGGGAGCGAGGGCTGCTGCTCCTCCCGCACGCCTGGCGCCGACGTCCCTTGGTCACTCAACGCTATGCCACTGCCAAGCCCCCCAGCTCCCTGCACTGGCAGTGCTGCCCTGGCAAGGGGGGCCTGGGGAGGCCACCCAGGGCAGGCTGCCGTGCCGAGGGGCAGGGGAGCTTGGAGCCTTGTCTGTGGTTTTTGGGTTTCCCTCTGCAGGGAGACGACAGCCCCCTTTTCCCTGTTTCAAGATGCGCGCTGCATCCTAAGAGAAGATGGGAGAACTCCTCGTGCTGGCTCAGTAACTGCATCATTTATCCCTGCTCATCCATAAAAACTACCTGGCTTCACCTAGCAAAAGCCACCATGCTGCAGCAGGGAGCTCACATGCTGTCTCTCCTCCTCTCAGCTTCCAATGCTGCAATAGAGAAATCTGGCTGGCCTGGTATAAAATCCCTGTGCTCTGCATGCACTGACAATTTTATGACCCCAAATCATCAAGAAATTACTCGGTTGGGCTCTCTGCGGGATTCCTCACTTATTGAAGTGAGATTTATTCTTCTGGTTTCCCCTTTTTGGGGATAATGACTCTGGAGTTGCCCCTGTGACTGCAGCTCCCAGCAGCATCCTGGAGTAGGACACACAGCTGCTCCCACCCTGCTGGGCACTGTCACCCTGCTCCTCAAAATCCATCAGCCCACACCAGCCAGCCAGGACCTGGGCAAGAGCCACACCAAACTCAGACATGAGCCTGGACTCACCTCTGCTGTGCTAAAGCCATGTCTGCTCGTGTCCCTAATGCTGCCAGAGCAGGGAAGTGTCACAGAGCAAGAACAAACAGCCACATCTTCTCTGAGGGCTTCCCCATTTCCCAAAAAGCCTGGCACAGCCCAGATCTCACCAAGGCTTGGTGCCAGCTTTGCTCCTCACGGGATGCCCCGCTCTGGGATCAGCAAGGAAAAACAGAAGGAGAAGGCAGCAAAGTGCTCAAGAGATTTGGAGGCTCAAACAGGATGGGTTTTGTCATGCCAAGAGGATGGCTCCTCCATGGAGCACACACACCCAACACCCCCTCCTCACCAATCCTGCTCTCCCCATCCCAGGACAACCCTCCAGGCCAGCTGGAGGAATTCCTCTCTCCTGGAAACATCTCCCTGATTTCTCTAGGCATCCCACCTCTCTCTCATGAGGCTCCTTCCCAGCCCAACAAGGTTCCTCAGGCTATTGGAGAGAATCAGCCAGGACCTTGATTCTTCCCAACCAAGGCAGCAAAGCTTAACCTTTTGTAAGACCTGTCCTACGGAAGTTTGGGCATGGCTATGCCCTTAGAAACAGGCCCATCTACAATCCCATCTCTGCTTTCACAACCAGCCTGGCTGATGGCCAAACAGGTCAGTGCTGCCAATCCTCTGGGTCACAAATTACTATTATCCCATCTGGATTTGGCAGTTTTAGTGATATTCTTCTGCTTCCAAGGTCTGAAAACCATCTCCAGATTACTCCATCCCAGTTCCAGAAATGCTCGTGGCTATCTAGGAAACCAGCCCCATGAAGGCAGCCCAGGAGGAATTTTCTTGGAAGAGTCTTTCAAGATCTGCTTAGGGCAGTTTAATTACAGTTGGGTCAGAAGAAGCCAAAGATTTCTCCAAGGAGAATTTCAGGTATGGAAGGATTTTCTCATGACTACACCTGTGATGGGAAGGAAAAAATACCTTTCTGGCAGCCTGAGACCATAGTTCTGCTGCTGCCAAGCATACAATCCATCTTGGGAGAAAGACTTTTCCCATTTTCTGTGATTGAGGAGACTTGGGAGAAAGAAAACAAATCCAGACACTGCTGGAAACAAAATTCTCCACGTGCTGGACTGCAGCTGGAGACTGATTTTTGGAGCCCACTCTGAGCCCACTGTCTGCAGCTGGCAGCTCCAGAGGTGGCTGTTATTCCTGGCTTCAGGGGGTGGCTGTGGGCTCCTCCTGGTTTGGATCATCCGGGACATCCCCACCTCAACACACACCTCCCTAACACCACACAGCCCTCGTGCACCCTGCCAGGGCCAAAAGTGCCACGTGTGTCACCAGCCCCAGAAAGGAAGGGTGGCCCAGGGAGATGGCAGCTTGGCTCATCCCAAACCCCAGCCCCGAAGGCAGGGGAGCAGCGTGTGCTGCTGGGAGGGGAAACCCAAAAGCCACAGAGACTGTGCGTCCAGAGGTGTTTCCTAGTGTTTTCACATTCCTTATTCCCCTTTAAAGGAAGAGATGGTATTGGAAAAGCCCCTTCCGTGTCCCCTGTCATGCCCCGCTCCCCGCCACCCTCCACAGCACCCACACCATCCTTTCGGACATGGATCACCCTTACCTATTGAGCTGAGGAGAAGCTTGTCTCGACAACACTGCCCAGATAGCTGAGATTAATCAAAAACAAAGCAGTTATCAACACCCGCAAGGAGCCGAGCTCCGCAACACATCAGCACGTCAACAACTCCAAAGGAAAAAGGAGGGAAAGAAACCAAACTGAAACACAAACGAAACGAGGCTGGAGAAGAAAGGGGGAAAGAAACAGAAGAGAAAGGAAAAGAAGAAACAAAAACGATAATCAACAAAGCGAATGGATACACTGCATAAAAGCACGGACAACAGTGCTGCTCTAACACGGCTCTGTCCTGGAGCTGGCTCTCCTTGGCATGCCCTGCTAGACACGTGGACCTGCAACTACATCCCTGACTGCATCGCTCCGTAGCTGGGTTTTCCAGAGGCACACAGAAGTCATTTCAGGCTCATCCAGCTGCTCTCCCTCCCCATCCTCTCTCCCCTGAGCCCTCCTTCCTTCCGTTCAGTGCCGGAGGGATTTGCTAAGGCCATAACGCTTCCAGGTACCAGAGGGCGGGAGTGAAATGCGGAGGGCACTGCGGGGTGAAACGCTGCCTCCCCCCTCCCCAGAACACAGCCTCTCCTCCGAACGCCTCCGACCGCACCGGCTCCGCGGGGTGGGAGCCCTGGCCCCCGACTCCTCTCTGCCACAATCCGGAGGAGGGGGCTCGACCCCACCAGACAAGAAGCCAGAATGAAGCAAGACGAAAGGATGGGACGAAAGCACGGCTACGGGGTCTAAGGTGCTGTGAAAGACGGAAGGAAAGAGGAGAAATAGAGAGAGAGAAAGAGAGAGAGAGAGAGAGAGACGCTTTTGCCTGGAGCAACCCTGGTACCTGGAAAACCAGCCGCTACTGTCTAGTGCAGCCACATCCCTCTTTAGGGCAGGATCTGAGCGTGCCGGCAGCCTCCCGATCTCCGCTGGGCTTAGTTTATTTTTATTTTTGCTCCTCTCCTGACATGCTGCTGGTGTGGCTAAGTCCTTGATCTCTCCCTGCCCGCGTCCTGGGGCTGCAGCATCCCTTTTGCAGGTGGGGCGGTGACCGTGATAGCTGTTTCTGTCATGCATTAAAGCTCTCTAGACTCCGCGGGAAGGAAGAGGAGGAAGACAGAGGCGCGGCGGCGGCGGCCCTAACGTTCGAAGAAAGCCAAGAGCCAGCAGCTAGAAGAGGAAACAACCTCCAGTGACACCAGGACACTTACCTAAGCGAGCCAGGTCTTTGTACACCTGGTAGACGGCCCGTAGCCCGAGTTCACGGCGCTCCCAGATTCCCAAGGGACCGGGAAGGTCGCCTGCCTAAAACCCAGCGCTCTCGGGCGGCGGCCATGCAACCCGTGCCCGTGGCACCAGCCTCTGCCTAGCAAAGCCCGCGGGACGCCGTCTCCAAAAGGGATGCTGCAGCGTGCCCAGAGAGACCCTACCAGTTGGGATGGTGATGGCAGGGAGGGAGTCAGAGGAAGTGGGTAAGGCGGGGTGGGGGAAGCCAGGAAGGGGCCGGGGTGGTCACCACGGGGCTCACGCACTTACCCTGTGGCGGCTACCGTGGTGGTGGATGTCGGCTCCGGTTGGAGAATCTCCTCGCCAGCCCTCCTTGGAGAAGGGATGTCTCCGAAAACATCCATGGTGTCCACGGGCAGGGAGGAGCCCTGGGAGTTGGAGAAGCCGGTGCCCACGGGGGTGAAGGCGGTGGTCGGTCGGAAGCTGGGGCTGTCCCCACGGCTGCTCGGCGCCGGAGATCCCGTGGAGGACGGCGTGGATTTGCGGGAGAAGCTGACGGCCGCGGGCGGCTGCAGCGTGATCTCCGACACCTCCGCCTGCTGGATGAGCCCCGGGCGGGGCCGGGCGCGGGCAGTCAGCTCCGGGGAGCTGTTGCGGGAGCTCAGGGGACTTTGGGTCAGAGGAGAAAGCCTTGAAGGTTGTAGCACCACCTGATGTAAACTGGGCTCAGCCCTCCTGACCTGCCGAGGGCTGGGCCGAGGTCGGGGTTGGGGCTCGTACCACCTGGTGTCCAGGCTGAATGTGCTTGTGCCGCTGGGGCCGACGGGCTCGGACGGTTCGTGGTAAGGCAACACGGGTATGCCCATACCTTGGCTGGTATGTCTTAGCTGCCCTTGACATCCCATGGGTTGCATAGGTTTGTCCTGCCACTTGGTGGTAGTGGGCACGGAGGACTGACCCCTGCCCGGTGACTTGCCGGTCCAGCTCTTTGGTGCCTCCAGGGGCAGGATGCCCGAGTAGGATGCGGGGACCACCTGGAGGGAGGAGGGTGGTGGCCCACGAGGAAGGCAGCCCGTGGGCTGGGAGCCCTCGGCCGCCTCACAGGGCTGGAGCTGGTGGGGGAACGGCGCAGGGGCCAGCTCCAGGCTGCCGAAGGGGAACTCGGCCCTGCCCCAGGGCTCGGGGGACCGGCCCCCCGTGGGGGTCTGGGCCAGGGGCAGCGTGCTGTTGGAGGCATTCTCCCCGTTCTCCTCGGGGATGGTGGGGTGTCCGAAGGGCCCCTCGGGGGGCAGCGGTGGGGAGGACATGACTGAGCTCAGCGGGCTGACTTCTGGCATGTAGAAGGGCGGCGGGTCCACCTCCCCGGGGCTGCTGCTGCTGAGGTAACCGTAAAACTGGTGGTGGAAAGCCCGGGGGGCTGGCGGGCGGGCCTGGCCGGTGGCCTGCAGGGCGCCAGGACCCTCCAGCGCCCGCTGGAACCGGGGGCTGTATGCTGGTGGCTGAAGGTAGGACTCCTGGCTGGAGGAGAGAGGGGTGAGCTGGGCTTTCAGGGCGGTCACGGAGGTGGGGACGACGGGGTCGTCGTTCTCCTCGTCCGACTGCCTGAACTCGGGGTACATGTCCGTCTCCTCCACGAAGGGGAAGCCCTCGATCCGCCGTGTCTTCAGGGAGGGTTCCATCTCCGCCGGGTCCATGACAAAGCGTCCGTCCGGCCCGCGGCTGATGAGCTCGATTGGAGTGGTGGCCTCAGCTTCGGCCTCCGCCTTGGAGACGCTGTACTTCTTGCTGCTGATGGCTCGTTTGGTCTTCTTGTAAAGGGAGAGCTCCTTCTCCTTGGTGGGGCTCAGCATCCGCTTGGCCTGAGGGCCCTGGTCGTCAGAGGACTCCGAGGGGGGACGGAGCGTGCGGATGCTCTCGGGACTCACCTTGCCGGAAGACAACCTGGACCATAGGGGAGAAAAACCAAGAGAGGGGACGGTCATCCGGGGAGGAAAGGAGCCCTTCCTGCCCAGAAGAACAACTCTGGATCCAGGAAACAAAGTGCTACCAGCTCCCAAAAGAGGAACCTCTGGGAGAAATTGGCAGGGGCTAACCAGGATGGCAGAGTCTCACCAGCAGCAGTGCACAACATCCCTGCTCCTTGGGAGGGCAGCTCGGAACACTCAGGGCTGAAAGTTCACAGCAACACCTTGCAGTAAGCTCCACCAACACCCCAACACCTCACAACAAGCTCCACCAAGACCTTGCAATAAGCTCCACAGCCCCACAGGGAAAAAAGACACAACCAGAGCTTGCTTCCACCTCCTTCTGGGCTTTCCTATGTCCACCTGAGCTATCCATGCCCAGGAAAGGGCCTGAGAAGAGGGACATCAGGCAAATGTTCCCTCCCACACAACTCAGTATCTCACTTGGAGATGCTGACAGATCATTTCAGACCAACTCTTTTTCCCATTATCAACACTCAGATTTTAGGCTGAGCACCTCAAAAGGCAGAGAGCACCAGGACAGTTCCCTCATCCCTATCCAGAGAGCCTCGGACAAGGAGGATTGAGAGGCAAAAGACAGCAGATCCAACAGACAGTGCAGGTTATTTCAGAGCAGTGGATGAACTGAAAACGAGGAAGATTCAGATCCACCAGGACATTTTCCAACAGTTGAGGAGCCAAAGAATGAGGTGTCCACATCCCAGACTCTTGCACTCCCACCGGGAAGATGCTCCTGCTGATTTGCAGCTACACATGCTTTTGATGGGCTCTGCAAGGAGCTTCTGCAGCACCACAATCCACCACCTTTGGGTACATGTGGAAAAAGGCTTCAGCAGGGTACTCTTCAGGAGAAAAGATGAATTTCCCAGGAAAAAAAGAGCCAACAGAGAATGACTCAAAAACTACACTGAGCTGGCAGGAAGGACTCCATATGTGGCAGGCTAGTCCTTGTCCTAAGGAGCCCCTTCCAACTGGTGTGGAATTGAGTTCCATCAGCCAACTCCAGTTTTGGAAAACGTTCACAGATCCAGCGGGGTCATCTCTTAGCTCAGCTTGCTGCATTTGTCCCTGCTGCTTCCTGCTCCAAAGCCCATTTGTCTCTTGTGAACTGCTGTGTTCCCAAAAGTTCAGGGAACACTCAAAAACAACTCATCAGGAGCAACCAAATAAGGATGAGACATTTCCATTTGAGCTTTGCAAGGACTGTAGGAGGGAAGCACCTTGAAGACCGCACAGCCTGGTGCCACAGCTAAGACAGATACTTACGGGGACTCCAAACTCTTCCTGCAGTGGGTTATCGAGAGAGGAGGGTCTGGAAGAGAATAAAAAGGGGAAAGAAGAGAGAACGCTGAGGAGGCGCAACACGACAGAGACAAGACACACTCAACATCACGACAACAAAAGACACTCAACAAGAGGCCAAGGTTTCAGTGCTCCAGTGCTTTAATGGTTTCTGACAACAAACAGCTCCCGTCACAGGGTCCTGCCCGTCCTGCTGCCACAGCCCCGCAGGCTGGAGGAGACGGAGCCGCTTCCCTGCCCTCTCCAGCTCCCCAGCCACCCTGTTCCCTACCAGCCACTCCTGCATGGAGGCTCCAGTCCCAGCTTTTGGGAAGCAGAGCAGCAGGGTCTCCTTTGGGGTCTTCTCTAGCCCAGCACTGCCCGCTCCAGGCTGGGAGTAGCTGGAGAGCCCATCTCCAGGGGGAACCTGGAGCAGGTGAGCAGTGCCCCCCACCTGCATCCCAGAGGACAGCCCAGCCTAAACCCCCGGCTCTAGCAGTTATCACCACGTGGGAGAGCTCCCTCGGAATTCCCAGGCTAGTTTCTCTGGCGCCTCTTCACCCACCCTGCCTCTCCCGCTCCCGACCGCGGGCGCTTTCAGGCACAGCCGAGGGAGGAAGTCAGGGCTTCACCTGAGGACGCGCACGGACGAAGAAGAGACAGACAGGGAAGAAGGTTACGACCACAACACAACCAGGGGGCAGAAACGAGGGGGAGACAGGAAGGAGGGAGGAAGCACAGCGGGAATGGACTCACCTTTCTTGCGCTTGAGCTTGCGTTTGCGTTGCTTGTTGACGAAGCAGGCGGCGAGTGTGCTGAAGAGGATGGCAGCAGCCAGGAAGCAGATGGTGGCAACGATGCCAGCCAGCACCGGGCGGGCTAGGCCCTCGTCCGTCAGGTCAGGCTGAGGAAAAACATCTGGGGAAAAAAATACAGTTTAGTGTTACACCTGCTGCCTTCCCCAGGGAGCTGCCACAGTGTGGAGGCAGTTATAGTCTTCAGGAATGATAATCTCTGTAAAGACCCTGCTTCCAAGCCAGCCCGCCCAGGGAGAGCAAACAGTGCTGCTTCAGGGCCAAGGGATTTGGTGATCTCACACCAGATCACAGAATCATAAGACAGTTTAGGTTGGAAAGGGCTGTTTAAGGCTGTCTAGCAGGGACATCTTCAACTAGATCAGATTGCCCAAACCAACCTGATAAACCTTTCTGTGTTAGCTGGTGGACACCTACGGAAGAAGTCTCCGCACCAAACAAATACACATTTATGTCTAAACACACACAGCTGCAGCAAATCTGCAGTCACCTCCTGGCTGAATACCCTGCTGCAGCAGCACAAGGCATTTCAACCTCTTTGTCAGTGCTTCATTTCAGCATTCCAATGAAAACTGGGCTGCAAACCCTTTGCTCAACAGGAGCACGTGTGAAGCCCCAGCAGACCTCAGCTGTGGGCACGTGCAGATGTGCACCCTGCACACCTCGGTGCTCCTGCGTTGTGCCATATCCAGCATCAGCGCATTCCCCCACGGAGCTTTCAGCCTGGCAGAGCAGCTGCCTGGGGCCGGGCACCTGCCAAACCCCATCAGAAAACCTGGGCGTGAGGAGCAAGGGCAGCGAGCAGGGAGGCTGCAGCAAGCTCTCCTCACCACACCGGCACCACTTGGGGGCAGAGAGAGACCGCGGCATCGCAGCACAGCCGAGCCGGCTTTTCCACGAGAGCCAGAAAATCCGGGCTCGCCGCATCCCCATCCCTTCCTGCTGCCCTGCCTTGCCCAGCGCCATCACAACCCTCCTCCGCCTGCCCCTGGCTCGAGGAGCATTCTCAGCGCTGCATGTGCAGGGGGAACACGCAGGAACTGCAGCACGTTGCAGCCTCCCTGCTTGCAAAGCCCTTTTCCCTGTGGACTCTGCACTGCAGTGCTACGTTTCCCTCTCTCCACCTTTCATTCCCGCTCCCCGGCTGCGCCAGAGCTTTGTTCTCCAGGCTCACCGCAGAGCCGGGGCAGGCTGGGCTCGGCGGTGCTCTGGGGATTTGTCCTCACCTGCTCCAATCGGGGCAGCCTGGGGTCAGCTCAGCACACCCATGAGAGCCCTGCACCCCTCCCTCAGCCCAGCTCACAGCCCCACAGCTGGGGGGGAAAAGAGGAGAGGAGCCAGCTCTCACCTGTGCTGGACACGCCAGCGACGTTGCTGGGTTCGCTGATGAGATCCTGCATGACCGCCAGCACGCGGAACTCGTACCAGGTGTCCTACAACGCCAAACACACCTGTCAGGGCCCCACACAGCCTCCAGCCTCGTCTTTACAGAACCTCCAACATCCCCATAAAACCCTCTAACAACTCCTTTTTAATGTTAGCAAGCCAGGCTTTTATCCTTGCCCGGGGGGTGTGTGGCCATTTTGTGTGGCCAACCAAAATTCTGGCCTACACCCAGACACAGATACAAAACTTTTCATCTATTTATACGCTTTCATCAAACAAAAATTAATGTTCATTGGTTCTAAATGACACAATTCTCTTTCATTAATTTGTATTCTATCCTCTATTGGTTATTGATTTCTCATTTCTTATGCTAATTAGTGCATATTTTTAGTATCTTTTTCCTCCTGTAGGGACTTTCTAACGTATACTGAGACTTTGTTAGTCTCCTTAGCTTCTGGTTTCTGCAAAATGTCCTTGTGGTCCATAAATCCTACATTCCAACCTCAACAACACATTCTTCTCTCCCAGGCTTTGTTCATTGAAGCATATCAGAGTGACTTTATCAAAACTTTAAGTCTCAGTCGATTTTCTCAAGCTGTGTTCAAGCTGTGTTTTGTACTTCCTAGAAAAGTAGCTTATAACAACTTTATACAAATGCTGGCTAAGAGTAATTGAAGAGTAACACACTATTTATCATTTATATGTATACTGATTGTGATTACTTAACACCATTAACTAAAATTATTAAAATGTTCTACCTTTTCCAACACTTGCCCAGCTCTTTGATCGAGCCACTCCAAAACTTCCCCGGAGCTGCAGCAGATGGTGCAATATTATCACAGGACCATGAAGGCTGGAAAAGATCATTGAATTGGGCTTGGTGGGCTTGCTCACCTGGGACAAGTCCTTGGCAAAGAACTCGCTCTCGGAGCCCGGGATGCCATCATCCAGGATCTCCCACTTCTCTGCCACGCGGAACTCCATGATGTAGCGGTCGATGGGGAAGCTGTGGTTGGCGGGAGGGAGCCACGACAGGAGGACGCCTTGCTGTGTCCGGTTGGCTGTTAGGCACCTCGGTGGGGTAACCAACACCAGAGGCTCTGGAGTTGTTACAGGGAATGCTGGGGACAGAGCAGAAGGGACAGGGACACCTCTGAGTTGGGGCAGGGCAAGCACAGGAGATCCTCTTCCACCCGTGCCCCCAGCAGCAGCAGAAGTGTGGGAATCCACAAAATCAGAGGGTTTTGGGAAAGCTGCAAGATGCAGGCCTCAGAGACAGTAGAACTGTGATTAGAGCTAAGCAGCAGCCATGAGATAGATCAGCAGAAAAATTATTTAAAAAGTAGAAAAGCAAAGACAAATAGAGCAATGGTCTGTGTATTAATGCTTGTCTAGAATAACTCTCTAAGCTACAGAAAAGTTTATCTAGCAAGATATTAGGAA
>JAWMQZ010000095.1:3307296-3321400 GCA_035584835.1 Tangara arthus
TCTTTTAGTATAGTTTTAATGTAATATATATCATAAAATAATAAGTCAAGCCTTCTGAAACATGGAGTCAGATCCTCGTCTCTTCCCTCAACCTGAGACCCCTGTGAACACGGTCACACCCACCTAATTAAAAAACACTTGTAGCCAAGGTGGATGCCGGTCCCAGCTGAGCAGTGTCACTCAGGCTGCTCAGACCATTTGCTTTCTTGTCTCCCACGCCCACGTGGGATGCTCTTAAGCCTTTTTGCTGAGGATGATTCCGTGTTCATCCAAAGGCTGCTGTCACATCAGCCTGACTCTCCCAGTGTCACACCAGGACAAGAGAGCCTCTGGGGCTGCCTGGGAGCCAGGTGTTACCAATGCCAGCCCCATCCCCGCACTCACACTGCACTGTCAGGTAGGCAGAGGCTGATGGCGAGCGGCCCAGGCTGTTGCTGGGGATACAGGTGTATTTTCCAGCATCCTCTGGTTTGACACGGAAAATAATCAGCGTCCCGTCGATCAGGATCCGCACCCTCAGCTTCAAGTCACTGCAGGAGGAGAGGAGAGAAGGATCACGAGGAGAGCCAGGGGCAAAGCCCAGCACAAACAATCCCAGCTCCCAGCACAGCCCAGAAGCAGCAGGAGGAGGAGAACATGCTCCTCCACCTGCTATAAACTTACTTCTTGAAGTAGACGTTCTCCTCCTCCCAGTACCACAGGTAGGTGAGGTTCCCAGGATACGCCTCAGCCTGGCAGGTGAACAGAGCATCCTGGGAGATGTTGACTGTGATGTTCTCCGGAGGGGAAACGATAAAGGGAGGTCCTGGAGGGGGGAAGAGAAAGGTGTCACTCCCACCACTACAGGTGTCCCCACAAAGGTTGCTCAGGTTCAGCTCCATCACAGCGTTTTGGCTGGGAGCAGCTGGAGGGCTCTGGGGCTGGGCTGGCCCAATCCTCTGAGAACCACAGTGACCCTGTTATTCCCAACCTTTCCCTAATCTCGGGGCTGACTGAGAACCACAGTGACCCTGTTATTCCCAATTCTTCCTCTAATTTCTGGGCTGACTGAGAATCACAGTGACCCTGTTATTTCCTGCTCTTTCCCTAATCTCTGTGTTGACTGAGAACCAGTGACTGTTATTCCCAGCCCTCTCCCTAATCTCTGCAGCTTTGAGGAGGGGATCCACGCCCATGGTGCTTCTCCCAGGGCACACAAGGACACACCTCCCTTCATCCCCAGCACTTCTGGAGGATAGTATCACCCACAGGAAAAATCCAGGGGGAACAGACTGCCAGGAGCCAGCAGCTCACCACTACCACAAAAGCAGAGCAGAGGACACCCCGTGCTCCTCTCTCTGCCGGTAGCTGTTGACCTAATTAAAGATTTATTTAATAAGAGAGGGAGCAAGGAGCAGGAGGCCTGTCATGCATCACCGCTGTCTGACGAGGCGCTTCATGACAGCCTCAATCTTTTCCCCGCTTCCCAAACAAAACCGAGCTGCCATCAGGGCCTGGCTGCTCATCAGCACGGCCACCACCGTGTCCCAATTAAGCAGATTCCTCCATCCTACAAACCGGATGCAGAGCCACGGGGCAGCCAGGCACAGAGGCCTGGAGGGTCACCCCAGGGTGACACCACAGCCCTGTGGCACATGGAATGCTCCCATCCCGGCTTCCCAGGGGATGCTGAGGAGCTGCAAGGTCTCACCTTGGACGAGCAGGCGCGTGGTGTGCACAGCCTCGCCCTGGATGCTGTAGGCCCGGCAGGTGTAGGCACCTCTGTCCTCCCGGCTGACCGAGAGCACCGTGAGGCTCCCGTCGCTCACCTGGCAACAAGGGAAGACCCTGGAGCGTGGGCAGGGACACGCAGGGGGACGGGGGAAGACCCTCCCTGCTTCCCACGGCAAAGAGCTGCCGGTGCTTTCAGGGCCGGATGAGAGACGGGTTTCCCCGCTCTGCAAGACGTGGGATATTAATAAACCAACACACGCCTTGCTGCTCGACGCCAAGGGGAAGGGAAAAAAAAAATTCATGAAATAAATAAATAACCATCCCAGCACATTCATCTGCCTGAAGTGACTGGCAGGCAGCAGGCTCCAAACCGCTCCTGCCAAGCGCCCCGGCACCATTGGAGCTGCACAAGGAGCCTTGCTGGAGCATTCCCTGCCCCCTCAAGGACCTGCTCCATCGCTGGGGGATGAGGGGAGACCCCAGCCTGGCCACTGTCCTCCCTGTGGGCCCACCCCTCAGCTGGAACAGGAGTGGATGGATTCCCCCAGGGGACGCAACAGAAGGATGGACAAGAGGCTGTCACCTTTGGGGTAGCAGCACCCCCATGCACAGGGAGGCCTCCCAGCCAGGCTTCCCCCCCCACCTCATTCTGCCTCATCCTTCTATTTCAATTAGTAACAAATGATTCCTAATTACTCTCATTAGTGCCTGCGCTGATTCCAATGCCTGATTTACCAATTACAGCTCAGGGGGGAATCTCTGCCTGGGAGCCTCTGGGATGCAAAAAGGGTCCCGAAGGGGAGGGGAGGAGGGGAAATCCTCTCTGCTCAACCCTGCCCTGCCCCAGCCCTGCTGGGGGGACACTACCCCAGGCTGCAGCCCCCACCCTATCTGCAGGGTCTTGGCCCCTGGGCTGAGTCTGCAGGGAGAGGTCAGGTGCAGGAGCAGGGCTGTCCCAAGCACTTGGAGGGTCTCCAGCCTGCACCCAAGGGCTGGCAGCGTTACAGGCTGCTGCTCAGCAGGGATGGGGTGGGGGAAAATGGGCATCTCACCAAGGAGAAGTGCTGAGAAAGCACGGCTGGCTCCAGGCACGGCGGAGCCGCCGCCACCGTGGTCCCGTCAATACTGTCCCTGCCAGCTCCCAGCCCAGGAGACCCCACGGCAGCCCTCCCACACCTACCTGGTACTTGCCATTGGCACCCAAAAGGTCTCCCTCTCGGAGCCAGGTGACGATGGGCTTGGGGTTCCCGAACGCCATGCAGGTCAGGGTGACGCTGCTGCCCTCCTTCGCCTCTACGTACTGCGGCGGGGTCTCCGTGAACGTGGGGGGAGCTGGGGGCACACCACACCACCGGGTCACCCGCGGCCACTCCGGGGCTGGGGGCGCACGGGGACACAGGGGAAGCTGCTGCCTGCACACAGGGGATGCTCTGCACATCCCCAGGCAGGGCTGCGACCCCCACAAGGCAAACGGGGCTGCACGGACACGGGTGTCCCTGGGGACACCGACCAAGAGGTGCCACGTGGCACCCCAGCCCTGTCCCCTCTCCTCCCCCCACCCCGCTGCACATTAACTCGCTATTGTCAAAACATGGGAAAACACCGCAGTGCAGATCGAAAGGCTCCTTCCTGATGAAAGAGGCTGGCAGGATTACAGCCCGCCCCTAATTACCCGCGGTTGTTAAAGCCCACTTTAGAGGAAGACAGGTTGGCAATTTAATCTGCTTGGGAGAAAAAAAAAAAAAAAAAAAAAAGGAATTATATTTTGTTTCTCCCCAAATGATTTTTATTTTCCCCCCTAAGAAAATTAAGCGTTGTAATGCGCTGGGGGAAAGCCAGAGCCCTCACCCTGAAAGCAATTCCTCGGGCTGGGAGGATTATGGTTATTATATTGTTATTAAGCCCCTGCACGCCCCGTGCTGCATAAAGCCCCAAAACTGGCCCATTTTGCCAAGGGGAGGGACAGGGCATCTGGGGCCATTTTCCAGCCCCTCTGCCTGGAGGTTTGCAGGATCCGTGCACATGGCAGAGGTGAGCCAGGCACCACCATCGTCCTCCTTCCTCCTCCTCTTGCCCTCCTTCCCAAGCCCTCGGAGCTCATTAGCAGGTTGGGGGAAAGCAGGAAGCAGCAGGCAGGGCAGCAGGCAGGGATGGGGCTGGTGTCCTGCACAGCCCCGCTTGCAAAGCTCCTGCTCACTAATTGGGCTCAATTAGGTGGCTCTGCTCTGTGCCACGGCACAGCCATCCCCCCAAAGGTTAAATTAATTGCACAAGGTCAAGGCAAGACCAGCGAGGAGCTGCCAGTGGCCACATCTCTCCAGCCACCCCACTGCAGCAGGAGAGGCACAGCCCTGCTGCTGGGCTAAAAATAAAGATCTCTCTCCTGATGCAGAGAATGACAATTGGTTAATTAGTTTAATATACAGCCTTAATAAAATGAAAAAGTAATTTGAGTAAATCTGAATTTCAAGAAAACAAAGATTTGATTTTCTGATCTGTTTGTTGAGAGGAGATTCATTCCCAGCCCCGGTTCTTGATGTCTCTCCTTTAAACAAGCTCCGTGTAATTAAACTGAGGAATCCCTAATAAAGCTTTGTCCCTTTTGAAGTCACACCCTGGCCGGATCAGCCAGCCTGGATGGCTTCAGGCAGGCGTGTCTGCCAGGCACAGATGCCATTGAGACCCAGCATCCCCCAGACAGCCAGCATCCCCCAGAAATCCCATTTGGGCACGGCAGGGATGCTGCAGCCCCCGCCCCGCTCACCATTGACCGTGAGGTGGACCCAGCTGCCGTTGTGGAAGGTGTCGTACTGCTGGTCCAGCATGAGCACTTTGCACTCGTACCAGCCCTGGTCCTCGGAGCGCACCTGCTCAATGCGCAGGGAGGCTTTGTCGTGCAGGCTGGCCCGGCCTGTGGGAGAGCACAGCGTTGGCACCATGTCCCCAGCACCAGAGCAGCCCCTGGAGCATCACTGCAGGGGACACCCCATCCTAAATTTGTGCAGCCACCAGAGCATCACTCTAAGGGAAACCCCATCCCAAAGTGATGCAGCCCCCAGAACATCACTGCAGGGGACACCCCATCCCAAACTGGTGCAGCTCGCAGGGCACCACTGCAAGGGAAACCCTATCCCAAACTGGAGCAGTTACTAGAACATCACCGTGGGGAACAAACCATCCCAAACTGGTGCAGTCCCCAGACCACGGCCACAGGGGACACCCCATCCCCACACCAGAGCAGCCCCCAAAGTATCACTGCAGGGGACACCCCATCCTGACACCAGAGCAGCCCCTCAGAGATCCCTGCAGAGGACACCCTATCCCAAACTGGAGCAGCCCCCAGAAAATCACTGCAAGGGAAACCCCACCCCAAACTGATGCAGCCCCCAGAACATGGCCACAGGGGACACCCCATCCCAAACTGGAGCAGCCCCCAGAGCATCATTGCAGGGGACACCCCCATCCTGACCCCAGAGCAGCCCCCCAGAACATCACCACAGGGGACACCCCATCCCTGTGTGGGCACTGTCCCGGTTTGGGGCTGGCCCCACGGTGCGGTTATACCCGGTGGTGCCAGGCCGGTGACACACTCGCCCATCTGGGGACAGCAGAGCCAAGCTGCCAGGGCCAGGCAAGGTGCCTGGAGCAATGTCTGCCCGCAGCGACACCGGCCTTCTGCTCCCAGCCGGGGGCTGGCGGCGTCACAGACGGCACACGGGCGTGCCCCAAAGCTCTGCCCTGCCTGGGAGACTCCCAGAAAGCAGGGTGGCCCTGAGCTGACCCTGTGCACAGCCCCAAAAACTGGGTCAGGAGCAGAGCAGCCTAAAGCTCCACCCTGGTGCAGTGGCCACCGGGCTGTGGGATCGCTCGTTGCTGAGCTGAGTTTGGCAGGGCTCAGCTGGTGCATTTCTTAGAGAGCAATTTGGGCAGAGAGTCCCATAAGACCCAGGGAAGATTCCCAGGACAGCATTCCACAGGGAAAGAGATACCACAGCGTGTCTGTCCTGCCACACCAACCTTCTCAGGGCTGGTTTCCAGCTCACAGATCCCACCAGAGGACACCGGCCACGTGTCACAGGCAGCACATTGGCAAGCAGCCACATGAGTTCTGCAGCTCCAACCTGTCACCTCCGCCCAGCACGTGGCCCTGGCTCCATCCCCAGTGTCCCCCCAGCACCCCTCCCTGGGCTCACAGCTGCTCTGGGGCGCAGCAGCAGCAGCAGCAGCAGCCACCGCCACCACGCGTCACCCTGGGCTTCTCTGCCTCGCTTGCTCCCGTCCCACGCAGCCCAGCTGGCTTCCTAACGCTGCTGCTTAATTAAAACCAACTGGGTGGAAAGCGAGCAACGAGAGGCAGAGCCCGCGTGGTTTCCGACGGAGGAACGGATGGAGCGGAGCTGCACGTCCCAGGCCGTGCTGCAGCCGGGACCCAGCACCCTCCCCTCGTCCCCCTGCACCCCGGGACTCACCGGCATACTCTGGGTCCACATGGGGAGGGTAAAACCCAAACTTGATGAAGATGGGGATGGGGACGCCGAACTTGAACCACTCCACGACATAGGGAGGGGGCTGTCCCGTCAGCGGGTGGATCACGTCGCATGGCAGGATCACGCTCTCGCCAGCGCGAGCGGTCACGAACTCGGGCTCCTCCCTCGAGCCGAGGGCACCTGCGAGGGGGTGAAGGAAGAATCTGTGGCTGATCCCACTGCTGGTGCCCAGCATCAAAGCAGGATGCCCATCCCCAGCCACCTGTCTCCAGCGAGGGCAGCCTGTGGGTCACCCTTGCCCCAAAACCAACAGAGGGTCCCAAGCCCTCACACTTAGCTCCAAGGCCACCCCTGAGCTACCACAGGAGTCAGGACAGTGGCCATCAGCACCCCAATGCTCCAGGACAGCTTCCCAACCTCTGCACCAGGGCAAGGGTGACACTCAGTGACCACACAGGGGTTTTGGGGATCCCTGCTCTCAGTAGAGGGGCACAGAGTACGCCTAGCACTGCTCCCCACATAGCAGCACCATCTGGGCTACCCTGTATCCTTGTGGCAGGGAAAAGGCTGCTTTTAGCTTGTGCCCCTGCATCCTCCAGCGGGCAGGACTGAGCATGCAGGGACCCCTGGGCACAGCTCTGCTGTGCCAGCCCTCAGACCCAGCTCTCCTGACGGTGCCAGGATGGGCTGGGCCCCCGGAGCCGCCATGCCCCAGGCAAGCCCACATGTCCTCGGGCATCCCCGAGAGCCCCAAGCCTGAAACCCGTCTGCGACCTGCGCGTCGGGTCTGTCACCCCGCTCCTCCCAGCTGGCTAATTACAGGGGACTTTGGTCTCAGCTCCGAGGCTGCTCCACCCCGGCTGTGCCGCCCTGCTCGCTGCAGCCTGGCGTCATCCCGCTCTGCCAGCAGCAGCAAAGCTGCATCCTCAGCACGGCGTTCAGAGAGAGGGAAACCCAGAGCTGGGAGGGAGCCAAACAGGGGGTCCCCAAATCTAGGTTTAGACCCACATCGCCCTCCCCATCATGGAAGGGCCCCCGGTTTTCCTGGCACACGCGGCCGCTGGCTGTTCCGGGGGGGATGCTCGGGGAGGGATGCTCGGGGAAGCACGTTCCCACTCCTCCGCGCTGCTCCTCGGGGCCGCCGGTGATTGGCGGCGAGTGACATCACCGCTTCCCCGCCGCGGGAGCCGAGCATCACCGAGCATCACCGGCTATTTTTGGCTCTGGCACAAGCGCGTACCGGCGAGAGGCCCGTGATGTGCCACCCCACGGGCCCACCAGCCGAGTGTCCCCGCGGGAAGGGCAGCGGGCAGAGCCGGCCGCGGCTCGCACAAGGTGTGTCCCTGCAGAGGGTCGCAGCTGATGGTCACCGAGCCCCCACGCCACCAGCAAACCGGGCACGGGTGGCTCTTGAACTGGGAGGGCTGGCTGGTGGCAGCGGGCTGGGTGAGGCCGGGGTGCAGAGCTGGGAGCCATCTGCAAGGAGCAGATGCTGCATTGCACACCCACTGCAGGCACCCGGCCCCGCTCGGGGGGTCCTGCAGGGCCACGGATCCGCCCGGACCGCGGCGGGGCGGGGGGAATGGCTGAGCACACACGTGCGGTGTGCACGCACACCCCCGCACACGCTTTGCACCGCCTCGACAACACTCTTGCACCTTTCCATCCCTCGTTAGCGCTGCATCGCCGATGAGCTCCCGTTCACAGGCTGTCAGCAGGGACGGTACCAGCCCTCCCCTGCCACCCCGGCACTGAGCTGTGAGAACCCGTCCTGACCCCTCCAGCCGGGAGGGTGAGGGGGGCTGCGCTGCAGGGCTGGATGAGCCCCCCTCCCTGTCCATGGTCCTGCTGCGCCGATCGGGGACGGAGCTGTCACATGCTGCTCAAGAGCATCCAAGGACGCGCTTCCCGGCCGCCTTGCCCGAGCGAGCAGGTCCCCGGCAAATCATCACCTTCAAAGTGACACCCTCCACCCACCAGCAGGAAAAGATGGAAGCAGTAGCACCCAAACCCCTTTCCCAAGCCCCCCGCCTGCCCCAGCGCTCCAGCTCCTGGGCTACCAAGCTGGCATCTTGCTTTCCAGCATCTCTCCACCAACTGGAGCCTGGAATGCTAATGTTTGCCCAGCTGGAGCAAGAGGCCACCCAGACACGCTGGGGATGGGCGCCAGGGAGTCACAGCTCGCCAGGATCCCCTGGCTGGCTCCCTGGCAGAGCAGTGGGTGACATCCCCGGGGAGGGGACGAGCCAGCCGCTCCGCCGGACCCACGGCTGGCCAGGGCTGC
The DNA here is from genome assembly GCA_035584835.1 of Tangara arthus. Classification (NCBI taxonomy): domain Eukaryota; kingdom Metazoa; phylum Chordata; class Aves; order Passeriformes; family Thraupidae; genus Tangara; species Tangara arthus. The sequence goes on from JAWMQZ010000095.1 coordinate 3,315,781, forward strand.
CCGGGCGCAGGAAAATAGGTCATCCCCGGCAGCTCACAGCGCCGGTGTCTGATCGCGGGGCCGGTGGGGAATTGCACGCACGGCTGAGCATCACCTCCCCAGCGCACGGCCGACTGGCAGCCACGGCGGGGAACCGGCCCCCGGCTCTGCCCAGCTGCCACCCGCCCCGCTACCGGCCCCGTGCCCTCCTGTCCCCACTTGCAGAGTGCCAGGAAGGCAATGGGGAGATGTCTCACAAACCCTCTTGGGGTCTCCTCAACTTCCCAGCCCACCAACCCTGCGGGGTCCCAACCCTGACCAGGTTTTCCTTCCAAGTCCAGACCATGAAGAAAGCGAGCAATGGAGACTGCAGCGCTCGATTCAAAGTGTTTTCTCACCCCCACATTTGTAGGGAAACGCTTGAAAACAACCCGCAGACGCCAGAAGAAACAGAGCACAAATAGACGGGGTATTTTTAAACCCACTTGATTTTCCCAGCCAAGTTCAGAGAGGTTTCAAGGCTGAATCTGCGGTTTGGAAACAGGGTCAACATCAGGGAACGGCAGCACCGAGGCGAACCCCAAATCCGCCTCGGTGCAGGAGCTCACGTGAAGCTGGGGGATGCCTCGTAAAGAAAAACAAGTAATCAACAGGCTTCATCATCCAAGCAGATCCAGGAAAAATAAAAGCACGCCGCGTGCCAGGAGGCAAGAATACAAGATGCGGAGGTGGAGTTGAACAGCATCCCAAAGGGAGAGGAGGGAAGGCTGCCGCCACCAAGACGGTGCCACCACGGGGCTCCCCAGGACGGCGATGCCAACCAGGGGGAGACCCTCACCTGGATCCAGGCGTGCAGCTCCTCTGATCCCAAGGGCACAGGTGGAAGGAGCCGCAGGATTCGGTGAAGCTGAAGGCATCCAGCATCTCTGCTGTGCTTGCTGAAGCAGGAGCCTTCCTGCAGGTGCTTTCAGGGCCGTGGCAGAGAGGTTTCCAAAGGAATTAACACCTGGGAAAGCTTCCCCTCCTGGCACAGTGGACACCCATGCTCTGGGGCAGAGAGGGCAACGTGTCCTGACCCACCACCACCTTGCAGCCTGCTAACAGAGGCACCACTATCCATTTCCAGTGCTGCCCCACACCCCTGGCACTCATCCCCACCCCTGTGCCCCCATGGGATGGCTGAGGGAGCAGGCACAAGGCCTGGAGCCTGGGGACCTCTCCTCCCTGGTGAGCTGAGACGAGATGTGCTCTGACACATCCCGCTCCCATCGGTGGAGGCAGGATATGGCAGGGATCTCTGAGGACAAGGCCACCAGCGTGGCATATGGAGGCCAGCAGGGAAGGGGAGCAGGCAGCCATCGCCATGAAATGAAGACAGAGGGAGACTCAGCCCAGGGTGGGGGACAGGGACAACGTGCTGCAGGGACCCTGGCTGCCAGGGTAGGGTGTGGGGTGCTGGGAGATTGCCTGTCCCCCCTAAATATCTCAGTGGGGGTTGCACCCCCCATTACAAACCCAGTCCCTTTGCCTATCCTGGGGTATCCAGAGCCCCCCAAAAGCCCGTGCCTGTCCCCTGGTGGGAGAAGCCCTGGGGCTGGGAGCGCAGGCCTCACCCCCTCCCCCAGCTGGAAAGCAGCATCTGGGCTTTCAGTGCGATTCCTGCGTTTTAAACCCGATTTTCCAGATGGATGGAGGGCGATGCGCAGGTCAAGTGACATGCCTCAAGGTCACACGGGGCCAGGGAGGAGAAGGATCAGCAGCTCTGAGGGGTGGCTTGGTGCCCCATTCCCAGCGAGATGGGGACTCAGAACCCCGTTCCTGGGCACAAGGGGTGTCCTGTGGGCCTATCACCACCCCCCCTAGGCAGGCAAGCAGCTGCCCTGGCATCCCAAGGGGAAAGCAGGCATGGGACGCTGCCCCAGAGCAGCCCCACAGTGGGTCCTTGCTCCCTGGAATGGCACAGCTGGGAATGTGCCTGGCCAGGCAGAGGCTCAGCAAGCACATGGGAGCACAGGTTGGTGGTCTGAGAGGCACGGAGATGGAGCAGGAAAGAAAATTACTTCCCTGAGGTCACCTTACTCCTGCCTGGGGGTCCCTTGTGCCCCCTCCCTCCAATCACTACCAGCCCAGTGTTGAGCATCCGGTGTTGGTAGCTGCCTCGTGGGAGACATCATCTCCCAGCAACAACCAGCAGCTACCTGTGCACTCCCCGTGAGCTCCCTCCACACACCACAGGGACAAACAAGCAGCTGTAGTGGGAGCTGGAGCACCAAACCCATTCCAGAAGAGACCTCTGGCAGCTGGAGAGCACTGCCAGGGTGCTGTGGCCCCAGTCCAGCCCCACATCACACCAGTACCCCCCCATGCAGGCTGGCATCACTCTCCCCATGGAACAGTGGGTACCATCTCGATGCATTCAGAGCCCTCCAGCAGGAAACCGGGATGCAGGCAGTGCTCCGAGCTGCCCGCCAGCAGCTCCTGAATCACGCTGTTCCTGGCTCAGGCAGCCCTCCCACCAACGCCAGCCTCTCCATGGAGGAGCAGGAGGAAGCGAGTTGTTTTTCCAAAGGCCAGCTGGTCGCTCAGGGCTCCCAGCCTGGGAGATTCCTACCGCAGGGAAAGGGAGAGGGAAGGACTCCTCCATCGGCACGGCATGGGGTTGGACCCACTGCTGGCCCATCTGCAGGGCTTCTCGTCCACGTGAACGCTTGACCTCCAAGACAGAGGACCAGAGGTGAACGGGAGCTGTGCCGCCCTGCCACAGCTCTGGAGAGGAACTTGCAGGGCTCACCCATCACCAGCAAAGCTGCATCTTCCAAGTCAAAAGGCAACTGAGTTGGCAAAGCATCACCACAAAGACCCGCCAGAAAGCCAAGTCATCCACCGAGCCGCTCACGTCCCTCCCTGCCCCGCGCACTCCCATCCAACAGGTCCAGAGGAGCAGAAAACCTCCAGGGAATGATGGAAATGGGAGCCCGGCCAACGCCCTTGGCTGTTCCCGGTGCCAAACCATCCCCTTGCCAGAAGAGAGCGGGGCCAAAGCCACACGTGCCAAATCCAGCGGCTCCGGGTCCAGACTCCTCCACGGCCAAAGAGGCAAAACCCAAGAGCTGTGCACGGCGAGCGAGCAGGGGATGGAGGGCTGGCACTGCCACCCCGAGCCCCTCCAACCGGCCAAGGTCAGCGCCAGGAGCATCGCCCGCCGCGGTGCCCAGGGAACCTCCTCACCAGAGCCGAATCCTCGCTCTGCAAACCCTCCTGCCTGATCCACCAGCGTCCCCACTCACTGTGTGTGCACTGCCACAGCGTCACGCTCGTGGGAGAGAGAGGAAAAGCCCCTCGGTGTGACGGCACTGCTGGGAATGCCAGGAGGCCGGATCCTTCCTCTGACACCCACTCCTGGCGCGGTCACGTCCTGGCTCTCCTCCCCCATGCCATAAGAGGGGATAACGCACCCTCCTTCCCTCTCTGAGCCGATTAGCGCCTGGAAAGCCCTTGGAGAGCCAGGCAAGAAGGCTGCCCAGGGCCAGCACCGCTGGCAAGGAGGAAGTGGTGTGGGAGGAAGGCCACGGCAAGAGGAAAAGTCCCAGCGAGGGCACCGGCACACGGTGAGCCCTCTCCTCCCATCCCTGTCCCCAAGCACTGCGGGGTGACAGCCCCCCAGGAGGACGGGACAGTGCTGGGAGCAAAGGGCTGCAGCAGCTGGGGCGAGTGCCGTGGGTTCCCTGCCTCTGCGGGGGCTGTGCTGGCCCGCAGCACCCCCGGCAGCCACCCCCGCATTACTCACGGCACGCTCATTCATCACGTACACGCTGCTCCACACGCACAGCACCCCCGTGCCGGGGCTTCCCGGCACCCACCCACCCCAGCACCACCAGTTCCGGAGCTCCATCCCCGCGGCTCCAGGGTATTTCCAAGTTCCCAGGTGCCGAACGCGCTGCTCTGCTCCTCTCCCCGGCAGCGGAGCATCCCTGTACAAGCAGCTGCTGCAAACACTGCCTCGCCACACTGCAGCACGCAGTTCAGGCAGGCAGCAGCCGGCCACGGCTCGGTGACAGGGGCTACGTACCCCCAAATGGGGCAGCCCCATCGTGAACCCCCCCAAAAGGACAGCCCCGTCCTGGCACACGCCCCCCTGCCTCCAGGAGCCGCCTGCCAGGCGAGGAGGACAAGGGACAAGATGTGACCCGGTGGGCTCAGGGAGCGCTGTGAATTGGGGGGGCTGCAGCACCCCGGCAGGTGCCCCCTCCCAGCCCACCCGTGCCCCCCGAGGCAGCGTCCCCCTCACCACGGGGAGGGGAGCGGTGGTGGCTCCCAGCCAGGCATCGCTTGCTGCCGGCAGCCACCGCATCCCATGGGCAGGGTGGGTGACACCCAGGGCACGGCTCCAGGGTCTCATCCCGGGAAAGGACCACCGGGACGCAGGGAAAACCGCGTGCCCAGTGAGGAAGCAGCGGCAGAGATGGGGGACGGTGCTGCAGCAGCGGCAGGGAGCTCCCCTCTACCTGCAGGGATGGCTCGGAGGGGTGGGAGGGGGCTGGCAGCTGAAGGGAAAGAAAGAAGCTAGAGCAGGAAAATCAGGGTTATTCCTTGCTGCCGTCTCCGTCCTGACCTTGGACAACCCTGTGCCTCAGTTTACCACCGCACAGCAGCCAGCCTGCAGTGAGGGGAGAAGGAGGGCAGCCTCTCCTGGGCGAGGGGGGTGGGAGCAAAGTCACCCCCAAACCCGCAGCCGGGGCGCTGCAGGGGAAGGCGACGAATCCCTCCCGCATTTCTCCTTGCCCAGCCGGGCTACCCTTGCAGGGAAGGGCAAACGCTGCCCGCACCCCCCGGAGCTGCCGCAGGCGCTTCCTCAGGATGAGAGAAGAAAATCCGAATGCGGAGAAAAGCTCGCCCATCCCTGATCAACGGGGACACTCAGCCAGCCGCGCTCCCTCCCCGCCAGGACCCGCAGCCGCTCGCTTTCTCCCAAAGGGAATTTCCAAGCCCTGGGCAGAGGCTCCGCCGCACCGGCAGCGCGGCTTCCCGAACTTCCCCAGCTGCAGCCGCTGCCCTCGGGGAGGTCACGGCCAGCCCCGCCGAGCGCCTGCGGAGGGAGGGAGGATGCGCCGGGCGCTCCCGGCTCCCCCCGGCAGCGGGGGATGAAGGAATCGCCAGCGCCCCGCCGCAGCGGGAAGCGCTCGGTCCCCGCACAGGCAGCGGGGAAGACGCGAACCCCGCAAACCCCCTCCGCAGCCGCAGTTCCCCCTCCTACCCTCCTCCCCAGCCCCTTCCCGGTACCCTCTCCCCGGGACGTGATGCCCTCCCCGGTGCGCGCATCCCTCCCGGTCCATGCGCATCCCCCCCGCCGCATCCGGTGCACCGGGAGAAGGGGGGGAGGACACGCAAAGGCGGCCCCGCCGCCGCCCCGCAGACCCCGGCGCGGCCCTCGCGGGCTCACCCCGGCGGAGAACACCCCGCGGCCGCACTCACCTTGGACGGGCAGCCCGCGGGCGCCGAGCACACTTGCTACCAAAGCGGCCACATACCAAATCATAGTACGACCGGCCCCCGGTGCGCAGCATCTTCCGCCCGCCGGGCGGCCCGGCCGGGGCGGGGCGGGGCCGGGCCGGGCTGGCCGTGGCCGGGCAGGGCTCGGCGG
>JAWMQZ010000095.1:3337579-3347813 GCA_035584835.1 Tangara arthus
TCCATCCATCCATCCATCCATCCATCCATCCATCCATCCATCCATCCATCCATCCATCCATCCATCCATCCATTCCAGCATCAACCTCACCAGGAGCTCCCTAAAAAATCCTCTAAGCCAGGAGTAAACTCCCCCAGGAGGGGGGCAATGCATTTGCTACCCTCCCCAGCAGTGGGGCAGTGTGTGCACCTGGCCCAGCAGATCATTCCAGAGAGTTCCACACCAGCATGATGCCAGTGCCTTCACGGAGCTGTGCCCAGACTTCAGCAAAAACCCCAGCCCCAGCTGTGCTCCACATCTGGGGAGCTTGGGAACGTTCTTTGCCAGATGCCTGGAGGAGAGGAGTGCAGGAGGTCACAACCCACAGCCACATGAGCCTCCTCCACCTTCTCCTCGGATCAGTCATCTCCGATTAGCCCCGAGGAAGCGGCACACGGAGAACCGGAGGCACCAGCATCGGCACAGCCCCCGCCCGAGCATCCCCCCCTCTGACGTCCCTCCAGCGACACCGAGGGAAGGAGGGGGCTGCAGAGGAGTGGGCGGGCATTGCTCCGTAGGAAAAATGAGTCCCCCATCCCCTGCCCTCCTCCTCCTCCTCCCCGGTCCCCCAGGTTGAAGCACAAAGAATAGACCCAGTTGCTGGCGGGGCTGAGTAATGCTCTGAGCCGCTCCTCCCCGGCAGTGAGTAATGCCGCTTTTGTCTTCCGTGCCGGCACCACATTAGCCGGGAACACGGTGTTAGCCGGGAACAGGGGTGTTAGCCGGGAACAGGGTATTAGGTGGGAATGAGGCGTTAGCCGGGAGCACGAGCACGGCATTAGCTGGGAACGCGGCGTTAGCCAGGAACGCAGCGTTAGGTGGGAACAGGGTGTTAGCTTGGAATGAGGCATTAGCCGGGAACAGGGGTGTTAGGTGGGAACACGGTGTTATCTGGGAATGAGGCGTTAGCCGGGAGCACGAGCATGGCATTAGTTGGGAACGCGGCATTAGCGGGGAACACGGCGTTAGGTGAACACCGTGTTAGGAAACAGGTTCTTAGGTGGGAACACGGCATTAGGTGGGAGCACAGTATTAACTTGGAATGAGGCGTTAGCCGGGAACACGACCAGGCATTAGCTGGGAACGCAGCGTTAGCCACGAACGGCGCTCCCGGCACAGCCGCGGCTGCGGCGGCGTCCCGGGGATGACACCTCAGGGGTGGCACTCGCTGCTTACACGTCACACGATGCCACCTCTGCCCAGGATGTCGTGGCATCGGTGCCCGTCTGGGGACACCTGGCACAGGCGGTGTTGGTTGGGTGCCCTGGTTTGCCATGGCCATGGTGGAGGGGCACCCCGGCTCCCCTTGCTGTGCTGCTGGACCCCGCAAGGCACCAGGTCTGTGGAGAAGCACATTCCCACTGGGTGCCATGGAAACGTGGCTCCCCTGGAACAAAGCAGTCTCTGCTTCCACCTGGATTTTCCTCCTTCATTAGGAAACACCACGGTGTGAAGGGTTTGACCCCAGCAGCCATGGGTTGCCCAAAACTTCTGCCAGCAGCTGCCCTGGGGTGAGGAGTTTCACCCCGGCTTTCCCCTCGGGGCCCATTTTGGGGTGCGGGGCCAAGCCCTGAGGGTCCCCAGAGCATCCTTCCCTCCCAGTGTGGAGTCACTTGGCACTGGTGCCACCCAGGCTGCGGCAGCGGCGCGGGGCTGGCGGGTGGCTCCTGCTCTGGCACCCACACGGCAGATGGCGAGCCTCTCGCCTTGTGATTGGATTTTATTTTGTAATTTTTGGCTGTTATTTCAGTCCTCAGCCCCCTCTCCCCTCCCTTCTCGCTGCCGTGTCCCCTGGCCACCCCCTCTCTGGGAGGGCAGAGATGGCTGTGGCAAGCATTGTGGTTTTGCTCCAAGTAATGGAGCCTGGCTTTCAGTGACTCTCCACAGCCCTTGGTGGCTTCCCTGTGGGACATGGCAGGCTGGCAGTGTCCCACATGGAACAGCACTGGCTGGTGCTGAGATCAATCATCTCCAATTAGTCCCCGCCAGTCCCCAAGTTTCTCACAGCACTGACCCAGGCAGATGATGTTGTGTCCCCTGGCCGAGGGCTCCTCTGCACATCCCTGGGCACAGGGACATCCTGCCATGCCCTGAGGAGGGGAGAGTGCTGGCAAAGAGAAAAACACCAGCCCCATCTCTGCCCAGCATCTCCCTGAAGGGCCATGAGCAGCACGAGCTTGCTGGGTCTCAGCCCAGTTCCCAGCAGGCAAGAGACTGGTGTCACCAAACTGATGTGACAAGCAGCACAGACAGCTGCAGGGATGTCCCTCCTCAGGGCCTGATCTGTCCTTCGCAGGAGCCCTGAGAGCCTGGTGCCACAGCGAGGATGATGCCACTCGTGCCCACAGCACCCAGCAAAGCCCCAAATGTGGGTCATGGCCACCAGCAGTGACCTCGAGCACGAGCCCCCGGCCACCCACAGGGGTGACCAGCACTGATGAAGAGCACGGTGATGAGGCTCTGGGATGCTCCTGTGGGGATCCAGTTTCTCTCCCAGTGCCTTTTCCATGGCCATGCAGCTGAGCTGAGGGAGAAGCCTCTCCGCAGCGCTACGAGTTCAGCAGCTCAGCTGCGCCGGGGAGAGGGAAAGAAAGAAAGAAAGAAAAAATCCCCAGCGCGAGCAAGACAGACTATAAATAAAAGCTGGAGAAGTGGGAGGCAGCAGCCACGAGGGCTTTCTGAAGCAGCAAGAAAAGCAGGTGCATGTTGGCTCTGGCTCTTGATGCCTTTGTGTTTCCCGAAGAAGCCTGGGTATCCCTAATAGCCGGGCTCCGGGTGGGAGCGGGGCCGGGCTTCCCTCCCGGAGCTGGGAAGGCACAGACATCTGAAGAGCAAATTCTACTCAGGATGGATGGGAGCGACGTCGCTGAGCCCGGGGAGTGAAGAGAGCCGAGGAAGAGGGAGGAAGGGAGGGAATGGAAGGCTGAAAGGGAGCTGCCGGCACCGACACAGCCCCGGCAGCTTCAGGTTCAATGGATGAAGGGGATCCTCCAGATGAAATTCCTACCGGATTTAGTGGTGGATGAAGGGAACTGCCAGAGCTCAGCCTTGGGTGCATCCACACCGGGATCCCCCCAAAACCTGCCCCGTGGGGATACAGGAGCACTGGAGGGAAGCGGAATGCCTGTCACTCCCCAGGGTCACCCCGAGCTGCTGGGGATGGGGACCCCGCACTCCACCGGCGCCTGCCAGCACGGAAGGAGTGGAAAGAAGAGAGGAAGAGAAGGAGACAGATGGGCAGCGATGGAAACATAAGTTAACTCGAAGGAAGCGGATAAACAGCAGGCAGGGAGCAGATCCCAGCACATATGCTGTGCTGCAGCCAGCCAGGCACAGGGAGCTTCCTCGCCATTCCTGCTCCCCAGGCCTATGGACGGGGTTGTGCCGTGCAGGAGGTGGGCAGCAGGATGGGGTGAAGGCTTGAGGCTTGGGGTGTAAACCCTGGAAATGTCTGAGGCCAGAGCTTGCAGCTTGGGAGCAACTCATGGCCATGGGGCATTGTGGAAACCCAAGGCAAAATCCGGCCAAAGCCACAGAGGAGCATCCATGAGACGGAGGTGACTCCCAGCTGGGGAATCACAGACCAGTTCCCTATGACAGCTGGGCTGGATTTGACCAAGGAGAGATGGTTCCTCCCTTGCTGGCAGGGACAGGCAACTGGATGTGGCTCAGGTGAGTTCTCCAGCCTCAGTTTCCCCCAGCAGGAGAGGGGAGTGGAGCAGCACCAGCTCCTGCAAAGGGTTGGCAGGACCAAACACCGCTCCTGGTGCCGATGCAGCAGCAGCAGCTGCAGGTCACTTCTGAGGACTCCAGCAGCTGATGGACAGGGAATGAAGTCAATCCAAAGCCGAAGCAGGGAGGCTGAGACCCTCAAAAGTCCTTGAGCCCTGCAGCACGGTGCTGCCTGCTGATTATGGGGGACCCCAGTGCCAGCACAGCATCACCGGCTGCTCCGGCCACGCCACCACGGCAGGAGGGGACCCCGGCCATCCTGCAGTGCCCCCCCTGCCCACAGCAGCGCGGTGGGGTCTCTGCTGAGGGGACTCCGAGCTGCCGCAGCCCCCGACTCGCCCAGAATAACAAGCAGGCGGAGCCGCGGAGCTGCCGAGAGCGCCTCTCCAGCGACGTTCGGCCGGGTGCTAATGAGCCCCGGGCTCTCCGATCTGCTCAGCGAATGTCATGACCCAGATTAATTGCTCAAAAAGACACCCAAAGGCTGCTAATAAAATAAAAAAGGAAAAAGGAGAGAGAAAAAGAAAAAAAAAAAGAAAAAAAATCAACCCCACAACAAGCCCCTTATAGAAGCCAGCACCCCTCCCGGCGCATCCCAGCGCCGGCAGCCCGGAAAGCGCTGCCCGTGTCGGGAATGCGTGTCAGGGCAGAGGGCCAGGCAGCGCCATGGGCGCACACAGCCGCCCTTGTTCCCCGCTCCCCTCGGGGGCTCGGGGCCGCCCGCCGGCCGCGCCGCACAAGGGCCGCCTGTTCCGAGCACCCGCGCTCCCGGGCGATGCCGGCGCCGTCCCAGGGGCGGCCAGCAGGACCGGATGCTGCCACGGGACCCCACAACCCTCGGGGGCTGCAGCTCTGCCCCCTCGGAGGGAAACTGAGGCGTTGGGAGCCGAGTGCTTCAAGGGACAGAGCTGTTTCAATGTCACCCAGGTCCCGCTGGCACAGGGCATTGCGAGCAGGTGGCCTTTGCATCATCCCTTCCTCTCGAGAGCAGCCTTTCTCCTGGAGCCTGCAGACATCAGCTTTCCCAAGCCTTTGATTCCCCGACCCTCCGGCAGCGTGTGGCTGGCCCCGGGGGGCTCTCGTGGCTGTCACTCAGCTGCTTGTTACCTTCTGCACCGACTCAGAGACTCGCACGCAGATCCAGCACTTCCCACTGCCATGGCCACGGGCACTGCCACCCCCGAGGTGCCCCACCACATCCCCCAGTGCTGGGGGGTAGGAAACCCTCTGCAGGGATGTCTGTACCCGAGGGATGCTCCCACCAGGACAGGCTCTTCACAGCCACGGGCTCAAGTGGCTACAGCTGACAGCCCGGCTGTGGGGCCATAATCCAGTTAATTGCCTGAAAATACCTTCCTGTTCAGAATAAAGGTCTTCATCAGCCCATGGACATGGCAGCTGTCGCCCTTCTGCAGCCCCAGAAGGAGGAGGGGGCTGGAGGGTCTCCCTGCCAAGAAGGCAGGAGGAAAAGGAAGAAAGGGAGTGGGAGCAGATGGGAGATGACCACCCACCCACCCGGCTGCTGCTCCCTGGCCTCCAGGACTCCTGACCTAGTTATTAGCCATGGAGGCAAAGCACAAAGCAGAGAGGGATGGGAGGAAGAGCCCAGGCTCAGATCTGCAGAAATCTGTGGGTGATGGACAGGTTAACCCGGGGCACTTCCAGAACAGTCTGCGAGACAGAGCCTGGCTGTGAGCCACCACAGCTCAGCCCGCCGTCGGTCATGCCGAGCCACGGAGACATTCCCAGATCCGGGAGAAGACACCCTCTGACAAGAGACCTAAACTGCTGCGCCCACGCAGCCGGGAGGAGACATGGGGGCTGCCATCCCCCCCGAGATCCTCCGCTGTGGGCACTCGGGGCTGCCGGGGAGAGGCAGCACGAGGAGGGAAGAGAGAAAACCGGGGAGCTCAAATGAGGATTAATAAACCACAAATTGGTAGCAGCAAGAGGAATTAGCGCTGCGAAGAGGCTGCCAAGTGCCACGGGGAGAGAGAGGCACTTCCTCGGATTTCCGCTCTGCTCGGAGCTGTGCCTCTCATCCCGGCAGCAAAATGGAGCCAGCCCTGGCCTTGCTTTATCCCAGCACCTTCTCAGGCAAAATCCTCAAGCATGCCTCGGGCTCTCTGGGGAGCACAGCCGTGTCCTGGATGCACCACAGCCTGCTCATGCCAAACCCGGGATCTGCAACACGCCAGCGTGTGCTCAGCAATGCCAGCAGCTGGATCGGGACCTATTTGGGCAGCAGCGAGCAGACCAGCTCTATTCCTGGCTCCTGGTACGTGCGGGGCTTGGGAAGCAGCCTGCAGCCTTGCCGGCACACCGGAGCCTGACTGCGAGCCCTAAAGCATCCCTGCAAGACAAGCACCGTGCCCAGGGATCCCTCCGTGCCGGGCAGGAGCAGTTATTGCCTGAAAATACCTTCCTGTTCAGAAAAAAGGTCTTCATCAGCCCATGGACATGGCAGCTCTCACCCTTCTGCAGCCCCGAGAAGGAGGAGGGGGCTGGAGGGTCTCCCTGCCAAGAAGGCAGGAGGAAAAGGATGAAAGAGAGGGGGAGCAGATGGGAGATGACCACCCATCCATCTGTGTCCATCTGAGCGCCCAGCAGGACGCGCAGGGGAGATGCTCCCCGTGCCCCATCCCCGGGACACCTTTGGGGACCGAGAGGTGACACTCGGGAGCCCGCAGCTCCCCTCTCCCCGCCGGCAGCCCCAGCCCCGCGCGGTGCCGGCTGCGGGCGGCGGTGGCTGCAGCGGAGGTGGGAGCGATGATGACTCAGGAGATAATGAGGCAGATCAGAAGGAGGAGAGGAGCAGGGAGAGGACGCGGAGAGGAGGCAGCTGTGTCCTTCGGGCCCACACCCGCTCCCCCTGACGTGGCACTTCAGCTGCGGAGCAGGAACGCGCACCCCCGGCCCTGACTCACCCGGGGGGCACGGCAGCACCGGGGTGGGGCCATTATTTAACCCTGTCCTTCCTTCTGCCGGGAATGGGGGTCTCCAGGCAAGGAGGCGAGAGGGAAGTGGGGCTGCACATGGAGAACCACCAGGGAGATGGCTTTGGGGTCCCACCAGCCCCCCACCCATCGCCCACTGCTCGGGGTCTCACTGCTGTGCCACCCCTCAGGGAGCCCATGCAGCAGCCCCCTGGCTTTGAGCTTTAATCTTTCATCCCACCTGCTCCCAAACCTGCCGGTTCCCCAGCTCCTGATGGATAAACAGCCTCTCCTGCTTGGGGAAACTGAGGCAGAGAGGCACCAGACGTGCCCGAGGCTGCTGTTCCCAACCAAGCCAGCAAGGGAAACCAGGAGTCCTGGCTCCTGTGCTCATTTTCATCCCAAGCTCATTTATAAAGTCATTTTCCCTTTGTGCCAGTGGCACCATGGGCTGGCTGATGTCTCTGGATCGCTGTTTGCTTGCCAGTCTGGGTGGCTTCATCCCCACCCAGCGCCAGAGAAGGAACTTCTGGCCCTGAGAGGCTCCCCTGCCTTGCTGTGCATCCCCAGGGCACAACACATCACCTTTCCCAGCCTCAGTTTCCCTTCTTAACCAAGACCTGGCACTGCTGGGTGCCTCAGTGTCCCCCCTGTCAGAGTTCAGCCTCGGGGACCTTCCCAGCAGAGCCAGACTGGGCCCCTCCATCTCTCAGCATCTTCCTTCCCCGGGAGCTGAGCCTTGGCAAGGGGAAGGAGCTGCTTATGCAGAACAAATGGAATCAATCAAAACAAAAGGCAGCGGGCCTGATTCTATTTATTACCCATCCAAGGGTGTCAAACGCCTCTCCAGACATCCACAGCCATATGGAAAGGGGGAACCCAGCAGAGCCACCCCGGTGGGCAGGGACAGGCAGGGCCAGCCATGGCAAGTCATTCATCCTGCTCTGTCCCTCAGCTAGTCCTGGGGCACCTCCCAGTGCCTCCCAGCCCCGCTGCCTGGCACCCTCAGCCTGCTCCTTGGGGCTGCACCAGTGCCCAGCCTCCCACTGCTCAGGGATGATGGCACGGAGCAGCCAGGGCACGTGGAGTGGGGGAGGATGAGGAGCAGGGCGCTGACACCTGCCCAAAATAGCTGGCACTGGATGCAGCACCACCTCCACGGACACTTCAGGCACCCAGGATCCATGGTGGAGGATCCAGCAGCAGGATCCAGCCCACGCTGCCGAGCGAATTAAATCTGTGCCTGCTTTTCCAGGAATGTCACTCATGTTAACACACTCCCTGAGCTCCAGGTACCTTCTCACCTCTCCCTCTGCCTTCCCAGCTGCTGGAAAAGGTGAAGCTGAGTGCTCCCCTCTCAGCTGGGGCAGTGCCAGCCCTCTGGCATTGGAACAGAAGCTGGCAGGGGCAGGAAGACCAGAGAGAGGGATTATTGACCGCTGGTGTGGCTGCAGCAGGGCAGTGCATGTCACAGCCTGCGTGCCAGAGGGACACCTGGATCCTGGCACGTGTGGCCACGAGGATCTGCAGGGGAAGGGGCCTTTGTGCCTGAGGTCTACTGCAAAACACCAGAGCCTCCTGTCCTGCCTGGCTGGCACGGGGCTGAGCCCAGCTCAGGGCTAAGAGCGCACCTGGGCACAGCTCCTGGGCTGGCACCTCCAGGTGAGCCATGCTGGGCTGCAACCCGCTCTTCTCTCCGTGCCCAGCACGGCTGCTGGGCTGTGCCTCAGTTTCCCCTTCCTAGAGCCTGCCCCACCTGCCGATGCTGGGAACTGCTGATGACAGAGGGAGCAGAGGGCAAACCCCGGGTTCCAGCTCCGGGGCGTTCAGCCCGTCCCGGTGCCGGCAGCGCCCGGGGCACAGCCGTGTGCTGTGAGCCATTCCCCAGGCAATGAGGAGATGCCAGCCGGGCTTCGTGCTTCTCGGAGAACAAACCGGGCCACGCAACTCCCCTCCCATCCCACTTGGCTGAAGCTGCATCCCTCGGGGCCTCGGGGCTGGGCCTGCCCCGTTGGAAATGCCATGGGGGCACTCGGGGCGGCTGGGGCAGGGTGGGACTCGCATCCCGCCGGAGCCCGGCAGCGCGTCCCAGCCCCGGGGCGGCGGGGAGGATGGCGCTGCGATGACGATGATGATGATGATGATGATGATGCTCAGCGGGGGATGAAGCTCCCGCCGCGGCTGCAGGCTCCCCCTGGCGGCTCCCGGAGCGGGGCAGGGATGGCAGCTCCCATCGGAGGCATTCCCATCAGTAACATTCCCATCAGAAGCATCCCGCACCGACAGCATCCCGCACCAGCCTCATCCCGCACCGGCTGCATCCCGCACCGACAGCATCCCGCACCGACAGCATCCCGCACCGACAGCACCCCAAATCGGCAGCTCTCCCCCCCGGCAGCATCCCACACCAGCAGCATTCCCTTGTGGCAGCGCCCCACACCGGCCACATCCCACACCGGCAGCGTCCCCCCGGCCACCAGCTGCTGCTGCCCCGAGCTGGGAACACCCCCGGCAGCATCCCCTCTCCCCCCAGCAGGGACGCAGCTTAAGCCCATTTAAATTATAGTTCAAAGAGAGGGTTAATGAAGGGATTCGCAGCTGAGCCCTTCCCAGCATCCCGAGGGATGTGGCACACCAATCAGGAGGGGCTTGCCCCCCTTTTTTGGGTGAGAAGGGACCTTTTAAGGTCATTTAGTCCATGCAGCCCGTGTCAGTGTGTGCCCCTGATATGGGCTGTGAGCCCCCCAGCACCAGGACAGCCCCTCCATTGCAACCCCACAGCTTTTACAGCCCTCAAATTCCCCCCATCCCCTGCAGAGACCCCTGCACACCCAGTCCAGGCCCCTGCCCCTTCACAAGGGGTTTTACCTCCACCAGACTAAATCCAACAGCAGCCAGGGAAGGGGGGCAGGATGGGAGGGGGAAGAGGAACTATTTTCTTTTTCCAATTTGATCTTATTAAAACTTCATTCAAAGAAATAGACTTTTCATCTCAAATCTCATGCAAGTTTCATGGCACTGCAGATGGCGGAGTGGGAAAACGCCCGTCACAGAGTTTAATAACAGCACCCAGCCCTTAAGCTGCTTCCTCTCTGTGCCAAAACGTCCCCAGCGTGCACCCAGAGCACACCCCACGCTGCCCAGCATTTTAAGAACCATCCTCCCTCCTCCTCTAATGGTTTTGCTCGGTTGTCACCAGTTAAATCTGCAGCCCTCTGGCACCAGTAAATCCCCCTGGATGTGCCAGATGCAGGCAGGAGCCCGCTGCCCATCAGATCAGCATGGTCTGTCCGTGTCCTGCTGTCACCCACCCCTGGCTGCCCGCCGTGCCTCAGTTTCCCCAGCTCTGGGTGCTGTGGCTCTGCAGGGAGTGGAGCCGTGTGCTGTAGGAGCGTCGGGGGGTAGGATGGTCAGGATGGACAGAGATGAGAGATCTCTGCAGCCAGGGCTTGGAACTTGGGGTTCATTGCAAAGGGCCTGGGTGCAGGGCCCTGCTGGGAGCTGCCAGCCACAGCTCAGAGCAGGCC
>JAWMQZ010000095.1:3388566-3415165 GCA_035584835.1 Tangara arthus
GAGAAACAGTCCAGGGAAAATTCAGACTGCTTAGCTGAACTAACTAATGAGCAGAAGCAAAAAGCAAGAGCAAAGCAAAAAGCAAAAGCAGCACCATGCACTGCCCTGTCTGTGTGTCCCACCAGCTGTGGGGGAGCAGCTGATAACAAAACAAAATAAAACTCTGCTCTTCAGAGCCAGTCTTGAAGGCACAGAACATGATATCCAGCATAAACAGAACACACGAATGGGGATACAAGCATCATAACATCACCCTAGGACACAGGGTCAGAGCCTGAGTCCCTTCTCCATGCTGGTTGGCACTGGAGGCTTGCAGTGCTGGTCACCAGGGGCAGCTGCTTGTGGCTTTCCACCAAAATAAATCCACGTATTGCTGCCCCTATACATCTATTTACATTTACGCTTGTTTGCTGTTTGGAAATGAAAATAATTTAAAGGCTTTTACTTTGAAAGCTTACCAAAGTTGTCATGGCTTTGTGGGTTCTGAATTTAAGCAGGATTATTTTATCAAAGAGGGGCTTGTGTGTGCTGATGGGTTTTTCCAGGCTGCATTGAACACGGAGCATTCTCAGGGTGCTGCAGGCTCCTCTCCTCTCCCTGGGAGCAGGGGAGTGGGAGTTTGACAGGCAGCCCAGGGGAGCAGCACGCTGGGGACAGAGAGCTGGGCTGTGAGCTCCATATGCTGTTTGAAAAGTCTCTGTGGAGGAGGAGAGTGCTGGGACAGGATGGGGTGTCCAGGGAAATGCTGGGAAATGCTGCAACCCCCCTTCATTCCCTGCCTGCAGTGCTGGGGAGCCAGGGGGTGCAGGGATGGATTTCCCACCTCTGACACCCCCATGGCCCCTGGAGAGCTGGGGGGACAGATCCTTCTCCAGCTTCTCCTGGAAGCTCAGAGAAGCAAAATCAATTTCTGCTGGCAAAAAATATTGACAATTTTAATAGAAGATCATTATAGGAGTGAAATATTCAGTTTTGAAGGTAGAGACCAAATAAAAATGTTCAAAGTGTTTCACATGTGTTAATTAATTTAGCCGGGCAATGCTTTTTTAATGAAGTCATGCAACAAGTTAAAGGCAAAAGCCTGGGAATAAATAGAGTTCTGAGCTTTCTTCATGGTTTTATAAGAAAGCACATCACATTTCTCCACTCATCAATTCCACTGGAGGGATCCAGGACAAGGAGCTAAGTACAGAGATGTTAGCAAAGTGCTCGACATGCTCTGTATTAGAGCACCACACATCTTTCTCTTTCCCTTTTCAGAAGCAAGAACAATTTGTTTCAAAGTCTCATTATTTCTAACTGGCTGCCTCATTAAGCAAGCACTGTGACGGCAGCAGAGTCTGTGATTATAAACACCAGGACAATATGTTACTGTGTTTGTAACTCCACAGATAGAGGGAAAAGGAATGTTTTTCCACCCTTCTGTGTCTAGTCAAGGTTTTTTTTTTCCTCCTCCCTTCCCTCAATCCCTCCCAAGCTAATTCTAATAGTAAAGCGTATCACTTATAATCTGCTAATTAAATCATTTCACTCCATTTTATATAATTTTTAATTTAGCATTCATTTTCAACTTAGCTTTTGGCTTCATTTACTGATAATAAACAGCATTGCACACAACACATGTTCCTCAAAACAGTCATTCACACACATACAGATGCCAGTAATTTTGCCAGTATGCCATGCGTATAAATATTAAATAAAACATCCCACCCTCATTTTACCCGTGATTGAATGTGCATGTTGCTGTTTCACTGTAATCAGGCAAAACATGACAAATTTGGGTGAAGAGGCTTTGGAGCTTGGTTGTTCAGCAGCCCTGGACCTCAGGCAATGTGCTGGCTGGAATGTGCTGGCACTGGGGCAGCTCTCCCTGTGCTGACAAACAGGACCTGGCCTGACTCTGCTCCACTCCTTGGTTTTAACACATCCATCAGCAGGCCTTTTTTAGGAATATCCATGGAATATCCTGGGCTGGAGGGTACCCAAAGGGTCATCAAAGTCCAATTCCTGTCCCTGCACAGGGCACCCCAGCAATCCCACCCTGTGCTCCTCAGGGCTGTGCTGTTCCAGGAGTGGGGCTCTGATGGACTCTGGCCCGTGAGGAGGTGGATTGATGACCCAGGGTGAGAGGATGCTGTTTATGATCCTTTGTCTGCTGGAGGCCAGGCAGTCTCATCAGAGCTGGCATCCCATGGCAGTCCAGCAGACTGAGCTTTAGCAGCAGGTCTCAGTCTAAGGTTTGATCATATCCAGCTCATATCAAGCACAGATTTTGAAAGTTTACGTCATCTGAAAAAAACAATTTCAAATGTTATATGCCTTCATTTGGGGCCATTATTAAAACATCCCTGATGCTTTAAAGTTCCTTTAGAGGCATGAATATTGAGAATATTTGGCAATTAATCATTTCTGTCCAGAGACAAGCACTCACCACAAGGAAACTGGATTATTTTCTTTCTTGAATCTTAAAACTCCTGACATTGTAGTGTACCTTTTCATACCACATACTGTGCACATCTGCAGAGCAGTGCAGCCTCCTGAGAGCTGCAGTGCTTTGGTGACCAATTTGATTTTGTATTTGATGCTGTGTGTCACAATTTGATGTAGTGTTTGACCCTGTGTGTCACAATACCTGTCACAGTCTGCAGCAGGAGCTGTTGTGTGCCAGGGCAGTGGGAAATGGACAGAGCTGCTGCACTGATCAACACATCAGGCAGTGGGAGATAAACACAGGGCATTATCTCCTGGTGCTCCAGAATATATGGCAAGGTGTCCAGGGTTTACAAGGTATCCAGTCTGCTGTTTGTAAAGGAAGACAAAAAAAAAAATGTCAAGAGTCAGTAGTGATCGTGTGTGGCAGTGCTTTGAAGAGCACTGCAGGGAAGGTAAAGAGGCAAAGCTCCCCCTCATTTATTTGAGCTTGTGAAAATTGCCATTGCTGCTGGATCTGCAGCTCTGAAATGGATTTTCTGAGGCTGCAAGGTCAGCGTGCCTCCCACCACCCCCACCCCAGCCAGCGTGGAGCGGGGGAGAAGTGATATCACAGACAAGATGTGCTGCTGGTACTCGCTGTTCTGTTAATTAATCACCACACCACTTTCCATTATTTCCTTTTAATTATAACATTATTTGACCATTCAGATTTGTGCTGATTAAACCATCATTTAATTGACAAAGTGTAGAGCAATGCTAATGTTTCCTGTCAGCTTGAATTACACACGTGGCCCTCGTTTGTGCTGCCCCAGATGAGAGAGAAGGGCCCTTCTCCCATCAGCTCCAGAGCTGGGCCCTGCCCCAGCCACTGCCAGGCCCCTGTTCATAGGGAATATGGAAAGGCAGCATTAAAAACCAGGAAAAACTCCTGTACATCACAGTAAAATGGACCTGAGTGTCATCAGTTGTTTTACAGCATCTGCTGCAGAGACTTCCTCTGGACTTCAGGGGAAGAAAATCTATTCAGATTTCAGGAGTGGTTGGCTGCGTGTTTCCTTGTTCTTTTGCTCATCATATTTTTTTAACTAAGTGCAAGATTAGCTTGTCTTTCCACAATCTCTCATTATTCTTATCTTTTTTTCTTCCCCCTTTTCTTTTTTTCTCTCTTTTTAACAGATTTGTTTTCCGCTCAATTAGACTTGTGATCACAAGAACACAAAGTAGTATTTTTCTCCTTCTGGAAAGACTCTTGCAGTGTGATGGGCAAATTGTCAGGAATAATTATACCAAATGGTGGCAAAAAATCGACAGAATAAATCTCTCCCTCCCAGTGATACATTTTATTTAAGACACAGTGAGCATCAAGCACATTTGTGACAAGGTGAAACCAGCAAGTGGAGCTTTGCCATGGGTTTATTTTTAATTGCTGCTGAACCAATTAAACAGCACAAAATGTTACATAAACCACAGATACACACAAACCTAACAATGTGGATTGTGTTCTTCAGTAAAGGAACAGATGAGTTGGATGTGAGGAAGGATAATACAGGACACTTTAGCACACCACCTGTCCTGCCAGAAGGGCTGGAGATTGCTGCTGTCACTGCTGCTGGGGGAGTCTGAAGGCATTTGAAGTTTTTGGTGGTACTTACTCATCAAATCAAGCAGCCTTCAGGACGAGGATATTTTTTCTTTACTCTGTTTCCTTGGCACAGTGTAGTAGAATGTTGGTGTGAATGGACACTTGCAGCTGATGAAAGGTATAAAGACCAGATTTTATCTGTAAGCTTCACCACTGAGCCATGGCTCAGATCTGTAAAGGCAGGGGCTTAGGAGCCTCAGGCTTTTGGCAAAAGGTGCCTCATCTCCTGCAGTCCTAAATTTTCATGGGGGACAGCAAAGGTCAGGCTTCTCAATGGCTGAAATGGCTTATGGAAATAGAAACTGGGTTTTAGAGCACCAATGTGCATTTGAATTTTGTCCATGTCGTTTTCCAATAGTAGAATTTTCAGAAAACTTCAGTGATTGGTTACTTTTAGTCTTGCTAAATATTTTTTTTCATGTCTGAGTAGTTTTTCAAGTAGGGAGTCAAGGAAAAAATAAATTCTGGTGTAAATCCATTTAAGTTGGGGGAGTTAACAGGAATCTGCTGGTATGGTGGGGTAGTACTTATCCTACCTTTCTCCAGATATAAAAGTTCAGATGTTCATCTACCATAAATGAGTATAGATTCCCTGAATTCAGTGGAACTGCATTTGCACTGCCTTGTATTTACAGAAATAGCAGCATCTTCCTTGTGTGCTTTCTATGATCAGCATATCAGTTACAGTGCAACTCCTATTTTTAAGTGACATTAGATTGATTTTAGATTTCTCAACTTGAAGAGTAAATATTTCCCCCACTTGGACTGTCTCACAAAGGAGCCACTCAAGTCATCCTACCTCAGTTATTTCTGGCCATGGTGACATCTCATTGATAGACATTTGGCATTCCCTGTGTAATGGGACATCTGCCTGTCTGCCTGTGTTTGGAATACTGATGGCACTGAGCATTTCTGTAGTTACAGTGTGGCCCTCCATGGACTCATCAGTCTGGGATTACTAGAGCAAAATAGCTGTGTATTTTGGATATCACCTTTTCATCTCCTATTGGTCAAAATATGATGGGGTTTGCAGATTAATATCCAGTGTATAATAAGTTTTTCAGTGTAAATTGACTTTCTGTTAAAAAACAGTATAAGTATTATTCCAGGAAACAGAAGAGCAATGAGGGTGTGCACTGATTTTATTCATAACTTTTGAAATGTTCACATTTGTGTGAGCAGGAAACTGGCTTCATTCTAGGGACAGAAACCACAAGTAGAAATACCTTTCCCTGTTCTATTTGCAGTGACAATCTGAGGGAACCCTCTTGTTTTTTAAATCCATGAAGAAGAAAGACATGGTATTTTCTGTAAGCCAGAAAAGGCCTGGAGCAAGTTATTGGTGGAATGTTTATTTCAAAGTGAAACTTTCACTGAAGTTCCAGTTTTTGAGTACCTTTTACATAATCATTTCAACAGTAACCTGTTATGGCTACCCAAAATAGTTTTTAAATAGTTTTAAATGTTTTAAATGGTTTTAATAGTTTTAAATTTACATTTATTGGCCACTTACTCTACCAGGACTTCTACTGAACAGCAGGTATTTGGATGTTTCAGTGGTGGAGCCCAGGAATTTGTGTGGGTTTATCTTTTCTCAGTACCTGGAGGTTTCTGGAGGTTTTTTATGGATGCTGTGTGGAGGAAGGCTGACAGCAGACCTCTGTACCAGCTGAGCACAGAGGCTGTGAATGGCTTTAATGTGTAAAAAGCAGGAAAACCTGCCTGCCTTCAGTGAAAACCCATGAATTGGTTCTGTCTGATGCGTTTCCCTCTTATTTACTGATATATATTTGTTCTAAATAGGGTGCGTGTTCCCAGCTTCTGTTCATTGCCTGTATGAGGTTCACAGTTGGATTTAATGATCTTAAAGGTCTTTTCCAACATAAATGATTCACTGATTCTCAGCCTGTCCTCCTCCTTCCATTGAAGCCCTTGGTTGTTTTTGGAAGCAAGTGCTAAATGGTGGAAAGGCTGCCCTGGCTGTGGGAGGTGAAGGCTCTGGAGTCCCTGCAGCAGGAGATTGGCTCCCTTGGCTGTCTTGACTTCTCCAGCAGCTGCTGCAAGTTCTCCTTGTCCACTCATCAGCCTAACTGCCTTACCCCGGAGCTGCAGAACCCCTGGGAGTATTGATCCTTGTGCAGGAGGAACAGCAAGGCAGACAGGGCTGGCTGTTCCTCTGGGAAATCCAGTGGGGAAGCTGTGCTGGTGTCCAGAATCTCCAGATTCTATCCAGGTAGGAATGCTTGGCTCCTCCCTCTGGGCTCACATCTCCCAATGGGATGCTGTAATTGTTATCAGCCATGCAGTGACATTCAATGGCTGTTATCAGCAGATGCCTCCCCAGAGGGAGGAGTGGGTGTGGAAGAGATAAGGCAAACTGCCCACAGAACAGTAGACAGGTGCCATACAGATGGCAAATAGAATACAATTCTATTTAGAATACAATAGAATAACAGAGTAGAATGAAATAAAATAGAATAAATAAATAAAATAGAATAAATAAATAGAATACAATTTGCTTGGCAATCCAGGACACAAACCCACAGCCACTGCAAGAGGAACAGAAAGGGCTGTGGGCATCTCCAAACAGTGCCACTCTGGGAGGTTTAAAACCAGCTGGGAATAATGGGAAGTTTGGATGTTTTTGCCTAAGAGAGCAGGGAATTTCAGTGCCACTCACCTGGTTTGTGTCTCCCCACAGTGAAACCCATGACTCCCAGATGCTCTGTGCCTAAAGCTGTCCCTGTTGGCAAGTCAGCCTCTCTTCACTGCCATGAGAATGAAGGTTTCCCCAAGTCCACCTACAGCTGGTACCGCAACAGCGAACCTCTGTCAGCCGACAGCAAATCCAAACCCCACAACTCCTCCTACACCCTGAACCCTGCCACAGGCACTCTGGTAATGCCCTGACAACCCTGATCAAGACTTGTTTGGCTGGACAGGTTATCTTTAAGGCTGCTTGTAAATTCAGAAAAACATTGCTTGGCTTTCAAGGAATGAATAATTTGAAGAGGGTGAGATGTGCCAGGGTCTGGGCGAGCTGGGAGAGGGAGGATTGATGGGAGAAGATCTTAGCAGAGATTCATCTTTGTACACATTTTTATACCCTCACAGTGCCTTGTTTCTCATGTCACATTGCTTCCCTTTGTCCCTTTTCCCTCCCCAGGTTTTCCATGCAGTGCACAAAGGTGACACAGGTCGTTACTCCTGCATAGCAACAAACGAGGCTGGCTTTGCCAAGTGTGAGGAGCAGGAGATGGAAGTCTGTGAGTGGCTCTCTACAGAGTTTTCATCAATGCTGGCTGATTTATCACCATAAATAAATTGCCATCACCATCAGGATTGGGGGGGACATCCTACAGCATGAAGTCTTCCCTGCTTTCTCATAGCCCCAAACATAAGGAGATAAAAATAATCTGAAAATGCAGGGAAACGTCAGATTGTGAACAGATTTAATCTTGAAGTCAGGGACTCACTAGTTCCCTGTGAACTATTGCTTCAAAGACTTGAGAGATGGCATTTTAGTGTGCGTGAAGCTGGAATGTGGCTGCTGCCCTGAAGAAGCACTGAGCTGGTGTCTCTCTTTGGCAGATGACCTCAATATTGGTGGGATAATCGGGGGAGTCCTGGTGGTCCTTGCAGTCCTGGTGCTCATCACTTTTGGGATCTGCTGTGCCTACAGAAGGGGATACTTTGCAAATGGCAAAGAGAGTGGGGAAAGGTAAGCTGGGCTTCTTGGACAACTCCCTGCACCCTCAGGTAGCATGGAGGAATCTGAAGGGTGCCAAAAATTAGTGGCTAAAAGGAATTTCAGTGCCTAATTCCCCATCAAAGTCCTCAGGCCAAGCCAGTCCTTGAGGCATCCAATGCCCTGCTGTAAAACCCTGCAGCATCCAGGTTTATTTCATGGAATCATCAGAGAACCCCAGAGTGAATTGGGACCTTAAAGACCATCCAGCCTTGGACAGACAGGGACATTTTTCACTAGACCAGGCTGCTCAGAGCTCCATCCAGCCTGGCCTGGGACACTTCCAGGAATGGATGGCGTTTTCCTAAGGGAGACCTGTGGTGTGGATGAGAGCTGTGCTCTGATATCCACCCTCTCCTTTGCATGGGAAGGGGGCCCAGCACAATTAAATGCCTGCAGGTGTTTGTCCAGCAGCTCCTGTGCTGTTGGCATAGCGAGGGCCGTGGTTTAATGATCTCAGCTCGCTGCCTAATTAGTCTGAAGCATCAGGACATGCATAGGGAATGGATGCAGCAGAGCAGGCTCTCCACAGAAAGTCTCACTAGTTGTGAGGACCTAAATTTGGGATGAAAAACAGCCGTTCTGGAGCGCAGATGAAAATGTTAAAAACAACAGCATTAGCATCAGAGACAAGCCTTGATGTCCTTACAGAGTCTGGAGAGGAGATAATATATGCAAAGCCAAGATTCTCACCAGATAGATTTGTTCTGTGCTAAATGTTGCTTTTCAGCACAAGTCCTGTCTTGTTTTTCTCATTGGTTTCGTTTGTTTTTCAGAAAAAGCTCTAAATATGCCATTTAAATGCAGCTGAGGGTTGGCATACACTGGACTTGACAGTCTTGTATAAATCCTGAGTTCCTGTGGGATTGCAAACAAGTGGTGCTTCCTTGTAACTAAGAAAAATGCTGAAGGCTTCTGGCAGTGAAGGATTAAAATGAACTTTATAATTGCCACAGGAAACAGAGCAGGAGGCACAGAAAGGCAGTGACAGACACCAAAGCAGCAAAGCCCAGGAAAGAATCACTTTATCTCTTTGCAGAGTTTTAGGGAAACACACAGCAATCTTCTCGCCCTGTGCTGAAGGGGAATTTAGACAAAATCCCAGTCATGGTAAATGATGGAATAAACACAGACTTCTCATTTGAAAAACAAACTGGGTTTCTCTCTGCTTGCTTCTCACTCAGCTCCTCCTCCTCATTTCCATCTTTCCCAGCACCTCCCCTCCAAAACCCAGCAGTTTTCCTGTCCCAGAAATGAGATTTTTTTTCCCTTTCTTTCAGCTACAAGACTCCAGCAAAGCCTGATGGCGTTAACTATATCCGGACAGATGATGAGGTAACAACAAATGCTTTGCATTTCCATCTCTGGCAGGAGAGGAAGAGGGTGGACAGAGGACGAGGCGCTGGGAGGGCCCACAGACTTTGTGAGAGTGGGCTCCCCTCCTCAGCAGGGCTGGGGAACAGAGGGAAAACAGAAGGGTGAGGGCTGAGTCATTTCCTTAGAAATGATGAGCAGTTGAAGCTGCCTGAAGTGGCTGATGCCAGGAGCTATCAGAGGCAGCTCTGCTCTGAGTTATCTCGTGGCCTGACCCCCCCTTCGGATGAGTTTCATTGGATTAAGTGGGCAGGACGTGATGCTTTTACCAGAGAATTTGTATTTTGGGATTTGAGTAGATCACTGAGCTTAAGAGCAGAAAAAGCCTCTCCCATTAGCAGAGATATCAGTGAGGGAATGAGAAAGTCCCTGCCACGCCTTGGTGTGTGAGGAGGATGAGGGGAGGAGCACCTGGCCAGGGGAACTGGTGCCTCCCTCTCCTTCCCAGTGGGAAATGGGAGCTGCCTGGGCATGGTTACACAGTTTGGATCCACCTTTAGGGGCAGCAGGAACAGAGAGCTGCCTGGAAAGCTGCTGGATCCTTCCTAAATCCCAAACTGTTTCGTTGCAGGGCGACTTCAGACACAAATCTTCATTTGTCATCTAAGACGCCAAAAGGAAATTGCAAACCAGCAAAAGCAAGTGTGAAAATACCTCCTCCAGGAACTCAAAGCAAGATCAAAAGATGAATTAAGTGCGCTTGGAAGAGTTTGGAACACACAAGAACTCGATAGCTAGCTATCTGTATATCTTTTTTTTCTTTGCCAAAGTTTAAAGTAACTCCTCACTGCCCAACTCGCGTCTCCCCTGCCTCTGGAGATACCAACAGGATCACCCAAACCTGTCCTTGGACTGAGGAAGGGTTTCAATCCTTCCCAAGAGACTGGGCTGTGTGAAGTTTGTGGAATTGCCTTCTCTCTGTGCTGCAGGGACACGGCCACAACGTGCAAACCCAGCAGGGGCACAGCATTAGGTAAACCTGTAGTAGACCTGAGCAGCAATGTGTTACCAGTAGACAAAAAAAGGTGCTGAAACAGCAGTAGATGGACTTCAAAGAGTGAGATCTGGGGGATTTCCTCCCAGCAGCTCGTTGCCCAGGCCTGGCTGGTGACTTTTCCACATCTGTGATTGTCCTGTGCTTGGCTCTGCTCAGGTGCACGGGGGGTCTGTGCCCAGCCACCAGTGACAGTGAAACCACCACTAATGCCCTCAGCCCTCGTGTAAATCCCCAAATGCTTTGTTTAACAGGACCCCCAGGGCAGGGCAGTGCCTCTGCTCCCTGCCTGGCAGGGCTCCTGCACCCAGGTAACCCCTGGTTCTAATCTGCACAAAGCAGGCTTGGCTCCTGCGTCCTTCCGTGGGCAAAGAGGCTTACAGGGGAGGCAGGGAACCACTGCTAAGACATCCCTTTCAGGAAAATTAAAGCCAAATAATTTCCTGGGCTAAGATTGCCATAAAAGGTACTGAGAGATCCTCCAGCTTTTTTTACCTTCTCCATTTATTTTGTAAAACTCCCCACCTTCTAAATTTTTTGCAAATATCTATTTTGATTACTTCAGAAAAGGTAACATTTCTATTTAAAAGTGTAAATATGTGATGCCAGCAGCGTTTGAGTAACGGAGCTATTTTTTTACTGTTGAAGCTACAGGAGAGGAGCTCACATGTTGCTATAGTGTGGCACTGTCAGAGCATATCAGTATTAGTGCAAAGTGTAACAAAAAGCTGCAGGTGGAACAGCATCTCTTTCCTCTTCAGCCAGCTTCAGCCATTTCCTTGTCACAAGAGGTCTTACCAGACACAGAACAGAGTCACTCAGGGATAGTTTTTGTAAATTTATGGCAGGAGCTATCAACTTTTTTATATGAAAAAAAAAAATCTTTTCTTGCTGGTGACCAACTTTGTTTTTGTCATTGCAAGAAATAGCCAGGATGGCTTTTGGACTCAGTTCCAAAGAGGTGACAGAGTGACTTCAGTGTTTGCTGCCCCTCTGCAAGTTCCCTAAAGCACTAACACAGTGTGACAGCTACAGCAGCTTGGCAGGTTCAAACCACATGGCCAAGGCCACTGTTTCTGGGGTTGGGAAAGCAAAAGCTCAACACAAAAGCACTTTTACAGTGTCAGATGAATTTTTTCTCTAGATGGTAAAGGAAAAAAAAAAAAAAAGGCAAACCAACCAAATTTGGTTCTCTTGGCTTTCGAGAGAATGATGGGGAATATTTCGTTTCCCAAAATATCCACGTTGATAGTGTTGAACAGCATTGGGTGAGACCAGGCTGCAAGATGTGGATGCAACACTAGGACTGTGCTGTGGTTTAGGAAGTTTTTTAATGTAGCAGAATTTAGTGTTCTTGTATTTCCAATATAAATTGAGTTGTCTTAACTTTTCCTGTATACAGTATTTTGGATACTTGACAATTTGGACTGTCAGTGTTATTTTTTTCGTGTTCTGCTTTACTCTGCTTTGTCTCCTAGAGCCCTCGCTGGACATGCCATTGCTGCATTTGTTCCACCCCAACAAAGCATTGCCACTTGTCCCTTTGCCAGGGGAAGCAAAGACAAGGATGGGGCAGCCCCAGCCAGGTGTAACTCACCCATCACCACTGTCCTGCAGCTTCTCCCTGGTTACCTTCTTAATGCCAGCTCTTCATCCAACCACCCAGTGCTGATTGCTGCCTCTAATTGTTCTGACATTCCTTTGCACCCTCTGGGCATCCACTGCTCCTCTGTGCTGCTTTCAGGGTACCTCAATAAAGGAGAGAGAGGAAAGGGTAGCTCTGGGAGCACAATCTGCAGCCCCACCAAAGGCAGCCTTCGTGTGACAAACCAGCAGAGCTAGGAATCCAAACTGCATTTTATTTTTTTCCCAGTTCTAAAATGCACAGTGGCATCTCTAACGAGAGAAGGGGGAGAGGATCCCCACACCCAGCTCGTGAGAGCTGATGGATGAATTCATTGTATCATTGTGAATAATATTCAGGTTTGTACTAATGTATTACCTTTTAACTTTGCCAAGAATGTTTTACATAAATACCAGGCTATAAAGCATTCTTGTAGGGGTTTTTGTTTGGGCTTGGTGGTGGTTTTCAAACAGCCAAATTATGGGAAACTCCTGTTTTCAATTCAGTGAAATAAGGGAAAGTCTCTCCTGTCAGAGCACTCACAGTGGATGGAGGTGACAAAGTCCAGGGCTGTTTATCAATTTATTCTTGGACATTTGCTCCTGGTTCTTCTCTAGAGAAGACAGGTGAAAACTCACAGGGCTCATCTCAGATACTGCTTGAGGACAAAACTAAAAGTAGGAAATAAAAGATCCCAGTTTACCCTTCAGAGTGGTTAAATAATAGCTGAAGGGAGGAGAGAAGGGACAGAAATCAATGGTTTGGCCATAGCTTCAGCCAAAGCCATTCCATACATCCTCTGTTCTCTGACTTTGATTTTGGGAATAAAGTTTAACCTCACTTGAAGGGTTCTCTGATCTTCAAAAGAGGGCAGGGAAAGTGGAGGCAAATGTTGGGATTCCAGTGCAGGAGAAAAGTGCCTCTGTTTCCACTCCTGCAGCAAATCCTGCTCCGTGCCTGGGGCTGGTGTCTGACTTAGACAAACCAGCAGGAATAAAACAGATCCCAGCTCCAGGTTTCAATGAAATCTAGGCCACGAGCTCTGTGATAAAAGCTAAAAACAGAAAAACTTCATTGAGGTGCACGTGGCCATCAGGGAGACTCAGGAAGGGTCAGATTCACCCAGGATATTTGTGATAAATAAGGCACTTACCCACCTTGTCTGAGTCACTCATACCCTGCTTGCAGCCAAGTCAGAGCCTCTATTTAAAAGCAGCTGGCCCAACAATAATTGAACTGAGGGCCCAAGATACCAATGATGTGGTAGAAGAGACTGAGAAGCTGTAGAAATCTACAGGGAAAAAAAGAACTCATTTCTCTGTCAGCTGAAGAAAAGGGGAGACGCCGTGGGTGGAATTAATTCTGCAACCATTTATTTTCATCAAATGCTAATAGTTGGAAATAACACAGTTCAAGAATGGAAATATTCCATATAAAAAGAACATTAAGGCTGTTCATACACACAGGAGTTTGCACAACAAATAAGAGGTGCAATTACCAGATTTAGGGGTGTGGCAGTGACAAGCTGTTTCACCTTTTTTCAAATTAAAGCAACTCTGTTATAAAACCAAGAGGGACAATGAGGGATTGGGTGAGCAAACCCAGCCACTCACTGCCCTGCAAGCTGTGATAAATGAATTTATTGCCAAGCTCGTGGTGACATTATGCCCTTACTTTTCCCAAATGGACAAATTACACATCCAGAGAGTGAAAAGCCACCCTCCTTTCACCCTGCAGTGTGAAGAGCAGCACTTACAACCCATCCCTGTGCTCTGCAGGCTTTGCCCCTCTCCAGGACAGCTCTGGGGAGAGCCAGCTCAGAGCAGACAAGGCAGGATGAGCGCTCACAGCCGTTTCCAATGCACGGGGCAGTTCGGGAGCCTGCTGGCTGTGTGCAGCTCTGGGGCCAGGCTCAGGTGTCTGCCCTCGGGGCGGCTCTGCGCTGCGAGCGCCGCACGGGCCCCGCCGGGCTGCTCCTCCGGGCTGGGGACTCCACCTTCCACTCCCTGGGCCGGCACGGGCTGCGGGAAGGAAGGAGAGCAGCCCTGCATTTCCAAACCCTCGGCCAGCCCCCCTGCAGTGCCTGCTCCAGCCCCTCTGCCTGCAGTGCCTGCTCCAGCCCCTCTTTCTCTCTGCCTGTTCCATCCTCTCTTTCTACCTGCAGTGCCTGCTCCAGCTTCTCTCTGCCCGCAGTGCCTGCTCCAGTGTTTCTGCTTGCAGTGGATGTTCCAGCCGTTCTCTATTCCTGCAATGCCTGCTCCAGTGTTTCTGCCTGCAGTGCCTGCTCCAGCCCCTCTTTCTCTCTGCCTGTTCCATCCTCTCTTTCTGCCTGCAGTGCCTGCTCCAGCTTCTCTCTCTCTGCCTGCAGGGGCTGTTTCAGCCCTTCTCTGCCAGCAGTGAGTGCACCAGCACCTCTCTCTGCTTGCAGTGCCTGCTCCAGCCCCTCTCTGCCTGCTCCAGCCTTTCTCCCTGCCTGCAGTGGCTGCTCCAGTGTTTCTTTCTGCCTGCAGTGGATCTTCCAGCCCCTCTTTCTGCCTGCAGTGCCTGCTCCAGCCCCTCTCTCTCTGCCTGTTCCATCCTCTCTTTCTGCCTGCAGTGCCTGCTCCAGCTTCTCTCTCTCTCTCTCTCTGCCTGTTCCAGCCCCTCTCTGCCAGCAGTGAGTGCTCCAGCCTCTCTCTGCCTGCGGTGGATCTTCCAGCCTCTCCCTGCAGTGCCTGCCCCAGCCCCTCTCTCTGCCTGTTCCATCCTCTCTCTCTGCCTGCAGTGCCTGTTCCAGCCCCTCTCTCTGCCTTTTCCAGCCCCTCTCTCTCTCTGCAGTGCCTGGCCCCAGCCCCTCTCACTTTCTCCCAGCAGTGCCAGCCCCAGCCCCGTGCTGCACTCACGGTTTTTCTGGAGATGTCAAACAGATGATATCCCTTGGCCCATCCTCAGCCTCTTTCTTCACTGCAAACAATACATATGTTTTCATATTTTACAAAATGCCACAGAGTTTGGTCATTTGGGGTTGGTTTCATTTCCCCCTCCCCTCAAATAAGAATGCCAGAGGTGACTTGCCTGGAGCTGAATGGGGTGTGTGCATCAGGCTGATGTAGCTGACCCCAGCACCAAAAGTCAACTCATTAATGGTCTCTGGAAATAAATAAAAAATAAAAAAATCACATATTAGCAGCCTGTGACACAGCCAGAGGGCAAGGCATGCTGCTGTGCCATACTCAAGTGTCACAGAGCAAGTAAATCCAGTTAATTGCAAACACACATATCCATCTCTTCCTCCCAGACCTCAGGGGCTCCCATCCAGCCTCAAACCCCTGTGCTCAGTGTGATGGGCACATGCCCCCAAATGCCAGCCTCAAACCCCTGTGCTGAGCCTGATGGGCACATCACCCCCAAATCCCAGCCTCAAACCCCTGTGCTAAGCCTGATGGGCACATCACCCCCAGCTGGCTGGAGGTAGTCAGGGTGGCACCTTGGTCCTGTGCCCTCTGCCCTGCCGGGCACTGAAGCTCTGCCATCCCTCCCAGCAGCACATCCCACCCAGACCAGCTGCTCCTCTTACTCAAGGCAGAATCTGAAAACTGCCAAAGGCCCTGAAGAGCCACTCAGTGAGGAGCTGCCTGCAGCCAGACAAGAGGAATCACTTGACAGGGGAGCTAGGTAGAATTTAGCTTGCCTGAATAGGCCCTGGTTGTCAGCTGTCTCTTTCCTGTCATTTATCTCAGGAGAGATGTCACAATATTCAGATTTTACTTAACTCAATGCTCTGTTTTATGCTCGTGTTTCCCAGAACCTTTCACAAGGAATTAAGGTAGGAAGTGCTTTATAGGGCAGGAGTTGGAAACTCAGCTAAAAGGACTTCACAGCTGAGCTGGGTTTGCTCTGTAACTCCTGCCCTGTGCTGGAAGGGAATCACTGAAGCTTAGAGCAGAAATCAAACTTGATCCATCTGCCTTAGCTCTGCCCTGCATCTCCCAGGACTGTGCCAGTGACTCTGTGCAGTGTGGGCCTGAAAGAGTTACCTTGGTAAGGAGACAGTGATGGGGAAGGGAAAGAAAGGGGAAAGAAATGGTAAAGATTAAATAGAAAAGAAATAGGAAAAAAATGGGGGAGAAAAATAGGGAAGTAGGGCTTCCTTGCAGTGTGGTTATCTCCACAATAATGTACAATTTATGCACAATCCCCCTCACCCAGCTGACTGAAGCTGCTCCCAAAGCACCAAGCAGGAGCTGAGGAGCCCCAAAGACAGAAGGGAAGAGAGAACACAGCCAGAACAGCTGAAGGAGGCAGCAAGAGGGGACAGCTGCTCCCAACTTCTCAAGTACAAACCTGTTTACAAAGAACTGCGTCTCCAGTAGTCTCAGAATGATACAGCAGAGGAATAAAATGTTTTATTCTGGTTGTGTATCAGCCTGTGCCACCATACAGATGGCTCAACACACGCTGACTGAAGTGATGCTCCTGCTCTGTACAGTTTGTCTCCCTGCTGAAGGACACATGCTGCCTCCAAGCAAAGCAGGAATTCAGCTCTAGCACCACTGCAGATTAACATTTTCCCTCCTTTTTCACCATATGGTGCTTTAAGAGCAACAGCCGTGCAAGCTTCCAGGAGACCACGGCACTCAAAGAATCCTGCTCTCTAAAAACACTTCTTGCACAAAACCCCACTTTTTTTTTTTTTCTTATTGCTCAGGCAAAGAGAAACACTGAGGCAACAAGTGCAGCCCAGCACGGGGAAGGAAGGGCAGGATCAGATTTTCCAATGGCTGCTCAGGGCTGTCAGGGGTTTGCAGTGTGTGAGGGGCACTGCCACAGCTCTGGGCAGGGCAGGCTGCTGAGGAAGCACAGCCACCTTCCTCTTCAGCACCCCAGAGCCAAGGAGGGAACAAAGGGCACTGTTACCTCAGCATCCCCAAATAAATTCCCTCCTGCAATGACCCTGTGAGATGCACATGGAGACACTGGACTGTGCTTTCCCATGCACAGTTTCAGGTTTCTCATCCCTTGGTTTCACGAGGGCTCTTCCTTCCTGCAAGCACTTAGATAAATAAATAATCCACCAGCTCCTACTCACCCTCTGGGGTGCTGATTGCTCTCCCCACCACAGCCATGGTTCCTCCACTGGACTGTTGGTTCAGGCTTTGGAAGGAGCCTGGGAACAAGAAGGGAGAAAGTGAGATCTGGGATTCACTGCAGTTCTGCCTGGGGCTGTGCAGAGCAGGGCAGGGCAGTCCCCACCTAGCTGGTGCCAGCTGTGCCCATGCAGGGCAGTTCCCACCTTGCTGGTGCCAGCTGTGCCCATGCAGGGCAGTTCCCACCTAGCTGGTGCCAGCTGTGCCCATGCAGGGCAGTTCCCACCCTGCTGGCTGACAGCTGTGCCCATGCAGAGCAGTGCCCACTTTGCTGGCTGTCAAATATGCCCCTGCAGAGCAGAGCCAGGGCAGTGCCCACCTTGCTGGCTGCCAGCTGTGCCCGCTGCCTCGGAGGAAGCTGCCAAGCTCCTGCCCACGCTCCTGCTGCGCTGCTGGCTCCTCTCCTGCAGAGCCTTCCTGGCCGAGGTGAGGATGGCCAGGGTGCTCAGGGATGCTGCCCTGGGGCACAAAGGGACAGAGGGACAGAGGTGAGGATGGCCAGGGTGCTCAGGGATGCTGCCCTGGGGCACAAAGGGACAGCGGCTGGCATCTCCCTCTGAAAGCCCCAATGAGACCCTGAGGGAAGGTCTGTCCCCTCTCTCAGCATCTGCAACACCTAATAATGAGATTATGCTGCAACACCCGTGAGTTTCAGACCACTCTTTAAAGAGAGGATCAGCAAAGCGACATAAATAAATATAAAAATATAAAATATAAAATATAAGAAATATATAAACTCTAATATAAAAACAATATAAAAATACAATAAATTATATAAATAAATTAAAAATATAAAATATAAAATAAGATATAAACTCTAATGTAAAAATAATATAAAAATACAAAATATAAATATAAATAAAATAAATAAAAAAATAGTATAAATAAATAAAAATATAAACGATATAATATAGAAACTTTAATGTAAATTTAATATAAAAATATAAATAAAATATATAAATAAAAATAAGATAATAAAAATATAAATAAATATATAAATAAAATAAGATAATAAAAATATAAATAAAAATATACAAAATATACAAACTCTACTATAAAAATATAAAAATATACTTAATAAAAATAATAAAAAGTAATATATAAATATTATAAATATGATATAAAGTAAAAACCAAAACATATAAACCCTAATATAAAAATAACATAAAAGATATAATATAAATACATAATAAAATAATATAAATAAATACAGAATATAAAATAATACATAAATATATAATACAGAAAATAATATAGAAATATAAAGTATAAATAAATAAAATTAAATACAAATATGTAACAAATGTAAACTACCAGGTAACAAAGAGGAACCCATACCTGCGACCCACCAGTGGCTGTTTCAGAGCCTCAGCACGAGGGGTGGCAAACTCAGAGGGGCCAGGGGGAGGGATGGAGCCAGGTGTGGATGGCCTCCCACCCCCAGAGGGCTGAGCACTGGTGTTATTCTGGCCACCAGGAGCTGCAGCTCTCTCCAGGGATGGAGTCTGCTGTGGAAAACAGGAGAACAGGTCATGTCTGACAGTGGAGACAAGAGCAGAAAACCCTGCAAGGCGCTTGGGCCTGAGTGTTTCAGAACTGCCCTTTGTGGGATGGATGGAAAGGGTGCTGGGGAGGAACAATTTATTGGGCAAAACTTTACCAAGAAGCGAGCAGGGACACAAATGTCCCAGTTTAGAGGTCTATATATATAAAGTGCTCTTCTAAGGTCTGCAGAGAAATGAACTTCCAGGCTAGAAGTCATCTCATCTTAAGGTAGGGATCTAAAATAGCTCAGGACAACTGACTCAGGCACATATTTATTTCTTTACACTGAATTTAAAAGAGTATCTCATGACTGGGACAGGTTTGAACTTTCACTTTGTAGACACCTGAAGTCAGGCAAAGTGAACTCTTTTCTTTGTTACCAGTTTATCATTTTGGGAACAGAGAGAATACAACATTTAAGCCCAGCCAGTGCCAAACTAGACTTGCTTTTTCCTTTAAATTGAATTCTCTCTCCATTAATCATTTGCTGCTCCTCTTGGCTTTGTTTGTTGATGTTCTAGGGCTATTAAATGACTCTGAAACCAAGCTTCTGTCAGGAAGCACAAAGAGAGAGAAAACCGCTGATAACCATCCTGCTCCAAGGGCAGGGTCCCCAGGCAGGGCCTGGGTGCTGTGAGCACAGGAATTTGAGCAGAGGAGACATGTACAGAGTTAACGGCAATAACCACCTCCCTGTGGGCTGCTGGGAGCTGCTCTTGCTCTGACTCCTTCTCCCTGGCCAGCTGCTCTTCATATTTCTTCATGTCATACTCCAGCTCGGCTGCCAGCTGCTTGTCCACAGCAAAGAAGTCTTTGATTTCGTTTCGGTAATCTTGCATCATTTCCTGCAGCAACAAGGAATGTTTGGACCCCTTCAGCAATCTCCCCCAGCTACTGATTCACATCCCCATTCAGATCACAGCTGCTTGGGAGCAAAAGGAAACACCAGTTGGTAGAGCAGAGGTGTTTTTAACAGACTGAAGAGTTTTATCTCCAATTTGTTCCTCAGAACGTGGAAAAGCTTTGCAGCGTTTGAGCTCTCTTCCTGCCCACATTCCACACTGAGAGCCTCATCTCCAATCCCTCCACCTCCCACGTTATTTAACACAGTGGCAGTGTCACAACATCCTATCTTCTGAATTCCTCCCTCCTCAGAAGGCTCTGGGTTGTGGCAGTGGTTGCACATTAACTCCAGAGAGGATCAAAACATCACAACCAGAAAGGAAACACTTCCCCTTACCCTCAGGTAGTTCATCAGGTCCTTGAGAGCTGGGATCCTCTTCTCCTCCATCAAGGACTTGAGTGATGTGATTATTGGGATGATGTTTTCGATGAAATTCTTCTTTTGAACCTTTTTGTGAACAAGGCATGAACAGTTATGCGAGGCAGTGAAGGAGAAGCCACTCTGCGGCTCCACAGAGGAGCTCTCCCTCCACAGCCAGGGAATCACTGTAATTAAGGCTGCTCTTACACCACACACATGCACAGAGGCTTTTAACCTAAGTGGAGCCTTTTCAGACGCATCACTAAGTCACTCAGATCTCACAGTGAAGGCAAATTGCCCAGAGGTGCAGGAAAATCATTGTTCCGCTCAGATGCTTTGCCAAGGAGAGGGGTGGGGAATGAATCCAGCTCAGCACAGCTCCTCTGGCTCCTGGGAAACGCACCTCTGCTCCCTCCACCTCCACAACAAGCATCCCTCACCAATTCTGCCTTCCTATTTTGCTTTTACAAGACACAGAGCTGCCCAAGCCCTCTCCCCACAGCACAGCAAGTGCCCCTCACCTGTGAAATGAGCTTTTTCTGGGCCACCTGCATGACAGCATTGGCCATGGCCATCTCATCTTCATCAGCCTGAATGTCTTCCTCAGGTTTGGACCTCATACTTGAGAGCTTGATTTCTTTGCAGCTGAGCACTGCAAATGTATCTGAGAGCAGCTCACTGCCCTCCAGGTCCAAAGGAAGGACCCCATCCACAAAGCAAGCTGGAAGACACAGGCAAGAAATAATTTGTTTTTCCAGAAGCAGCAGTGATGGGCAAACCAGGATAAAACACCTGGATCATGAGATTTTATACAGACACCAGGTTTTGTCTGGCAGATTTTTAAAGGCATTTTTAAACCCTTACCTAGGATGCTGTGGCTGATCTTGGTGGTGATGCTGAACCTCTGCTCATCCGTGAAATGATCCAGCAGGAAGGTGTAGATCCTCATCCTCTTCTCCTTGTTCTCCTTCCCCTTCAGAGTGAAGAGCTGCTTCGCCCTGTGGCAGAGCACAACATTTCACAGAGGCCCAAACCACATCGTGCCAGCTCCCAGGAATAATGAGACCTTAAATCAGCCAGGGATATTTGCATGCCACTTTTAAAACCCATAAACCTGCTAGGACAGCACACAGTCCTAGAAATTACACACAGCAGTGTCACAGGGAAGGTAGCACACAACTCAGCACTTGCGTGGATAATTACCAAGTGCCACAAATGCTGTGCTGTCACTGAGAGCTGCATGGCCAGATAGCCCATAATTTAGCAAAAATTAGCCAGGAATGTGCTCAACTGACCGCTGGCTCTGGGGGAACCTGTTGTACTTCTGGTGTTTCTCGTAGCTGTTGAAATGGAAGATGCACTCGATGAAGTGCTGGGAGAACATCACAGGGTTCCTCTTCAGCAAGAGATGCACCAGGCAGAACTCTGCAAACCTGCAGAGGAGGAGAAGGAAGAAATTATCACTGGATAGTTTCCAAAAGCCACCCCTGAAGCTGTGTAGGGCTCTCAAGGCAGGAGGATGGTTTTCCTCTGCCACATCTCCCTCAATACCACATTTAATTCTTGCCCAGTTCACTGATTTCCACCCTTTCTCAGAAGGACAGACATCTCCAGCATCCACAGCACTGTTCATTTTTATGGCCATTAAAGCAAACTGAGTCAGAAATAAATCTGAACTTGAATCCAGACACAGTATTTTAATTATTTAAATAACCTGAGTTCCACTGGGGCTGAGACACAGCACTCAGCAACAGGTTAATCACCACAGGTCCTGCAAGAGCTGCAAGGCAACCCCAGGCTTGAAGAAAGTGGTTTTGTCTGGATGCAGCCTCTAAATGCAGATGCAAAGGACAAGGCTCCCAAAGAAATGGGAGGAACACGATGCTGCAATGCCACCATCTACTGGAAAGACATTTTTAGAAAAAAAAGACACTGAAGAGAAAAGGAAACGTGAATGGTAATTGACAAAAGGTTGATGGTTCTGGAAATATCCATCTTAGATTTACTGTTCCAGGCAGAAATGAGCAGCAAGGTGTCCAATCCTCCTCTGTAACCCTAATTTCTACATGAGCTCCCCACCTGAGAGAAACCTGCCCCATTCATTTCGCACATAACAGAGCAGCTGGAGACCTTGAAACCCCCAAAAACTTCATAAACATGCACTTAAAATGAGAGTGCATAATTCTTCTGACACATCATTTGACAGGTCACTCCTCTGACAATTACAAGATGTGGCAGAAGGCTAAAAAGGCAAGGCATGCAACATAAGAAAAAAGAAACTGCAACAAAATATTTAATCCTAGTTCTTAAACAAATCCAGCACTTGAGACAGAGCCTGTCAGAAAACCACGAGGAAGATTTCACAAGGCTCTGCCTCAAAAATTCCTTTTTCTCTGGATAACTGAGTCCTAAATAGAGCAGAGCTGTATATTTTGAGGACAGCCAAGGACACTCTTTGGGACTTTCAAATGACCTGGAGAGAGGCTCATCACCTCTGCGCCACCACTGCAGACCCTAAAGGAAGTACAGAGGTTAGAGGGATAATCTGCTTTGTCACTGGCATTTCTCTTCACAATGCGAAGGTGCCAAGACTGAGACAGCTTTGGAGACATCTCTGCCCTTCACCTCCTCCACCATTTCACAGCTGAGATTTTTACCTGGCAATGTCTGGGTTTGGATCCACCAGGACACTGACAAAACGAAAGAAGAGGCAGTCCTTCCATTTCACAAATTCCTCCTGTGAAAATCAGCAGAAATCAACAACCTGAACCAGGAAAACTTAGCGTGAACCTCCACATTTGTAGTCAGGTAAATGAACAAGCTGTAAAGCCTCAGCCAGAGGCACATAAAATAAACCCCAAAACAACCCCAAGTATTTTGGGGGATGCTTTAAGCAGCATAAATGCCACAACAGCACATTGATGTTTACCCCAGGTATGACGAATAAATAGAAAAAGGAAAAAATCTGCTCTCCCACCCCATGGCAGGTGTGCTCTTCAACACTGTTTTTACACTGCACTCCTTTGCAAGCTACAGACTTAATTCAAAAAATGTACATTTCACTTAAAACAGATTTCTACTCCAGAAAACTTCCACATTATCTCACCTGCAGGAGGCTGGTGAGCAGGATGAGGGTGTCTCCTTAATTAGCCAATAGTTTGAGGGGTGCTACAGCTATGTTTGCAAGATACAGACTTAATTCAAAGATGCACATTTCACTTAAAACGGATTTCTACTCCAGAAAACTTCCACTGTGTCTCACCTGCAGGAGGTTGGTGAACAGGATGAAGGTGTCTCCAATAGTTTGTGGGGTGTTGCAGCTGTGTTTTCAAGCTACAGACTTAATTCAAAAATGTACATTTCACTTAAAATGGATTTCTACTCTGGAAAATTTCCACTGTGTCTCACCTGCAGAAGGCTGGTGAGCAGGATGAGTGTCTCCAATAGTTTGAGGGGTGTTGCAGCTGTTTGCAAGCTACAGACTAAATTCAAAAATGTACATTTCACCTAAACCAAAACGGATTTCTACTCTGGAAAATTTCTACTTTGTCTCACCTGCAGGAGGCTGGTGAGCAGGATGAGGGTGTCTCCAATAGTTTGAGGGGTGTTGCAAGCTACAGACTGAATTCAAAGTTGCACATTTAACTTAAAACGGATTTCTATCCAGAAAACTTCCACATGATCCCACCTGCAGGAGGTTGGTGAGCAGGATGAGGGTCTGCCTGCGGATGAAGGGGTGCGGGTCCCGCAGGCACAGGGAGATGTTGGGGATGTATCTGTCCCCCAGCGAGGTGTAGCGCACGCACAGGTCGCACAGCACCAGCGCCGCGTTGTTGCGCACGGCCACGTCCGGCGACACCTCCAGCTCCCGCGCCAGCGCCGCGATGCACTTCTTGGCCAGCTCCTCGTGCTGCAGGCACAGCTTCCCTGCAAAACAACGCCTGCAATTTCAGGTTTTTGTGGTTTTCAGAGCCTGTGCTAAGAGGGTTTAACTCTTGTTTAAGGCTTTGAAGGCTTTCGGTTTAGGTAATCCTAAATTTCTTAGACAATGGTAAGGATTATAGGGGAGATAGGAAGGAGGATGACAGACATGGTGGTTAAGATAGCAATTGTAATGCTGGTTGGCTTGCTAGTGCGTCATTAGGGCGCATGTCCCAGATTGCAAGGCAAGATGGATTCTGTTTGCCATCTGTATAGTTGTCTTCTGTTTAGTGGGCAGTTTTCCTTATCCTTAATGATAGTTTTTCTGTGAGTGTGTGGGTTATAGGTAGAGGACCAGGCTGCAGATTGCTAGTGCAACCATTAGGGCATGGTCGTGGAATCCTATCAGCTCTTCTATGATAGGTGAGGAAGCGTCTTGGAAGTTAAGTTGTGAGTGGTTGGCCATATTTAGGTAGAGATGTGCTGGGTTTTCAACTGCAATTTAGTCTTGACAAGGCTACGTAATTGTTTTACTAACATCTCTTCATGAGAAAGAAGCATAAGTGGTCTATGTGGTTGGCTTGAAACCAACATATGGGGGTTTGACTCCTTCCTTTCTTGGACGAGGATGAAGGCGGGTTCTTTCCTTATCTCTTCCACAAACACTTGTAGCAGGCTCTGGGCCTGCTAGGGCTCCGTGGAAGGAAGAGGCTTAAAGATAGGAAATGCCATGTCCCGGTGAAATAGCAAGAAGCCCCTCTCTTCCACCTTTTGGACCCCAGCTTATCTCTCTGTAACCCCACAGGTCACTTTCCCTTAACCCCTGCTATTGGACAATTTCTGACCCCCCTATACAAAAAACAACACCTCTGGTTGTGCCTGTAATTTCAGGTTTTTGTGGTTTTCAGAGCTGTGCTGCTTTAGGGTGCATGTCCCAGACTGCAAGGCAAGATGGATTCTGTTTGCCATCTGTATGGCAGTTGTCTTCTGTTCATGTGAATTGTTTTGACTTAATGACCACTCAGGGCCAAGCTGTGTTGGGACTCTGGAAGGAGTCATGAGTTTTCATTATTATCTTTTTAGCCTTCTGTCTGTATCCTTTCTGTATTCTTTAGTATAGTTTAGTTTAGTATTCTTTAATATAATATAATATCATAAAATACTAAATTAGCCTGCTAAGAACATGGAGCCAGATTCATCATTCCTTCCTCCATCTGGGAACCCCACAAATACAAGACCTCACAACCATCGACCATTTTGGGTGCAGCCTCTGTAACCCTGCCCAAGGTGTATCTATTAAAGGCCTTTAATAAACTCCCACTTTATTCCCTTAACTCTGTCTAGCCTCTGTTCTAAGGCAGCCACTCCAAGGCATCACCCGAGCAGCAGAGCTGGGATAAATTCTCCTTCCCAGCCAGCCCAGCTCGCTGCCTCCAAAACGAGCCAGGGAAGGAATCAGGAAGTAAACAAGGGAATAAACAAGAAACTCATGCTGGAACTTGATGAGCAATCTGCACGATCTCTCAGGGAGATGGTACTTCAAGTTCTTCCAAACTCCCCTTAGACCTAAAGAGTGGGTCTCTATGCCAAATTCCCTCCTTCACAGCAAACTATTTCTGTGTACAGGGTATTATTCAAAGCAGCTAAAAAGAACAGCCCCAGCTGTCATAGGCATAGCAGGGAGACACCCACCTCTGAGAGCATCACTGAACCAACCTAAAATAAAATAGCCTGCAATAGTTCTAACATCACTTATCCCTGTTCCCAAGCTCTGCTCAGAAGTATTAAACTTTCCAAAGCAATTAAGGGAAGAATAATGCTGCCTATCTGCAAAAGAAACTTGTTCCTAACCAAGGAAGTATTAAAACCCAGAAATTTCACTTGGTATTCCTCAGAATCCTGGGAGTGCAGCTGGCCAGGCTTCTCTGAAAGCAGCATTTCCCTCACATTGAGGAGAACAAGAATTTGAGTGCAGTCATTCTGCTCTAAGCTACATCAACAGCACCAAGTTTTCTTCATCCTCTCTAGAATATCTTACTGAAACTGAGGTGATCCTTCAGCACCCAACTCTGAGTACAAGGACAGCACAGCTCTGGGGGACAATGCTGATTATTGGTCACTATTAATGCATTAACCACCTGGTGAAGCAGAGCTGGGTTCTGATGGTTTGCCCAACTTGTTTCCATGGATATTTGCATTGCTAAAAGCTCCGAGCTGGGTTAATGCCAACAGAGCACTGGGGCTCTCTGTCACAACTGCCAGAGCTTTACATGGAATTATTTAGGTTGGAGAAGACCTCTGGGATCACTGAGTCCACCCTGTGACTGATCCCTGCTCTGTCACCCAGCCCAGATCTCTGAGTGCCACATCAGGCATTCCTTGGACACCTCCAGGGATGGGGACTCCAAACCTCTCTAAGCAACCCCCTCCAATGTTTAACCACCCTTTCCATGGAGAAATTCTTCCTCATGTCCAACCTGCCCTCCCCTGGCACAGCTGCAGACCATTTACTCTCCTCCTGTCTCTGCTCCCTGGTTCCTCCCTCCTGCCAGGGAGCTGCAGAGTGACAAGGTCCCCCCTGAGCCTCCTTTTCTCCAGGGTTTTGGGCAGAACTTCACCAGAAAGGCTGAGATACACAAAGGCCCCTTTTTAGGGCAGGATGATGGCACTTACCCAAAGTGATGAGAGCGTGAGCCCTGACCACGGGAGGCATGGCTGAGCCCCTGAACTGGGACAGTGGCTGGGAGCTGGGCATCTCCTCACTGTCTGTGCAAGCAGACACTGGAAAAGAGCAGGGCAGGGATGGAAACAGGGCCTGGCACACAGGGGTGAATGCAAATGCAAAGCTAAATGTCACAGACACATTTTATGAAAAATCCTTTCCTTAGGATTTTTCCTCCTGAGAAGCTGAGAGGCCTCAGGAACAAA
>JAWMQZ010000095.1:3443155-3480417 GCA_035584835.1 Tangara arthus
TTAGTTAACTACTAACTCTTAACTTCATCAAGGCCTACCCATTGATTTTAATTAACTCCAATAAAGCTTATCTCTAAGTAAAATCTTAGCTCCTCTAAAATCTCTAAATTCGTTAAAGTTGATGTCTCACACGTGCTCCAGAGAGGCTGGGAGGCAGCTCAGATCCTCCCTGGTCCGTGGGTTCCTCTCCTTTCCCCATATCTCTGGGTCAGGGAGTGGGAAGCAATGGCTGTGGCTCACTGAGCCTGGAGCACAGCATGAAATTCTTGCTGCAACTTCCCACTGTATCCAGATCAGTACTTCCAGGTGTCTCCAAAAGGCAATGGTTGCTCCTTTCCAGGCAATACAGCTGAAGTGGGAATTAACTCCAGCAAAGAAGTTGGGAAGAGCTCTTTTAAACTACTCTTAGTGCATCCTTCCCAGCTGGTGCTGGCAAATCTCCCTGCAAGTGGTGGTTGGACTCAGTGATCTCAGAGGTCTTTTCCAACCTAAATGATTCAGAGATTTGGGTTGGTTTTAATTGATGTAAAATAGCGAGTTTGGAGGCTTTGCTCTTACAGGGGTTTCTTGCAGATATTCAGCCTGAAGTGATGTTTTTAATTTATCTGCTGGTTCTAAATGTTCTTGTGGGTTTCCAAAAGAGCAGAGGATGGAAATGAAGGGCTGGTTGCTGGTGGGGTGGTTGATTTACCATCTGCTGGGGATGAGAGCAAAGTGCCTGCCCAGCAAGTTCCTGCACATCAACCTGAGCCCTGCTCTGCTGCACAGGGTTTGATCCTGGTGTTTCCTCCCCTCTGGTGCCAGGTACCATTTAAAAGATGTGATTGTGGGGAAGATCTACTTCCTGCTGGTGCGGATCAAGATCAAGCACATGGAGATAGACATCATCAAGAGGGAGACAACGGGCACGGGGCCCAACGTGTACCACGAGAACGACACCATAGCCAAGTACGAGATCATGGATGGGGCACCTGTGAGAGGTGAGAGGGCACAGGAACCCCCAGCACTGCTCTCCTGGAGGATTTTGGGGTGGGAAAATGACCCTTGAAGTGTCTTCTGTGTGCTCAGCATCCTGTTCCACTGTTGTGGGTTCAGAGCAGGGGATTGATCGGATCCCCTTCCTTCTCCAGTGTGATGAGGGGCAGCTAAGACAGAATCATAATTCTTTTGATGAAGCAGTGGCAGAACCAGCTATAAATTCACAGTTGGCATGGGCCAGCAGCTGGCATTGCTGCAGCTCAGAGCAGAGGTGGTGTTCTTGCTCTGTGCCAATCTCCTGTGCCACTGTTCTTTGCCCAGCAGAATCACCTGCTAGAGAAAATGTCACCTTACTCATTTTTTCCTGCAGTGCTGTCTTGATGCAGGTCCCAAAAGAGTCCTGTGCTGTTAGAGTGGAGCTGGAATAGCTGTCAGCAAGGGCAGGATCTGGCTGAGGACCGTGCATGCTGGTTTCTGGAGGGAGTTGAGGTCTTCTAGCTCATGTTAGTCCACTTGTGGAAACGGTGACAAAGGTTGTGGCCGTGTGAGTTTGTGTTTTGCTGCTGCTCTCCTGGTTTCTGTCTGCATCCTGTCTGTGCTGACAGCTCTGTGCCCTTTCCAGGGGAGTCCATTCCCATCAGGCTCTTTCTGGCTGGCTATGAGCTGACTCCAACCATGAGGGACATCAACAAGAAGTTCTCTGTGCGTTATTACCTCAACCTGGTGCTGATTGATGAGGAGGAGAGGCGCTACTTCAAACAGCAGGTGAGAACCAGAGCTGCTGTTCTCCTTGGACCCGTGCATGGTTCATTGGGATGCTTTTCCAAGGACATACTGGGAATTGGGGATTCAGCCAGTGGAAAGATAGTCTAGAATAATGTCCATTTTGAGATTCATCACATGGAGGG
This sequence comes from Tangara arthus, assembly GCA_035584835.1. Lineage (NCBI taxonomy): Eukaryota > Metazoa > Chordata > Aves > Passeriformes > Thraupidae > Tangara > Tangara arthus. The sequence continues at coordinate 3,445,042 of JAWMQZ010000095.1, forward strand.
ATGATATAGAAGAATGTCCATGCAGGTCAGATGTGGGTGGTGGTGAGGAGGAGTCTGCAAAGGGCCTGCCTGGGATATCTTTTCTGCTCAGTGGTGGAGCTTCTGTGCTTCACCTTACCAGTGGCACTAGGACAGAGGTGCTGTGGATGTCCTCTATGACCCCAGGGAGGAGCTCTCTACCCAAATTTCAGGCAGGCTGCCCTGCCAGGTGTGTCCTGGCCGTGGGTGGAACACCAAGCCTGGTTCACCCTCTGGGGCTGGGTGGGGCAGCAGAGGATCTCAGCAGAAGGTCCCAGCAGACATTTTCTAGAAGAATGTCCATGCAGATCAGATGTGTGTGGTGGTGAGGAAGAGTCTGCAAAGTGCCTGCCTGGGTGTCTTTTCCGCTCAGTGGTGGAGCTTCTGTGCTTCACCTTAGGCACTGCCAGGTGTGTCCTGGCTTTGGGTGGAACGCCAAGCCTGGTTCAGCCTGCAGGGCTGGGTGGGGCAGCAGAGGGTCTCAGCAGAGAGTCTCAGCAGAGGGTCTCAGCAGAAGGTCCTAGCAGAGGTTTCAGCAGAAGGTCTCTCTCTCAGCAGAAGGTCTCAGGAGCCCTGACAAGCGTTTGCTGTGTCCCTGCAGGAGGTGGTGCTGTGGAGGAAAGGGGACATTGTGAGGAAGAGCATGTCCCACCAGGCGGCCATCGCGTCGCAGCGCTTCGAGGGCAGCTCCTCGCACGGCGAGGCCAAGGCCCCCGGGCAGCCCGCGGACAACAACGGGCGCCAGTGAGGCCGGGGGGCGCCGGGACCCCCCAGCACCGCGGGACACCCAGGGACCTCACTGAATAAACACCCGGATTTGACTTCATTCCTTTCTTCGGAGGACTGGCGGGGTGGGATGGGGCGGGAGGGCTCGGCCAGCTGCAGTGGAGGTGCCGTGGCACTGCCCAGTCCATCCATTCCTTGGAGGCCATGGCTGCTTGGAGGCCATGGCCGAGCTCCTGATCTCCTCCTGATCTCCTCTGTGCCCCGAGGGCTCCCACGGGCTGTGGGGAAGGAGAGAGCAAGGGAAGGCCCAGGCTGCCGTGTGCAGGGTGCTTTGGGGCTGTGCAGGATGGATGTTTGCCTTGCCTTTCCGAAATCTTGCCCTGTGATGAGCTGGATGGAGGTCCTAGCAGAAGGAGCTAGAGGAGGGATCAGAGACTGTGGTGTGGCCTGCTGGAAACCTTGTGGTGTCATCCCCTCGCTGCTTCCCCTTCTTCCTCTCCGTGCTGGCGTTGGATTCCTTGCCACAAGCAGCTGGATGCTGGAGGTGACTCAGCCCTGGGACTGCCACCCAGCCACGTGGAGCACGGGCTGTGTCCCACCAGGAGCTGTGGCTGGTAGGAGGGAGTGAGATGTGGCTGCAGGAGGAGGTGCTGTGGGGTGGGCAGAGCGGTGATGGTCCCAGTGCTCATGGGTGGGCAACAAGTGGGGCCAGGAGGGCTCCTGGCCACGAGCTGTGCCTTCCTGCTCTTGTCCTGAGATCCACACTCGGCTGCTGCTCTCGTGCAGCTCCCAGGGGCTGCTGCAGGGAGGTGTGGAGAGCAGCTCTGGAGCTCTTGGGGGCTCTCTTGTGGGTGGGTTTGTGCTGCCCTGCCTGTGTCTGTGTCCTGGGGACAGAGCAGGCTGTGTGTGGGGATGGACAGCAGTGTGGGGACACGTGTGGTCTGGTTTGCTGAGGTTTGCTGCCTCGTGCCTGCGGGATGAGGGTTAGTGGGGACAGAAGGGGGATGCAGTTGTTGTGGGAGGCTCAAACAGGCCAGTGTGGGCTGCTGGAAGGAGCCAAGCAGCGCCTGGAAGGGTGGCAGAGCTCTGATTCCAGAGACACATTCCTGAGGCCCGAGCTGAAGTCACCAGCGAGGTCTGAGAGCACGCAGTGAACTGAGAACCTGAATGTGGGTTTTCTTTTTTTAAAATAAGCTGCTTTTAACCTTCAGCTAAGTAGACTCATGAGAACATTCCCAGAAGGAAGTCACTCCTCCATTAAAAATCAGATGTGGCTTTGTAGACTCGATTGCCTGAGTTTGGAGGATGTCCATCCTGTTCGAGCAGGTGGTGACACCTCCTACCCCAGGGAGAGACCAACCTGCACCAAGTGCTGGGATATGAGCTCTGTCAAGTGGGATTTGTCTGGATTTCCCTGAGTTTGTGGCTTGTTAGTTTGTCCAGCTTCCTTTTGGCTCTGGAATCAAGCTCCTCTGTCCTACAGCTGAGTGTGGAGCAGGTGTCTGGGAAATGGAAGTGTCTGCTGTGTTCAGTGGAACGGTGCTGGTGGAGGGAGTGGGGCTGGGGTGGGAAGGGGAGCTTTTTCTGTAATGACAGCTGCTGTGTTTCAGTGATAAATGTGTGTTTCTGCTTGCCAAAGTCAGTTATCTTTTCCTCACCACGTGTAAGGTTGTGGTTTGTAGCAGAGCTGGCCAGTCTCGCTCTGTAGAGGACACTAATGCTCTCATCTCTGCTCAGTGCTTGTGTCACCCTCTGGTTCTGCTGTGCCCCACTGAGGACCTGGCTTGCTTGTCCCCCCACGGGGAGTCTGTGCCATGGGCTGGGCCCTGCCTTCCCAAGGCTGGAGCAAAACCTCCCTGCAGACAACAATCACCCTGCTGTGCCAGGGCAGGGCTGGGCACCTCTGCCATGGCAGGGATGTCACTGGGGACACTCCTCCCTCCCTCCTTCCCCTGGGGGAAGTGGCTGTGCTGCAGCCAGGCACAATCCCTTAGGGACAAGTGAGGCTCCTTTGTGTTCAGCTCCTTTGGGAGCTCTTGGGGATAGCAAACTGTTCTTCTACTGAGGGGAACTGAGCACAGCAGTGCCCTTACAATCTTCTTCAGCTTCCCTTCAGCTCCCTCCTTGCCTTTTTTCCTTTATTCCTTTATTCCCCTGGATTGTAGGCCATGTGGGAGGAAAGAAACCCCCTGGATGGAGATGTCTCTGCATTCCAGGAGTGGTTTTTTCCTGCCTGGTTGGGTGTGAGATCATTGCCTGGCTGGAAGGAGGTGGCTGTTCAACATCTGCTCATCCCTCCTGGAGGGTTCCTTTGGAAAAGGTGCATGAGCCTATACATTGATTGATTCTATACATTGGTTGAGCCTATACATTGATTTGGGGCATTTCTCCTACCCCATGTCCCCGTGTGTGGAACCAGAATTCAGAAGTGATCCCCATTTTTACTGAACCTGAAGGACCATTCAGCCTGTTAGCACTGGGCCCTGTGTTTGTGTGGGGTGGGGCAGATGTGCTGAGCATCCTTAGGGAGAAGCTGGGCTCACTCCAGGACAAGGCACTCCAGAGCAGTGTTCTGTTAGCATGTCAAGGGACAGTCCTGTCCCCCTGAGCTGGTGGTTCTGTGCTGTACTTGGCTCATTCCCTCCCTCCCAGGCAGAGGGGAGTGGGCAAGTACCAAACCAAGCAGTGCAAGTTGTAATTAAGCCTCTGCTGTGTTTACATGTTTCTTAATTCGTCGTCTTTTCAATGGCTGTATTTTAAAACTTGGGTTTTTTTGTCTCTCCAATTAAAAAGAGCCAGCCCTGGCTGTCAAATGCTGTGCATGAGTTTGTCTGATGTTTTGTATTGGGTTGGGTTGGGTTTTTTTACTGTGGTATGAAGAGATTTTTCTTTAAAAGTGCCACAGTGTGCAGCTCTCAAACATGCTGGAGGAGTTTGTCCTTTGTTATCTTTATAAATCCTTGGTCTTTCTTTAAGCTGTGTCACTGCTTGGCAGCTGTGCTGGTGGAGGACCCATGTGGCTTAAAAATTAGCAGGCTGGCTTTATTTTCTTCCATTTCCCTGATGTCAGAACTAAAATAACGTGGGAACTTTTGTACCTGCAGGAAGTTCACTGTGATCAGCTTTGTGTATCCCTCTCCAGAGAGGCTGTTTACAACAGCATGCACTGACAGGAGCAGGGGGAACGGCTTCAAACTGACAGAAAATAGTTTAGATGGGATGTTAGGGAGAAATTCCTCCTGATTGTGTGGCTGCCACATTGCTGGAAGTGTCCAAATCCACAGCTTGGAGCACCCTGGGATAGTGGAAAATGTGGCAAGGGGTGGAATGAGATGATTTTAAGGTCTCTTCCAACCCAGGCTGTTCAATGATTCTAAATTTTCTGGTTCTAGACAGAATTCAGGGATTCCTTCCTGCAGAAAAGTGTCCCTCTGCAGTACATGGAGCTGCACCACACCCCAAACTAAACAAAGATGTACCTGTTTCTTAAGAGATAAATTGCAGATGTTCCTACTATTTAAACCCAAGTTGATTCCAAAAGGCTTTATTTATTGAAAAAATAAGCAAAAATAACAGTGTGTCAGGGGAAGGGACGTGTGGCTGCAGGTCTGGTGGTGGCATGTTCATGGTGCTGTGCTGGAGCAGGTGAACTTGAGAGTTTGCTGGTGGAGGAGGAGGCATCAGCGGGCTGGGTGGGAGCTGTGCTGCTTTAATGTGGCTTTTGCTCTTCCAGGCTCAAGACAAAATCAAATTCCTCTGTGGTAAGGAAGGAAAAACCATAAATGGAGCTGGCAGCTTGCCTGACAGAGGGAATCAAGAGTCCCGGGAGGTTCTCACCTTGTGTCAGGGGCTGGATGGACAGACGCTGCCTGCTGAAGAGCATCATGTCCTTGAGGGGGCCCCCATCTGCTTTGTGTGCCAGGTGGTGAGTCTTGATCTCAGCCAGGGGGATGAAGCGCTTGGTCATCCTCACAAACTGCACATCCACCTGCAAGGGAGGGCAGCAGCAGGTTGGACAGGCACACAGCCTCCACAGCCCATAAAATATTTCAGGGATAAGGATTTAGAGGTGAAGGAAGTGACTGATGTGCACTAACTTTGCCTTGCTGAAGGCTGAAAGAGCTTCCCAGTATTTGTGGCAGGCGATTTGTTGGCACTGTGCAGCAGTAAGTCACAGACAGTGCAAAATTCAGATGTGGGATGTAGGCAGCCCATGAACACTCCCTTCCCTACAATCTAATGTGCCTCAAAACTACAGCTCTGTTTGCTGTGCACTGACAGTGCCTCTCAGCTCATTTTTCTAACTCAGGGTTCTGCCAAGCGTGGAGGCCAGCTCTGCAGCCAAGATTTGAAAATGAAGAGAGGCCAGCTCTGCAGCCAAGATATGAAAATTTAGGGAGATAGATTTTGGCAGCCTGGAAGGGATGGGGGTAAAAGCAGAGAAAACAGGATTGAATTTTCTCTTGAGAGAGAAGAAGGCAGCTAGGCCAGGACAGAAGCTTAAGATTTTCAATATGATGCAAAGAGCCTTCTCCCTTCTCTTGGCTTGCACACAGAGCTGTATTTAATAGAATACATTACCATGGACCATTTGGGGTTCTCTTTTCTGCTGGTGGAGTCATAGTGAGGATCCTTCTGATCAAACTGTGTGTGATCAGGGTAAGCCTCCTTCACAATCTACAGCAGAAGGGGAGAGGAAAGTTTCCATCAGTTCAAAACACCTGTCAGCAAAGGGCATGAGATGTGACAAGGAGTAATCCTGGTGAAAAATCAGCCTTGCTTTCCCTGAACTCCATTCTAACAGTTTCCTTTACATTTCTTGGATAGAAGAAGTGCAGAACAGTGAGTGCAGCATCACCTGCTGGCGATCAGTGTGGAAGGAAATGCAGCAGGGGAAAACTGGGTAGCTGATGATGATCTTTGTGATGAGTTGTCTTAAGGAAAAAGCTGTTCTGTGCCCTGGTTTTACTCTACTGCCTTGTGGGCTCTGCTGATCAGAATGTAGTGAGTCAGACTGGAATCAGAGTGTGGAACAGCACTTGGCTTGGCTGGGAGTGCCCCGAAATGTCAGCAGGAAAACAGCACAGTGTGGTTCCATCTCTCTGGGGACACATGGCTGAGTCAGCCCTGTAGTGCTGAGCTGAGGTGTCCTGGGCTCATTCCCTGCTCTCACTGGACAACTGCTGCACTCTTTGGTGCTGAGACACAAGCAGTGAGAGCTGTTTGATAACCCATTCCTTATCACTTCTCCCCAAAACACTCACCTTGACAAGGGCCACAATGCCAGGTTCTTTGCAGTTACTGTGGTAGAAGAAGGCCTGCTGCCCAAGTTTCATGGATCTCAGGAAATTCCTTGCCTGCCAGGAGTAAACAAGAGACTTTCAGCTCTTTCCATCAAGCTCTCAGGGCTTCATTAGAAGCAGCCAAGAACAGGAACCAACAAGAGGAGAGGTAGATGTGCTTCAGAATTACTCAGATAATGTTTCCTACAGTTGTCATAGAGATGGTTTTGTGTTGGAATTAAATAAAGTCAAAACAAGGCTGAAGAGCAAGCTCCTGTTGGTCAGAAAGTGTGTGGGAATCCAACAGCTCAGCCACCTTTGCCCAGGAGAGCTGTCAGCAAACAATTCTGAGCAGATCATGTGTAGGGGAATAGCGAATCCTGTATAGAACAGGGAGCATACACAGCAGGGGAACACACATGGAATTCCTTTGGAACAGAAAGCTGTGCATTGACAGAGCATTTGGGTAAGTACAGATTTGCTGTGAGGTATCAAAGGTTGGTCTAAGTGAAAGAAAAACTGGGTGATTTGACAGAATATTCAGCAGCCTGAATCTACCTCTGACCTTCAGGCCACTAAGCAGGAGCTGACTTCAGGTCCCTGCCAAAATGCACCTGCATGAACAGGCAGAGTGCCCCAAGAGGAAATGCTTGAGGCACAGGAACAAGCTGTGGGCAGAGCCACCTTCTTCTACTGCTATTTCAGTGCCCCCATGTGCTTCCTACCTGGTAGTTCCTTACTCCATCCCAGCAGGTTGTCTGATTAGGCTGAGCTTTCAAGTCGTCAACACTGAACTGCCAAATGAAATGAAAATAAACATTCATTCAGGAGCTTTCTGATCTTTACAGTGTCATTGTCTGCTCTGAGCCTAAGCATTTGTTGCAAGCAGCTCCTTCAATTATAGCACAAACCTGACACAATTTTCATCTCCCACAGGGCCTACAGAAAAACCTTTACAAAGCAGCAGAGTAAAGGCAGAGTCTGAAATAGATGCTGCTCCTGTGACCAGCAGCCAAGCATCCTGAGGAGCTGATTTCCTCTTGTATTACATGTATGAAACCCCAAGGTTGTCACCTTGGACAAGAACATTTTGTTTTTCTGTTTCCAGGAGGACAAATGGGTTTTGAGAAGATAAAACAATCTGAGTTGCCTGATGCTGTCCCTCAGCACCTGGGCACTAAAGGTGGGCAGGAGTGGCCCTGCTGCTGTCCTTTGCTGAGTGAGGGGGTGTCAGTGCTCACCTTCACATCCACCCCCTTCTCCAGCCTGCTCTCAGGTTCTGATTTCAGCAGCCAGTGACAGTATGTGATCTTGCTTTCCTCCCCACCAGACTCAGATTCTTTTTTCTTCCAGTTCTTCCATCCTGACTTGGAGCTCCCAGCTGGGGGTTTTGCAGACTTCTCTTCTTCCTCCTTATCCGAAGTCTCCTTTTCGGTTTTGGCAATTTTAGCATCAGGCTCTTTTTTATCTTAAAAGACATTGAGATAAAACACATTTTGTTTCAAAAAATATTTTTAATTGTCCAAGCTGGTTTCACACATTTGACTGTAGCAGGAGTTTGGGGCACCCCAGGTGCTCAGGGTAAGGTAGCAGCATTATGCACCAATGATTCTGAGTATTTCTAATTTGCATCTGAAATAAGGAGATTTTTGTGTCTGCAAAAATGTAGTTTAATACTCCCAGTTAATAATAAAAAGACCTCAGGATAGACCATGTTTGCCCACATGAAGTGTAGTTGAATTTTTTTAATTAATTGCTGAGAAATCACCTCCAGGCAACAAAGCAGACTTAGGTAAATCTGGTGAGTAAAAGGAACATTCACCAAGCAAACCAAACTATTTCAATTCCTGCAGGAGCTGGAAATCTTAGCTTAACCTCCACTGAGCTACCTGTTCAGAAGGGATCCTTTGTTTCTTCAGGACACAGACCAAAAAAACCCCAGTTATTAAGAAGTGATTAAGAGGTAAAAATGTGGTTATTTGCTAGAGTAGCAGATGAGCCAGCAGATGAGTGGCACAGATGTGCAGTTTTTTCATCTTGTACTTTAAACACTGTATCATGATGCTTCCAGTGCCATGTTCTTGCTTTTTGTTTTTGTAGCTGGTACCACATCAGCTTCCTGGCACTGCGCTGGGTGTACTCTGACTGACCAACTCAGCTGTGCAAAAATGGGCCTGAATTCCATTTCCTAAGCCCCTTGTGCTGAGAATACATCACTGTCCTTATCACACACCTAGCAGGCTTGTCTCAGTCACGCTTGGGTGCTGAGCCCATTTGGCACAGGAAATGCTGTCTGTAAGACACTGCCTGTGAAAGACAGACGGTTAATACGGCTGCCTGTAGTTTCACTATAGCCTGGAACCTCAAATGAGAGGTGCTAAATCAGTCAGGATGTCAGCACAGACCTGCTACTGCTCCTTTGTCTCTCTTTCTGCTCGGCCAAGGCATCGCTGGTCTCTCTGAATTATCTTCTCTTCACTGAGAAGCACCTGATGGATGAGAGAAGAGGAGGAATTACGGCTGCTCCAGGCGGCTGAAAAAAGTACAGACGGCTGAGGCAGAGAGCTGTGAGCGCTGTAGGGCGAGTGGAGAGCAAATAAATCTTTCCTTGAGCTCAGCCACTTCCTCTATCAGTGTGAATGCTGGCAGGGCTTGGGGACCGCACCCTGGAGCCCTGATGGACACCAGCAGCAGGGCTGGATCGCTGCTGCACCCGGGCAATCCCCAAGGTGCGTGGGCAGAGCGCGGCCCCCCTCTGCCTTTGGCACAGGAGCTGTGCTGCTCCCCAGGGCTCAGCCCAGCCTCGCCCCGGCTCTCGGGCTCTGCCTGCGGCTAGTGGGCTCTGCTGGGCTCTGCCTGCGGCTTCGGGCTCTGCCTGAGCTCTGCCCGGGCTCTGGCTGCCTCTGCTTGGGCTCTGCCTGCCGCTATCCGGGCTCTGCCTGCCTCTGCTTGGGCTCTGCCTGCCTCTGCCTGGGCTCTGCCTGCCTCTGCCTGCCGCTATCCGGGCTCTGCCTGCCTTTGCTGGGCTCTGCCCCTGGCCGGGCTCGCCCGCGTCCCTCGGGAGCGGCTCCTTCCCTGCTGAGCGCCAAACGCACCTGGCCGCAGGTGGCCGTGCCTGGCCAGGGGGGTTCACCGCTGACCCCCAGGTCCCTCCCAGCCCTGCGGACCCCGGGGCTCCGGCCGGCCCATCCCCTGCCCCCTGTGTCAGCAGCACTCGCACGGCTCCGAGCCCGCCGCCTCCTGCCAGGCCGCCCGGCATCAACTTTTCCGCCTTCTGTGCCAAGCTTTCCCCTTCCTCCCTCCCTCCTTGCCAGCCCTCCGAGCTCCCGCTCACCAGCCCGGGCCGCTGCCGCCGGTCCTGCTCGGGGCGATGAGGATGCTGGCGGTGCCGGGCGGGGACGAGGAGGAGGAGGAGGAGGAAGCGCGCTCGGAAGCGGTACCCGCTATGCAAAGGCCGGGGCAGGGCCGGCTCCCCTCGCTCCCTCCCCGCCCGGGCGGGCGGTGCTGGGGGCAGGACTACAGCTCCCAGCCTGCCCCGGCAGCAGCCGGCAGGAGCCGGGAAGCGGAGCGGCCCCGCACGGCCATGGCCATGGCGTGGCGAGCGGCCCCGCGGGCGGCGGCGCGGCTGCTGCTGGGGCGCCGGGGCATCGCGTCCTGCATCGACCGTAAGGAGCTGCCCGGCCCCGCGGCCCGGGGGAGGCGGGCTGGGGGAGATGATGGACGGCGGGTCGGTGGCCCCCGGGTCCTGTCCCCGCCCGGAGGGATGTTCCCAGCTGTTCGTGTCATTGCTCCGTGTGTCACTGCTCCCCGTGTCCTGCTCCCGCTCAGGGCGGTGCGGGCGCGGACACGCGCAGCGAGTGCCTGGCAGTGGGACAAAACCCGCAAGGAAAGGTCTTTTCCTCTCCCTGTCCCTCGTTCTGCCTTGTTAGACGGTGCTCAGCAGTGGGACAGAGCCCGCAAGGAAAGGTCTTTCCCTGTCCATCCTTTTACCTCTTTAGACCATGCTCAATAGTGGGAAAATGCCCACAAGGAAGGTCCGTCCCTCTCCATTTCCCTCCTTCTGCCTTGTTGGACCATGCTCAGCAGTGGGACAGAGCCTGTAAGGAAAGGTTCATCCCTCTCCCTGTCCCTCCTTTTACCTCTTTAGACGTGCTCAGCAGTGGGACAGAGCCCACAAGAAAAGGTCTGTCCCTCCCCATGTTGCTCTGATTTTTTAAGATTTTTTAAACTTTTTAATGTTTACGTTTTTGTAGTAAATTTTCTCACATACTTTCTGTAAATAACTTATTGTTTTGCATTTTTTTATAATAGAAAAGAAATTTGATAAACTGTTGGTTTGTCCAGTGTCATTGGAGAGGTAGCAGTTTCACCCTCCAATCCACTGTCTCTTTTAGAAAACTATAAATGATAGAGTCAGAAATTAAACTCCCTTTTTCTTCACCTTAAGAGAAGTGGTGTGTGCGCTCATGTTGTTTTGTATCCTATAGCGACATCTCCATGTCCTTCCCTTACCTAGGTTTTCACGATTTTTCAGATTTGATAGTGAATCAAAGAATATCTCTCAAAGAGGATTATAAAAAAGAAGGAAATTTTTTTATATAGGCAGACTGATAGGGCAAGGGGGAATGGATTTAAACTAAAAGAGGAGAGATTCAGGTTAGATATTAGGAAGAAATTCCTCTGGCAGGATTCCAGCTGGCACAGGTTGCCCAGAAGTTGTGGATGCCCCATCCCTGGCAGTGCTCAAGGCCAGGCTGGACAGGGCTTGGTCTCATAGAAGGTGTCAGGTGGTTGGAACAAGATGGTCTTTAGGGTCCCTTCCAATCCAAACCATTCTGGTTCCAGAACACTTTGCAGATGAATTGCTTTGATGTCTAAATGTAACAACATTTAAAATTGAGGCGGCAGCATAGCTGTGAATTTCAAGAGAGGAACAAACAAAACAATGTTGGATCTATGTGTCGGTGAAGCAGGTTTCAAATGCAGAACTTACCTAAAGCTTTAGATGCTGTTTCCAAAGGGCTCCTTTATTCTTTATTTGCTTCCAATCTCCTTTATTTGAAGTCCTAGCACTGCTCCCTCAGGTTTCTTTAGCACAGACTTAGTGAGATGGAGTGACTGTTCTCCCCTGTCCTGGCTTTCTAACGTAGTTAGCATGGAGCAGAGAGAGTTAATTGGGATCTTGGATTTGTTTTGTTCCAAGAAAGCCCCTTCCAAAGCCCCCTGCTCTCAGCACAGTTCTTTGTATTCCTGAGGAACAGAGAAATGGTCTCTGCAGCAGAGACCCTGAACTGTTTGTATGAGTTAAGGGGCACCTTGAAATTGTTTGGGGTATAGATGAGGTGGTAGTACTGCTTTCCCTCATCAGACATGTGTTCTCATCTCTTGCTGCTTTTCTAGCATCCACTGGACTCACTGAGGATCAGAAGGAATTCCAAAAAGTTGCTCTTGATTTTGCTGCCAAGGAGATGGCTCCTTACATGGCCGAGTGGGATGAGAAGGTAGGACAGCCTCACCAGGGTTGCACTGCTCCCTTTTTCCTCCCTTTGGACGTTGTGACCCACAGGTCTCACTGAGGGATTCCTGCTGTAGATGCTGCTGTAGCTGGGGTAGGGGAAATCATCAGAGACACTTTGAAGCTTTCCTAGCCAGGTTATTCAATCCAGTGATCCTGGATTCACTGCTGAAGATGGAATGTGTCTGTGTTGGTACCACCTCTTCTTTGACCCACCCAGCTGACTTAAACTCTGCAGGATGGTGGGACTCAAATTGGTAGCCCAGGGCTACCCAAAGGGACTGAACTAACCCTGAATATTCATTGGGGTATCTTTCCTATTTCCTATTTCCCAATAGGAAATATTCCCTGTGGAAACGATGAGGAAGGCAGCCCAGCTGGGATTTGGTGGGATCTATGTGAAACCAGATGTTGGTGGCTCTGGATTGTCACGACTTGACACCTCCATAATTTTTGAAGCTCTGTCAACAGGATGTACCAGCACCACTGCTTACATGAGCATCCACAAGTGAGTGTGTCTGTGCAGGGGTGGATGGTGTCAGCCTGGCTGCTCTGTGGGCTCTAAATCCAGCTGGAGGCAGCTCCCTGGCTGCTGCTCATTATTTATATATTTAAATGCTGACCTCGAGTACACACATCCCTGTGAGGATCCCTGGATGGCAGTAAACAAATAGGCCACAAGGACTGAGATGCCACCAAGAAGTAATTTTAGCTTTGTGGCATGCAAGATGGGATTAAGTTCTGGATTTTGTTCTCTGCTCTACCACTTAAGCTGTCTATAGATAGTAACCTGCCTGGAAAAAGCCTTTGTGCCTCGGCTGTGCTGTGACAGAGCCCAGAGGCACCACCTGACCCCAGGGCTGTCCTGCTTGTACAGACATGTCCAGTGACAGGTCACTTGGCACAGAGAGCTGCAATGATGCTGCTCTTTCTTCAGGTGCAGTTTCCTGGAGAGGGAGCAGGGCTGAGCCTGGAGGGGAGACTGAGGCTCTTAAACAGGAACCTGCTGTTCCACAGGGCAGTGAGTCTGTGGTGAATGGAAGGTGTAACAATAACATTTTCAGGCCTCAGGGCTTGTGGCTCAGCTCTGTGGAGCTTTCCTCTGTTCAGCCAGGGATGTTCTTGTACAACCTATGATGTTCAATCCTGAATGCTGCTCCCTCTCTCCCACCCCAGCATGTGTGTTTGGATGATCGACACCTTTGGCAACGAGGAGCAGCGGCGCAGGTTCTGCCCATCTCTCTGTAGCATGGAAAAGTTTGCCTCTTACTGCCTGACTGAGCCAGGTGAGCATCCTCAACCAGGACATCTCCTCCTCTCTCTTTAACTGCACATGAACATCCTCAAACAGGACATCTTCTCTCTCTTTAACTGCACATGAGCATTGCAAAGGTCCTGACTGAGCCAGGTGAGCATCCTCATCCAGGACCTCTTCTCCTCTCTTTTTAATTACACATGAACATTGCAAAGGGCTGGAGGTGAAATGTTTCTTTCCATATTCGTTTGTGAAGTTGGGGAGAGGCAGGTGATGATTGCTGAGATGCTCATGGTACAAACTCAGGTGTCAGGGTATGATCCCAGGGAGAATTTGTAGGCTCTGGACCTTCTGCTTCACTGGCTACTTTCTTGCTTCTCAAACAGGGAGTGGCAGTGATGCAGCTTCCCTGCTGACCTCAGCTCAGAGGAAAGGGGACTCCTACATCCTGAATGGCTCCAAGGTACCTCTTTGCTCCTGCTAAAGCTGCCTGGGTCTCACTGTCCTTCCCATTCCTGCTGTCTCCTCACCTCTGTGCATTCTCCCAAGGCAAGATGTGCTCTGCAGAGCTTTCACCAGCTGGGTCCCTAAATACCTCTGGCTGTGGGATCTTTGCCTCTGCATTTCTGTACCCTGCCAGCTGCTGCTGTGGGCTCAGGGATAGTTTACAAACCCTCCCCAAAGCCTCACTTTTCTCGTTGTGCCCTCCTGCAGGCCTTCATCAGCGGGGGAGGTGACACCGATGTGTACGTGGTCATGTGTCGCACAGGGGGCCCAGGCCCCAAGGGCATCTCCTGCCTTGTGCTGGAGAAGGGCATGCCAGGGCTCAGCTTTGGCAAGAAGGAGAAGAAGGTAAGAGGCTTGGGTTGTGCTTCCTGTGTGCTTTAGTGCAGGACAGAGATCACAGAACAATATAATCATCAGGATTGGAAAGACCTCCAAGACCGTTGAGTCCAACCTGTGACTGATCCTCACTTGTCTGCCAGAGCTCTGAGTACCACATCCAGGCATTCCTTAAACACCTGCAGGGGTGGTCACTCAAATACCTCCTTGGACAGCCCATTCCAATGCCTGACAGCCTTTTCCATGGAGAAATTCTTCCTGATGTCCAGTCTGAGCCTCCCCTGCACAGCTTGAGGCTGTGTCCTGTGGTCCCAATGAGCTTGTCTGTGCAAAGCATTAGGGATCTCTTCATGGATGGGATTGGAGTCCCAGCCTGGCATGGTTTTTCCAGGTGGTGAAGTTTGCCCAATACCCATCCCTTTGGTAAGTGAAGGATTTTAGTCTCAGGAACATCAAGATCGCTGGATTTGTGTCTCTTCTCAAAAACACCCATTCCAATTTCCACACTGAGGCCAAACCGTGCAGACCACGGGTGCTTTGTGGCAGCTTGGCAGTGAGACCAAGGGGTTGGGAGCAGGCTGGTGGTTCTGTGTTGGAGCTGTGCTGCTCCTCAGGCAGTCTGGTAGGAGCTCTGTTTTTTCCCAGGTAGGCTGGAATTCCCAGCCAACTCGAGCTGTGATCTTTGAGGACTGCATTGTTCCTGTGGGCAATCGGCTGGGAGCTGAAGGTCAGGGATTCAACATTGCCATGCAGGGCCTCAACGGAGGCAGGATAAACATTGGTGAGAAAGCCAAAGAGAGCCAAGGGAGGAGGGCAGCACCTTCTTGTTGCCTGTCTGAAGTAGCTTCGCCTTCACTCTGTGTCTTTGGCTTCTCCCACCAGCTTCTTGCTCGTTAGGAGCTGCTCACGCTTCAGTTCTCCTGGCTCAGGAGCACCTCACTGTCCGCAAGCAGTTCGGGGAACCCCTTGCCAACAACCAGGTAAGCCCTGCAGCAGCTCTGCCCTCCAGAGCGGAGCCCTTCCTCATGCTGGAAGGGCCATCCCTCACCTCACAGGGCCTTCCCTGGGGAAGTCAAGAAAATGTTTTTCCTAGTAAGGAAGCGTGTCAGACTTGAGCCTTTATTGTAGCAATGGTCCGTTGAGTGGGGTAATAATTAGCATTGACTCTATGATTCCAGAAGGCTGATTTCTCTATTCTATTCTATTCTATTCTATTCTATTCTATTCTATTCTATTCTATTCTATTCTATTATATACTATATTATACTATTATATATAATATACTATATAATATATATTATACTATATACAATATTATACTATTATACTATGCTATATTACTATATTGTACTTATTAAGAAGCTCATCACCCTTACAGACAGTCCGATCCAGACAGATCCAATTGGTCAATATAAACACTATCCAGTGTCCAATTAAGAAACCACCCTTTGGTCAACAAATCCCCATAACACATTCCACATGTGCACAACACCAGGTGCAGCAAGTGGAGATAAGAATTATTTCTCATTCTTTCCTCTGATCTTCTCACAGCCTTCCCCAGGGAAAGTTTTCCTCTCTCTATGGAGAGAGCTGTGGTTCAAGCCCTGTCTGGCAGTGGTGGGGCTTGGCTGAGACCCCTGTGAGGTGCTGATGGAGCTTTCCTGTGGCTCTGCAGTACTTGCAGTTCAGGCTGGCAGAGATGGCCACCCGGCTGGTGGCCGCGCGGCTCATGGTGCGCAACGCGGCACGGGCGCTGCAGGAGGGCCGGGAGGACGCGGCCGTGCTCTGCTCCATGGCCAAGCTCTTTGCCACCGATGAGTGCTTTGGGGTAGGTGCCTCAAATTCCTCTTGGGATCCTCATTAGAAGGTTGGAGATGCCCCCCTTAATGGCATCCTCATTAGAAGGTTGGAGATGCCCCCTTTAATGGCCCTCCTTGGCCGTGCTCTGCTCCATGGCCAAGCTCTTCACCACCGACGAGTGCTTCGGGGTAGGTGCCTCAAACTCCTCTTGGGATCCTCATTAGAAGGTTGGAGATGCCCCCCTTAATGCCCAGGGTGTCATGGAGAAGTTTGATCTTCTTCCCCGAAAAATCTTAATTTTTTTTTAAATATTAAATTTAATCTTAATGGCCAGGGTGTCAGGGAAAAGTTTGATCTTCTTCCCTGAAAAATCTTAATTTTTTAAAAAATCTTAAATTTAATCTTACTGCCTAGGATGTCATGGAGAAGTTTGATCTTCTCCCTGAAAAATCTTATTCTTTTTTTTAATCTTAAATCTAATCTTAATGTGCAGGGTGTCATGGAGAAATTTGATCTTCTTCCCTGAAAAATCTTAATTTTTTTAAAAATCTTAAATTTAACCTTAATGGCCAGGGTGTCAGGGAGAAGTGTGATCTTCTCCCTGAAAAATATATATTTATATTTAATCTTAAATTTAATCTTCAATTTAATCTTAATCTTAAATTAAGATTAATTTAAATCTTAAAACTTTAAAAAATCTTAAATTAAAAAAAATTAAATTTAAAAAAAAAACTTAACTTTTTTTAAAGATTTTTAAAAAAATCTTAAAATTTTGAGATTTACTCCCAAATCTTAATTTAAAGATGAAGATTTTTAAATTGGCGACCCAAAACCGCTACACAACCCAAAGCAACAGGAGCCTCATTTGAGGACAGGATGTTTTATAAGACACGTGGAGGCTGCAGGATTAATCTGAGAGATTTCAAACATCTTTCCACTCTTCTTCCTAGGGGGCCAAAAGGGAGACAGGACAGGGAGCAGAGCATTTCTATTTTCCAAGGAAAATTTGCATGTTGCAGGGTGATCATTCTTAGGTGACACAAGTATTTTCTAGACCGCTGAAAAATTACATTATTGCTTTGAAAATTATCTTATCACTGAAAAATACCTTATTTTGTTTCTTTATCAAAATGTCCCCATAAAGAGAAAGCAAATAGGGGGAAAAAGAACTTGATATCTCTTATCCCGGTGTCATTTAGAAGCTGTTTATGTGCTCAGCAGTTTGAATTTTTGCTGTTGTTCTGTTTTCTATCCCAAACTGGCGGACAGGACACGCAGAGTCGCGTTTCCATGGAAACCAGCGCCCTGCCAGCCCCTGCCCTGAGTGGCCGCCAGGTGGCGATCGGGCGGTTCGGGTTTGCAAACCGCAGAAATGCAGCAAAAATCAACTTATTCCCTAAAAATACCCATCCCTGGGTGCCTATACCCATCCCTATCCATCCCTGGGCATCTCTGTGCCCATCCCTGGGTATCTATACCCATCCCTGGGTATCTGTGTACCCATCCCTGGGCATCTGTACCCCTCCCTGGATATGTCTACCCATTCCTGGGTATCTCTGTACCCATTCCTGGGTATCTGTACCCATTCCTGCATATTAATACCTGTCCCTGAGCATCTCTGTACCCATCCCTGGGCATCTGTACCCCTCCCTGGATATGTCTACCCATTCCTGGGTATCTCTGTTCACCATTCCTGGGTATCTGTACCCATCCCTGGGTATCCCTGCATCCATCCCTGGGTATCTCTGTACCCATCCCAGGGTATCTAAACACATCCCTGGGCATCCCTGTACCCATCCCTGGGTATCCCTGTACCCATCCCTGTTTATCTGTACCCATCCTTGGGCATCTCTGTACCCATCCGTGGGTGTCTATGTACCCATCCCTGGGTATCTCTACCCCTCCCTAGGTATCTCTGTACCCCTCCCTGGGTATCTATACCCATCCCTGGGTATCTGTACCCATCCCAGGGTATCCCTGCATCCATCCCTGGGTATCTCTGTACCCATCCCTGGGTGTCTGAACCCATCCCTGGGTGTCTGTACCCATCCCTGGACATCTCTGCACCCATCCTTGGGTATCTCTACCCATCCCTGGGCATCTCTGAATCCATCCCTGGATATCTCTGTACCCATCGCAGGGTATCTATACCCATCCCTGGGTATTTCTGGGCATTGCTGTTCACATAAACACAGCTGTAACATAAAAAAGGGAAGGTGATGACACTGAGAGCAGCATTGATGGGGTCTGACAGTCACACCACGTTTTTAAGAGATGAGATTAGGTGACCAGGGAAAAAAAGTGAGCCCAGGTTCCTGGGTCATTACTGAACTTCTGCCACTGTTGTGTCCTGCACGAGTCACCTCAGAGCAGTGTTATCTATCCCCTCAGATCTGTAACCAGGCTCTGCAGATGCATGGGGGCTATGGCTACCTGAAGGATTACGCCGTGCAGCAGTTTGTGCGAGACATCAGAGTGCACCAGATCCTGGAAGGTAAAAGACACTCCTAGAACAAGTGAAGTTGGCAGTGGGGTTGGAAGGAAAACTCCCCTGGAGGCCCTCACCTTCCCACATGAGTCTGATTCTTGGGTTTCAGAGCCCTGCTCTGCCCTGAGCATGAGGTGTGCCCTGTGTCAGTGCCCTGGTTGGGAGCTCTGGCTGTGTGAGGGCAGAGGAAGATATTTAGCTGGCTATTTTAAGAGTCTTACAGCAGAGAAATATATTTAGTTGTTATGTTAGCAGTGCCTCTGTCCAGTTTCATCCCATTACTCCTGGGCATGTGATGATTCTTCCTAACAATTCCTCTCCTGTGATTTTGGTCTGTTTGCACTCCTTGACATCGTGTCTCTAACAGTATCTGGCCTTTTCTAATCCCAGTTTAGCCTCTTAAATATTTTGTTTTGCCTGCTTTGAAATGCCCTCGCCTACAACCAGGGTAGCTGGTAAGGGACATGCTCTTTCTTACACCCAGTGGGTTTGCAGCCTGTGTGTGGTGTATGTGTTAAATGTACAGCAGAGAGCTCAGATGTTGCTGTAAATCCAGTTCTGCTCAATGCCTGCTCCTGCAGCCTGCCAACACTCACATAAAAAGCAGCAGCAGCAGCTTTCCCAAGCAATCTGCTGGCCCTTGGCAGTTGGGTTTTGGCCCAACCCCTCCTAAATGCCACTTCAGCTGGTGGGAAGGGCTCCTCTCTGCTGTAAACTGCACATCAGGGGAGAAATCTCTTTGCCTTTTGAGGGGGAAAATCCTGGACCATGTAAAACTGTGTTTCCTTTGCATGCCCATCCTGCTGCAGGTACCAACGAGGTCATGAGGATGATTGTGGCCAGGAATCTGCTACAGGGCTGAAGCCAGGAGCCTTCAAATCCCTCCATCTGTTCCAGCCCGGCCTGTTTCCCTCCCCTGCTGGCCAGCTCTCTCCCTGGGAGTGGAGAGGGGGATGCCCCAGTGGAAACAGCCTTCCTGCCTTACCCACAGCTGGCTGGCACAGCTGCACGCCGTGCCTGGCAGAGCTGCTGTCGCCAGGCTGGCATTGTGCAGCCAGAAATCACAGCTGTCAATCCAAGCCTCTCTCCAAACCCTGCTCCTGGCCTGCCTGCCACACGTCCTCCTTGGAAAAACAAACCCCAGAGCTGCTGCTCACCTCTGAAATGGGAACCTCGGGCAGAGGTGAGCCCATGGGATCACTGAAATCTTTATTTTGAAGGAATTAACTGCTCACAGCACCCCTGGGAACCGATGATCACAGGCTCTAACCAGAGGGTTTTTATCCCCTCCTTTAGCTAGAAGCACTCCCTCTTTTCCCAGCAAACTTTTCCTAATGTTTCCTAAACTTTTCCCAGCCACTGCTTGTTCTCTGTATTCCCACCACATCTTGGTGCTTAATCTCAAAGAAGCCTTTGCAACACAAAAGTGCAAATGGAAAATAAAGTTATATACAGAAATATTGAGCTCTGTGGCCTCCAATCAGTGAGGCTGTGAACAGTGTAAGGGGAGTAAAAATATTGGTAAATTAAATTGTTGTTTCCTCTCTGATTTGGAATCAATAAAGCAATGATGGAAATGTTACTGGAGTGGAAATTAAGATAATTTCCTTCTGTGGTATTTCAGGTGTTTAAACAGAAGTAACAGGGAATTTTTGAAGTAGGTGTTGCAAAATAGTTCTGCTTGAGGGCTTTTTAGGTAATATCTTTGTTAACCCCTTCAGGTCAGCCAGCTCTTTTTTCTCAGCAGTACTTGGCAGGGGGAAGATGACAGAGATTAGCAGCAGAATCATGGAATGGGATAGGTTGGAAGGGACCTTGAACCCTTAAACTCATTCCAGCCCCTGCCATGGGCAAGGACACCTCCCACTTGTTTGATCTCAGTTCCTACTGCTGCTGGCAGGCCCTGAATGTCCCCTCCCTCATTTTACTGCACATTGAATTTGCCCCACAGGGCAGCAAGGGCAGTTTAAAGGACAAACACCAGTGCCTCAAAGAGAAACAGCCCCTTGCCCATGGCTGAGGCCCTCTGCCTGCCCAGGGGATGGATGTCCTGGGCTGGGAGGGTCTCTGGGCAGTGGGAAGGGGTCTCTGGCTGGCAGAGAGGTGTCTCCAGCTGGGGTCTCTGCCCAGGGTCCCTGTCTGGAGTCTCTCTCCAGGGTGTCCATGGGGAATTTCTGGCCAGAGGATCTGTCTGGGGTCTCTATCGCAGGTCGCTGCCCGGGGTCTCAGTGCAAGTGGGGGACTCTGTCATGGGCCTCTCTGTGGGGTCCCTGCCTGGGGTCCCTCTGTTGGGGTTCTCTCCCGGGGGTCCCTGGCCATGGTCTCAGTCTGGGCTCTCTCCTGGGGCTCTCAGTCTGTACTCTCTCCCAGTGCTCTCTATCCATGTTCTGTGTCCCATGTCCCTGTCCCATCTCAAAGTCCCAGCTGCCAGTCCCATCTCTCTATCCATATTCTCTGTCCCAGCTCTCTATCCATGTTCTCTGTCCCATCTCTGTCCTATCTCTCTCTCCATGTTCTCTGTCCCATCTCTCAGTCCCAGCTCTCTATCCATACTCCCTCTCCATATTCTCAGTCCGTCTCTCCGTCCCCCTCAGGCCGCTCCCTCACGGCCGCGCCGCTCCCTCTCACGCCCCGCCCCCTCGGGCGCGCGCGCCCCTCCGGCAGCCAATGGGAGTCGGGGAGGCGGTCCGGCGGGGCGGGGCCAATGGCGCGTGGGCGGGCCCGGGGCGGGGCGGGCGCGCTCTGGGTCGGCTCCCGGCGGGTCGGGGGCTTGGGCCCGGGGGCGCGGGGGGCGGCGGGCCGGGATTCCGGGGGTTCCGGGCTCCCGGGGCCCGGCCGCGCTCCCTCCGCCATGTGGCCGTGCGGGGGGCGGCGGCAGCGCCGCCTCGGGGGCGTCGCGCTGCTCCTCGTCGTGCTGTGGCTGCTGCTGCGCAGGTGAGACCCGGCGGGGTGCGCGGGGGTCGCGCCCCGGGGGCGGTGGGGCCGGGCGGGGCTGAGCGTGAGGCGGGTGTCGGTGCCCGCCGGGCGCAGGCCCCGCCGCCGGCAGCGGGGCTGGCTGCGGGAGAACTGCGCATGGATGGAATCGGCGGCGCCGGTGCACGGGAGAACGGTTATTAACGTAATTAGCGTCCGTGCGTCCCGTGCGCTGCCGGGAATTACCGGGCGGGAGGCAGGCTCGGTACAATCCCGTCCTTTCCGATGGGAGACCTCCGCTGCCATCATTCCTGCAGCGGAACGGGAGCGTGGGAAGGAGCGCGGAATGAGCAAAGCTATAAATAAATATTAAAATATAAATATAAATATAAATATAAATATAAATATAGATATATGCTGCACCTGATACCTACACCGTCCATACTGAAATATCGGCGGGGAAAGCCGCGCTGCCAGCGCCATAAATCAACTCTGTGATATAAATCAGCTCTGTGTTATAAATCAGCTCTGGGTTTGTTATAAATCAGTTCTGTGCCGACCTTGGGAGCCTTTGCATCACCGCAGCGCTGGTGGATGATGCGCTCCGCGAATCAATCGCTGCTCCGGCACATCTCACCCAGCCCCGGGCTCCCCGGCGTTGTTTCCCTCTCTGCAGCCCGGTCTGGGGCTGCCTGTCCCTGCTCCGTGTTCCCAGAGCAGTGGGTACCCATGGGCCATGCCCACCTGTCCAGTCTAACCCTCTTCTCTTCCTCTGCTCCTGTTTCACACTCCAGACCAGCAGCTCTGTACCCCACCAGTAGTATCAAGAAGTATTTTGAGGTTCTGGCTTGAATCCCACGTGGTTTAGATCACGTTCATTTTGGGGGTGATGCTCTTTCCCTGTGTTTGTGGCTTCCAGGTATCAGAAACTCCTCAGTCCCTCCCAGTGACATGCTGGAAAGGACACATGGATATGTATGGAGATGTAATAGAGTTATTTATTGCCAGCTGGATTGTTTTATAACACCTTCTTAAAATCATAGCTGGAAGCAAACCTGATCCTCATAGCTATGGAAAAAGCTTTAATAAATCTTTGCATAATTAGAAGCAAAATTCTTGCACAGCTGGCCTTGGATTTGTGCCACCTGGGTTCTTAGGGAGGATTATTGCAAACTGATACCTGATGGAGGCACAGAATCTGTCTCCTGTACGAGTGTATCCACAAACCCCTGTGTGCAGAATAAACCCCTGTGTGCAGAATCAGCTGTTTTACAAGATATTGCTGCTGTTACCTCAGTCATGGTCTGTGAGCACGGGGGCTGTGCAGAGCTGGGGGCCGGGGCAGCTCAGAGCTTTCACTTTCCCCTGGCCAGAGGAAGCCCAGAATAAACAGCAAAGCCCTTGGAGGTCTCAGTGGAGCTTAGGGATTAGCAGCACAGTCCCTTGTCCTCTGAAGCATATCCTTCAGTATCAGCACAGAAATTGTTGCCTTTTTCCCTTTTTTCCCTTGTTTGGCTGTTTTCCACCAGCTTTTTCTTCCAACTGCTCTGGATATGGGGTGGTTGAACGCCAAAGGTTGATGTTCAATCAGAGAGATTTTTTTCAAATCTCCCTTGCAGAGAGGACTTCAGCCACATTTGTGTTTCACAGGCGTGAGCAGCATGGCTGTTTGGTTCAGGAGTTAATTGGGACTTTGCTTTTCCATGTGTTGTATTTTGCACTTCACATTCCATCTTACAAAGGCTTATTCCATCTTATTGGACTAACTCATGCAGTCCAACTTCAGAGTCTCTGCTCTGGGATTAGTTGGTAATGGAATGGTGGTTTTGGGGTTTTTCTGCAAAAGAGTCTTCCCTGAGGCAGAGATGAAATCACAGAATTGTGGAATCCTATAATTTGGGTTGGAAGGAATATTAAAGATGACCCAGTCCCACCCCCTGCCATGGGCAGGGATGCTTCCACTGTCCCATGTTGCTCCCAGCCCCATCCAACCTGACCTGGAACACTCCCAGGCATGGCTGCTGAGGTTGACAAAGAAGGCCGGGAACCTTTAACAAAGGAGGAAAAAAAAATATTATTTGCAATCTGTTCTGTCATTATAGAAGTGAGAAAAAAAAACTCTTCTGGGAGCTATAAATTGCTCTCAGGAGGAAGCAAGCACAGGGCCCAGGTACACTTTAAACTCTGGCAATCCAGCTCAGGGTAACAGGATGAAGCTCTGCTGAGTCACAGAAATGTTTCTTCCTGAGGTTACTTGAACAGATCCTAATGAGAAATGTAGGTTTCAGGAAATCTAGGATAATGTGTTGAAAATATTGGGAACCTGGGAGATTCCTACCAGCCCTTCTTGGGGAGAAAAAACAATAGAGGTGGGGAGTTTTAAAGTAGGAAACTTGATGGGAATGTGCCAGGTTAGTTGTGCCTGGGATTAAGAAGATGAGCTTAAGTGATTAGTTTATTTTTATCTGGCTGTGTGTGCCTCCCGAGCACAGCCTTCATTCTGGCACCTGCCAGCAGCACTTCTGTGTGCAGGGGTAATTTGGGGCTCTACCTAGCTAAGAAACAACTTGGAAACTCTTTTCCAACATAATATTTAAAAATTGGAGTTTTGCATCTCCAGACCCCTTTGAGCTTTCCACCTCTGGAAGGCAGAAGTAGATGTAGCTGCTGGTTTGGTTTGCTGTGAAAAACGGCAATCGCTTGTTTTTAAAATTTTGAAAGTTTAATAGTAATAAAATGGTTATAAAAAAAGTATTTTAATTAGAGTAATAATAATTTGGACAATTTGGATTAGGACAATACGAGACAATAAAAACAAGGATTTACAGACAGTCCAGGTACCTTTTCTGGGCAACATAAGCCCGAAAAAGGACCCATGTTAACAGAGGATTGACCCTTAAAAGCAACAGCCTGTTGCATATTCATTCAGCTCATACATGATGCATAAATTCCATTCAAACTCAGGATTCTGTCTGGGCAGTGTCAGCTTCTTCCTCTTCTTCAGGGCTGAGCGAGGCAGGAAGAAGTTTCTCCTGATGATGGGGCAATAAATTCTCTTTTTCTGAAAGATTCAGGTGTCCTGTGGCTGCTATCTCAGTGCGAGTCCTTTCTTTAAAAAAATTATCCTACATAGCATAGTTTCTATTTTAACATTTTGTTATAACCTAAAACTACATTTACCACACTACTTAAGAGAATTAGTACAGCATTACTTTCTAACACAACACATATAATATTCATTTGAATATTTGCGAAAAGCCAATCATAAAATACATGCATTTTTCACATTATTGTACCTAATTCCACTTGGCATTTAGGGTTAGTGTGCACTGAAATGTCTGAGTGGTTTGTGTGAGTGAGGTAAAGCCTGGCCCAGCATCACAGAGCAGCATTGACATTCATTTGGTTTTATGGGGAAGTGCAAACACCCCTAAATTTGAGACTTCTTTTGAAGGTGCTGATGGTGAGTGCTGTGAGTAGCTCCAGCGTGGGTAAAATTTCTCTGTGTGGCTCAGGGTGTAGGAGCTTGCTGCAGCTGGGCAGGGTGCTGTGGGTGCTGAGCCCCTGTGGCAGGGCAGCCCTGGCTGCTGCTGCCTCTTGGAGCTCTTTTTGGCTTGGCAGGGCTGTGAGGGCTGAATGGGCTCTCAGGGGACAGGACAGGGCATCCAGGACAAGGCAAGGTGGCATCCCTGGCGCTGGGGGAGATGGTGCCAGGGAGGGGGGATGGCAGTACCTAAATGGTTATTGTTGTACCTAAATGGTTATTGTTGTCTGTTCTGGCCAACTGGACCTTTGGTTTGTGCTTGGCACTTCTTCCTTGGACCCACAGCTTAAGAGTTAAAATCAAGCTACACATATGCTCTCTCTGACGTAGGTGTGTCTTGTGCTTTTGTTCTGCTGAAGGTGGAAAGATGCCTTTACTTGATGCTCTGAGATGATTTCTGTCTCTTGGACTTGCAAATATGCTTGCTTTCTTTCCTTGATTAATTTTAGAAGCACCCTGGTATGTTTTAAGAACCCCTCCAGACAGTCACTATTTCAAATTAAGAAAATATAATCACATAGAAGGGCATATGAAAGTCGTATCTGTGTTTGTTTATTTATTTTGCTGAGATTGCATTATCATTCAAGCATGAAGCGATGTTTCACTGAAGATTGCTGTATAAACCTATATTGTTCTATATTATGTAGGAAATATGACATTTCATTACAAGCAGACAGTTATTTTTATAGAGAGCATAAAAAGTATTTTACCTTTCAGGCACCTGTGGTGAGGGGGTGTATGTATTCTCAATTTTTTTTTTCCTTTTTTTTTTTCTATTTTGAAGTGTGAAAATCTACCTGAAAGCAGAAGGCTCTTATTCTAAATGAGTTGTACTCCCAGCTCATTTGTATGGTGTTTGCTGTAGAAATCAAGCAGAACACAAAGCCAGTGTTCCTGGGGATGCTGTGTGTGAGGCCAGGTGCTGCTGTGCCATGGCACAGGAGCTGGGCCATGCAGTGCTGGCCTCAAAACCTCCCCTTCCCAGCCCTGGGGTTCCAGCTGCAAGCCCAGGCTGTGCTCAGCTCCAGAATCCCAGGCTATGTACCTGGGATTATATATATATATATATATGTATATATACATACACATATATATAAATAAAAATATAAATTATATATATATATGAAAAAATAATATATATATAAAATAATATATATATATAAAAATATATGTGTATATATAATATATATATACACACACTATATATAAATGTGTGTTAATTTTCTAAAAGCCAGGTTATGTAACTCTCTTTGCACCAATTACACTGGCACAGTGTTGCAAGCATTTTGTAAACGCTCTTTGTTACCCACTGGTTTCGACCCAACACTCTGGAATTTCAGAACTGTGGATCTTACTGGTTTTAATCAGCAGATAATGAATATCAGTGTTTCATGTGGTTTTGGTATACTCTTACCTGTGAAGAGGTGGTAGAGAAGAGCAAAATATTTCAAAGTGTGTTTCTAACTGAAATAGTCAGTGCACTGCTGAACCATGGATGATTCTGAGCAAGGAGCCCTATATTTTTGTATAAAGTTTGATGGATGGGTGGTGGGATGTGGGCCTTCCTATAATGAGAAACTGTTGTACTTTGCAAGGCTTGACTGAAGTTTAAACATATATGTTCCACTGACAGCACTGCCTGTGAAAGGCAGATTCTTTCATGTGAAAGAATTTTTGAAAGCTTTGTTAAGTCATATTTTATTTCTGGTAACTGTAACACCTTTAAGGAAAAAAAAAAGAGTAAGATATGAAGGTTTTTAACCTTCAAAAAATGATAATAATCTTTATCTGTCAGGTCTTGGACATTTTACCTCTGAGTCTTACTTGTGCCTGGGAACACGCTCCCAGTGTGTTGTCTGTTTCTGTAGATAGCAAACTGGATATTGGTGAATTTATGGGTCTGTGGGAGACATAGTTTTGTATCTCTTGTATCAGCTTTTTAAAAAGAAACTGCATGATATTTATGACCAGTAATAACACCTGCTAGGTGAAGATAATGATGCAGATAGAAAAAGCTAATAGATAAAGACAAAATCTGGTCTTCTGTGCTGGATTGTTTTTTCTTCTATTCCACTATAGGATGGCAGTGGAGATGGTTTCTGCTCCTGGAAGCTTTATCCTCTGCTCTGGTAAAAGTGGCACTGGACAAACAAGTAGCTTGTTGCTGTAAAGTGGGCACTATATATTTATTTATCAGGGGAATTCGAGCCCCTGGCAAAGATTTTTAAATGATGCCTGGTGATTTTGGATGTCTAACTGGTACTTTTCACCAGTGAGCCTTTCAGAGTCCAGGTCTGGGTGTGCAAGCTCCTTTGGAGGGCTTTAGGCTGCACAGGACAAATGGAGACACCCAATTACCAAACATGCTTGAATACTTTTTCCTTGGAGTTTGGTTTCAGTCCATGGCATTCCCTTAGTAGTGGTATGTTTGAGGCTTTAGGTTGTTTTCCAAGCCAGTCTCTCTCCTCTCTGTCTGCAAAGCCTCATTTAATGGCACAATGGGGCCTTTTTAAAGTGTTGGGGATTTTTTTTAACCCTTCTACAGTGAAATTCTGAATTGTAATTTTCATCACTCCTTTGTGTGTTACATCATGCATGCTGGGCTGGATTCTCAGCATTCACTGGAGTTTCTCTGGTTTTCTACCAGCTGAGACTTTGTGCCAGCATTTTTGGCTTCACAATAAAACCTTTGGAAAGCAAGCACACTGGGTTTCTAATTGGTTATGACATCCAGGAACTGCAAGTGGCTCAGGTCTTGCAAAAATGTGAAAAAAAGCCCAGCATGAGAGGCGTGGCAATGGGCGGGAAGGTGAAATGCCATGATTTCTCTGCTTTGTCATTAATTGTCTTTTGTAATGATGATGCATAGTGAATAAAAGGATGAGTTAAAAATGAATGTGGTGGGGGATGATGCATTCGCATCTTAGAAGATCAGCTGTGAGAAGGTGTGATGCTGCTTGGCCATCGTCAGGACTAGCGAGGCTGGAATGTTTCTGCATCTGCCTGGTCAGGCTGTAGTTTAATAAATATTGTATGAGCTGTCATACTTTGCTTGTTTAAAGTGAGAAATCCCTGAAACAGCTGTGGATTGCAAGCGTGTCTTGTATTTATTTCTCAGGCAGGAGCACAGCCATATAGCATTATTAGCAATAATACATCTCTCCCTTACACTGTGCAAGGACAGATTTCCTGTGATGTACGAGGGAGAGGTGGTAACAGAGTGACTGGTGAAAACTGAAATTGGAGCTTGCTGAATTGTGTTGGGAGAGGCAGTGCCTGAGATCTCTGAATTTAGGGGACTGTTTATCTGAGTGCAGCACACCTTATGTACAGCAACTTAATCTGCTCGCAGCAGACACAAATGGCTCAGCATCCCATCAAAAAATCCATCAGAAAATCAGTAGCTGACCAGTTGTGAACTTGTCAAATTGACAAGTGGACATGCTGACAGAGATGGCATTTGGGTTTTTCCATTGAAAAATGCAGTGGTGCACCATGGCGGACAACTCTCAAAAATGTAAAATATTGGTGTGAAAATGAAAAATGTAATCTGAATCTTTCTGACTTAGCATTTTTACTAGACTGTTATTTCCCCCCTTTTTTTTTTTTTGTTTCCTTTTAAAAATAAAATTCTTAGATACAGAAAGAGAAATCCACGCAGCACCCCACGTGAGTGAGAAGTTAATCCAGCTCTTCCAGAACAGAAGTGAGTTCACCTTTCTGGCCACTCTGCAACAAAAGGCATCGACTTCTGGAGTTATATTGTCCATCCGAGAGTTGGAGCACAGGTAAGAGCAATTTGTTTTTCTCTCTTGCAGCAGCAGCAACATAAAAGATTCTGAATGCTCAGTGGTCTGTTCAGACAATGTGTTGAAATGGTAGATGTAAAATCTAACATGCAAGTTAGAGCCTTGCTCCACAGTTTGCATTTTGCTACTTTTTTCTATTTTTTTTTTTTTTGGTTATAGGAGGAATTCATTATTTATGTATCCCAATCTGTAAAATAACTTAAACAGAAAGATCAAAGCCAATGTAGTGTAGATGCAATGCACTTTGGAAGTTACAAACCTTGTAATGCAATTTTCCTGACTAGTTTATTATATGTGCTTTAGGAGTTTGCTTTTTCATAAAAGTTAAACTTGCACTTTTCTTGCTTCACTATGTTTTATTACATTATAAAAGAATACATTTTCTTTGAGATGCAGTAACTAAGCTATTAAACAATTAAGTTACTTGTGCTTCCATGCAATACTGTGTATCTTTTCTTCCCAACATAAATACATTATATTCCTATTTCATGTATGTCTCTTGTAGTCTGCTGTTTGTAACTTTGTGAATGCTTTTTTGGTAATTTCTTAGGTCTTGAAGGACCTTTGTGTCTGATCTGACACATAAAAGACTATTGCTGGTCTTTGTTGTAATTTAAGTAATGGGCCATTCTTTGGTTGCTCCCATTTCAAATCTAGTACCAGTTATTCTGCAGCACTTCTATTAAAAAAAGTCCTACTGATATTTGTCTTAATCATGTACTTGATACTCAGTTGTTACCCCAGTTGGCCTTTTTGTGGAGAAAGGAGAAGGCAGTGACTTCATCATGGCCAAATTGTCAGTGGTGTCTTTTGCTAGTGCAACAGCAGAGATGTCCAGACAAGGCTCCCCAGTTGAGGGGAGGACTTCGTTGTACTTTTCTGTCACCACTACTTTCTTATTGCTCTTTCTTTCACTTTATTCCTTTTTACAATTTTCAGGCCACCGTCTCAGTCTAGAAGAATATTGTTTTACATTAGAGAGGGATCCCTCCCTCCATCTCTTCCTGTTCTCCTTCTCTTACTCTAGCATTCCTTTTGCATTACTTTTCAATTTCTTCAAGCTTTTTCAGGCCATTTGAAGTCATGGTTAACAGGATCAGTTTGCCATGTTAAGAGTTTGTTTTTTATTTATTTGAGAAAGAGGACATTGAGGACAGCCATGGAACAGAAAAATGCTATCACATGCCTGCACTTAGCAAAAATCCAAGGTCAAACTAGACAGGCAGTGGTGATTATACAGTGCAAGGCACATGGATTTTTAGATATGGCATCTACTGAATGCAGCTCCTTGAGTCCTCTATCTTGACAGGCAGAGGCTTGTAGGGAGATGTGCTCTGCAGGAGTAATCTTGGTTGAACAAAATACACTGCTGTTGTCCTCTCTGGCACTGAGGTTATCTATAATATTTAAAATTATGACATCTGCTTAAAAATACATAGAGTTGAAGGATTGCCTGCTAGTCTCAGTTGAACCTTTGTGGCTCTGTGTAGTAACAGGAAGTTTCAGTCTCTGTAATTCCATGCAGGAGTCAGAACAGGCATGTCTGGTGCTGCTCCTGACTGCTGTTACTTCAGGTGGATTTACTGTGGCTATCCTTCTTTTTTGGACTCACTGTTTATCCCTTAAAGCCATTGTTTGTTTGTCAGGTTGCTGCTCAGACCTTGGTAGGGATCCTGCTTTCAGACCCCAGATCTGTGATGACAGAAATCAGTAAGGTGGATGACAATGGAGAAAGTATTTTTTCACATGGATGAGAAGCGGAGAACAAAGATTTGGGGCACTACTGAAGAGCACCATGCTTACATTAGATCAGAACTTTCAGGTTGATAATTTTTGGTGTTTCTCTAACAGCTCCACTCACTCTGTAGCTTTGCATGGGAACTGAAGTGGGTGCAGACACATGTCACAGGGCAAGCCTTTCATTAGTTGTTGCTCCTACTAAACTTCTGATAATTATCATGGTTCTGTTCTTGATGACATCACATTTTTTGGTCAATCTTTTTCAGTTTTCCCCATGTCCATGAAAACAGACACTGCAAATAGGACAATAAAGAGTATTTTTATTTCATCACGAGCAAGATGTGTGTGAACAAGTATAATGGTGCAATTGTTCCCTAACCAATATAGTTTTTGACTATGGAAAACCCAAGAACTCTTCTCAGTTTCTTTTCTTTGTGCAAAATAGGAGATATTGTAGTTAAAGGCTTGCTTTTTTAAACTTACCAACATACCAAAAGTGGCCAAATTAAAAGTTCAAGCCTTCAGCAACAAGTGACAAAAAGAAGCTCCGTTAGCTGTGGCGTTCATATCTCTATGGGAAATGTCTTTTTTTGTTGTACCCAGATTTAATAGACAAGAAATAAGTGTTATTCCTAGCAATGAAAAGGTGTGTGTATATATTCTGTTTTTTGATGTAGTGGAGATGATTGTCCTAAGGTAGTAAGGCATAGAATGTCTGGTTTAAATTTCATTTCTCTACTAAGTTTTAGCAGGCTTTTATTTTCCAATAGAATGGAGCTCTTAAACTGAAGATAATAAAATAAGATTAATACAACTTTTCTTGAAGTCAGTAATTTAGATATACTATTTTGTTATTCTAAATGGATATTTTGTAGCAATTAGAGATTTGCTGTTAATTTGTGTCATCATTTGATGGACAGGACAATGATAATGCATCTTTGTTAACATTTTGTTGACTCAGTTTAATGATGATAAAGACTTTGTTTTCATGCTTCAAATGTATTACAGTAAATCTTGGAAAATCGAAATCTTAATTAATGCAGAGAAATTCTAATTGGAGAGTCTGATAGTTTGTGCAGTCTGTGTGTATAGTTTTGTGGAATATAGTGGTAAATCTGAGGATTATGTTTTCTTTCCTAAATTAGAGGTAATAAAAAAAATATAGAATGGACAGACAGGTTACTTGGGGATGCAGAAGGTGGAAACTGTTTTGATCAGTGAATTCTGCTAGCCAGTTCTTCCCAGATGAGCTTTGTGAGCTATTTTGCTCACAACCTTTGACTCTTTAGACCACCAAAACACTTAGGCAAGGCCATCAAGATATTTAAAATGCCACCCACAATGAATTCCTCATTTCAACAGCGATTTAATAGAGTTTCACCTGAAGCTGTGTCTGCCTGCTCCTTAGCTGCTCTGGCCTTGCATGGTCCAGAACCCAAGAGCATAAATTAGATGGAGTCAGCATTGCCTTTCAGCTGTTTAATCTCTGAGTTTGAGATATGTTGGTGGTTCTTCTCCACCACTGGCCAAGATCAGCATCTGGAGAAATATGTCAAGGATGTTCAGGGTCCCATATCTCATTCTTTCTGAAGAGTGTTTCATAATGGGGATCTCACCATGACGGAACATAGGACTGGGTCATAAGATGATTGTTTCGAAAATTTTGTTACAGGAAGCATTAAAAACTTTTTCCTAAATTTTTCCTTTTTTTAAATATGCTTGTAACCTGTGTCTGGGACCTGAACTTTAGAAACTTGACGCCATGCCGAATATCTGGAAACCTGTAAGCTGATGTACTGCTCTAGTGAAATGGATTTAGAGTCCAAAATCTGCCCCTTCACTATGTAGCAGCAAGCTGTGTTGATATAAATATTCAGGAGGAGTCTGCTAAATGTGTCAGGCTCATAGTGAGACTTTCATTCCTTGCGGGTCAGTTTTGGGTGGGGAGGTGAAATAGGCACGAGACTCCAGCTGGATACTTCCCCCAGATGACACCATGGATGCCTCCTGAGGCTGTTGAGGAGCAGATAGAAAGCTGTATGTTCACAAATAACAGCTGGAAGGCTACCAGGCCATTATATGTTTAATTAAAAACACAAAGGAGTAATAAGATAGTTAAATTATTCACTGAAACCTCGCTGATGAAGAGGAGCCTCTGCAAGTGACTTCTGACCCTAGTAGTAAACCTGAAAAATTGGATTTACTCCCTGCTATGTTTTAGATTACTCTCTGCAAGATGGGTATATGCATATTGGATTCCAAGATGCCCAGGATTCAGAAAGGGAAGGAAAAACTCTGCAGATGTATCCATTAACCTTTTTCTTTTAGGGTAAAGGGCACATCTTTATGAATATTTATATGTTGAATTGCTAAACTGGAAAGCTGTAAAGAGAATAGCTGAAGATAGAGGCTTACTTCCACCCCTCTGAACGAGTTGGTGTGAAATATGTGAGGCATTTATTTACACGTTTTCCTTCTCAGAAGGTCTTTAGAGATGCAAATGCAAATAGAATTGTGCTCACCTGCTTCTTTTCTCAGGGTTGAAGTACCTGAAAGGGTAAAGTGAAGAAGAACTGTTATATAAATCTTCAACTGATTTAAGCATTGTGAGAGAGGAGTTACTACTGGAGGAGTTACCTTCCATCCTGTGGCTTCCTGCTGAGAGCAGGTGTTTTATGTACACCAGGCTGACAATTGTTGTCTCTCTGAAGCATTAACATGCTGCTCATAACCAGCTGTTGAAACACATCCATTGGACCATGCTGGCAATTGGAGGAGAATGGCTGACAGTTTGAAACTCTTAAAACCCGAATTTGGACAGTGCAGAAATGTTATGGTCAGCCAGGAGCAGGATGTGTGGGTCCCCCAGGAGCCTCCTCCAACATGCTGAGTTACTCTGTTTGATTGGTTTATGGCCCTCTGATACAGGCAAAGAACCAGAATGTCTCAAACTTACACTAAATGCAACTTTCTGAAAACTGTCTGCTGAGTTTGGGCTGCTGGTTTGGAATGTTAACTCCCCTGGTCAATAAGGCATTTAGATGTCTGCAACATGTCATTAATGTTCCTTTGCGTGGTTGGCGGTGGTCTGGTGACATGCCTGGTTTTTTGGGTTTTATTTGCAGTTTTTATTTGCAGGTTTTTTTGCAGTTTTTAAACGATGCCTGTGTGATCTCTTTGCTCCAGGCACTGTCTCCAGAAAGGGGAGGGGAGGCAGTGCCTGCCCTGATGGTTGCTGGCTGTGGAGAGCTGCCAGAGCTCGTGGCAGTGGGGCAGGGAAGGTGGAGGCCCCCTGGGACTGAGGGCATCATGGACTGGACCTTGAGAGAGGGCAAAGGAAAAGATTTTCTTTTTTTTTTTTTTTCCCAGAGAATCCAGGAGAAATGTGTTTGCTGTCTGTTACCCACCGTGCAACAAGTCAATAATTACACACTTGAGAGAGGCATCAATTACTTATTTCAGATCTGCACGAGCCTGGGCACTCGCTGGTTTCACACAAACCAAGGGCACCAACAGGACTTCCCACACTGTTATTTGTGCTCAGAAGTCCAGATTTGGTAACTTTCCAAGTACGGCCCTGGTACTGGTTAGTAGTTACTGCTGGTTAGTAGTTTCCATGCAAGTTTTGTAATCTCAGCTGACTTTTGGGCATGCCTGAGGGAAGGGTCTTCACCTGGGCATGTGGCTTTTTGAGCTCTGGGTGTGATTTTTTTATGTTATAATGGAGATAGCTCAGCTAAGGGATGCATGGAGCTTGAGTTTTTTGCCAAGTTGGCAATGTATAAATAGGCATACAAGGACATACTGATTTACTACATCCTTATAGTTTATTAGTTCTAGCCTGCTCTTCACTAAGGGATGGTAATTGTTCCACTGATTAAGTGTCCTTTCTTGCTAATTAGAAAAGCCTTAATAAGCCAGTCAGAATACTGACCAGTCCAGACCTAAGATGATTTTAGCATATTCCATGTTTTGCAACGTGTGGAATTTGTCATAATGTAAGAAATCACTGAAGAGCTGCTGAATTTCAGAGATGAGAGGGAAGAACCTTTCTTCTAAGGACACCACAATTAGGGTAATTTGTTTTCAAATACTTTTCAACTGAGTAGTTTTACTCAGGTGACAGACCTCATTAGTTAAAAAAAAATTTCTCTTGGTTTTTTTTGAGATACATTTAAGGAGTCATAACTGTAGCTTACTCCAGCCAGACTCTTTTCTGTCCTGCTGGCTGTGCTAGCTCTGAAGCCTGCTAACATGCTGCTCTATTTTTAGGTGCAGTGTGGAACTTCCTACTTGGTTTATTAGGACTAGGAGAGAAATCAGGCTTTTTTTTTTTTTTCAGACAGCAGGCAGGTTGCAGCCATGGTGAAGGTAGATTTTTAGACATATAAAATGAAAACAAAAATGCTGAAGGTCAATCCTCACAACACATGCCATGGAAATATGTAGCTGCTTTGTACCAGCTCTGACTCCAGCTGTCTTTTACCTGGCAGGCAGATGTTGGGGTTACTTTTTTTCTTTATCTGATCAAAGAGGAAAGTAAATTTGTATTAGGATGACCTCTGCCTAGTTGCAGGTACACAAACACATCATAAATGCTTTATGCCTTGCAGCTTGCGTGCCCAGCTGCCATGTATAAGATGGGTAGAACAAAAGACAAAATGTTAATAAATATTCTGTACTAATAGAAGGTGTCAGTGTGGGAGTTTTTATTGTTAAATGTTTCAAGCTAAGCTGGTAGAACACAATTACTCTTGTCCTCAGAGTGGTCTGAATAGAAAAATAAAGTAATTTAATTGACTGGGTTTAGTTCCTTTTGCTTGAAATGAAAGGATAGAAATGTTTGGAAGAACCTTATTTAGGTAGCCAGTAGCACGGTGATGTTGCGCTTTCAGGCTTTTACTTGGGAGGTTTGAAAGTGTTTGGTATTACATTTTGGCTATATTGGATTTTCCTGCATAGAAGAAATACTTTTGGAATGGAGTAGGTGATGCAATATAATGGGATTCGGCTTTCGTGTTTCCCTTTGTAGAAAGTTAATCTGATTTTTAGCAACCAGTTTCTTTGTCACAGGTAATGCTTCTATTCATGACACCTTTTGTGCTGCCTGATGTCAGCCTGACTTTGGTGATATCAGTGTGCAATCTCTGCCACAGCAGTGAGTCTTTAAGGCTTCATTTGCCATGTATGGTTTTGCTGTGCAGCCTCTGGGTCTGTCTTTATTCAAACCAACTGTAAAAAGTAGCTGTGAATGGTTTGTAGGTATGGATGTTAGGGTGATTTATTGAAAATATGGATCATGATCTAGTACTGATATCCAACTGTGATGGTCAAAAACTCCCTAACATTTTAAAGTTAGAAAGTGAATGTTTATTGTGGGATAGCTCCCAAATACACACCACAATTTACAGGTGATTACAGAGTCCTTTTATCTATACAAGTA
>JAWMQZ010000095.1:3491465-3511863 GCA_035584835.1 Tangara arthus
AGCAC
This sequence comes from Tangara arthus, assembly GCA_035584835.1. Classification (NCBI taxonomy): domain Eukaryota; kingdom Metazoa; phylum Chordata; class Aves; order Passeriformes; family Thraupidae; genus Tangara; species Tangara arthus. The sequence continues at coordinate 3,491,471 of JAWMQZ010000095.1, forward strand.
TCAGGGTGTGCCCTCACAGTGCCCAGTGCAGGGCACAGTGACCTCCCTGCTCCTGCTGGCCACACCATTCCTCACCCAGGCCAGGGGTTTGGCCTCCTTGGCCCCCAGGGCACTCTGCTGGCTCATGTCCAGCCTGCTGTCCCTCAGGTCCCTTCGTGCCTGGGCACTGCCCAGCCACTCCATCCCCAGCCTGTGGCATTGCAGGGGTGATTGTGGCCAAATGCAGGACTGGGCACTTGGACTTTAATTAAACTTCATCTTGTTAGGCTGAAGTTACTGCAGAGCCTGAGGATGGGCAGAAACACAGAGAACTCTTCATTTGCAGTTCTCTGTGGCTCTCCTGTGCTCTGGCTGCTCTCAGTCACCCCCACAGACATGACAGGCTGTGGGATATTGCCTGGGAAGGGATTCCTGCAGCTAAAGCCTGGGAGAGCACTGTGCCATCCACACAGGCCTTGGTAATAAATTTGCCTTTATGTGGTGCCTTTTAAGTGAGGATCTCCAAGTGCTTTACAGGCTCTAATTAGAGCTGGTGACACCCCAGGAGCTGCTCTGATGCTCTCTCTCTCTAATATCTCTGCACATTAGAGCTGAAAGATGGCCTGGGAGGATTCCACTCTGTGCTGTGGTTCTCTTGGATTCTGCATACCAGTGAAGGCTTTGATGGGAGTTTCTGAGGAGGTTGTTTTGGGTGTTCAGAAGGCGTTGCAGTTCCCTCCTGCTGGGCTGAGATGATCCCCTAGACATTTTGGATGAGTGTAAATTAATGCATTTTTCCTTTCCCACTAGCACTGGCCACTGTAAACTTTCAGAAGCTGGAGCCTGGGCTGCTGAAATACCTGGACACAGTGCAGGTGAGCTGCAGAAACACTTTGCTCATCCATGTTTTCCAGCACTGGAAGTGAAGCTGATACTCTGGGATTTGTGTGTTGGTTTGGGGCTTCCTTCTCACGAGGCCAAATCCTCCTGGATTTAGGGAAGGAGGATTTAAGTGTCCTATTGTCCTTCTGAAAAGGCTTTTAATCCTGCTGTGCCCTTTGTTTAGCTGGCAGGGGTTAGACTTCTTTGAGTGTTGATACCCAGAGCATCCCAGTACACAATTGTTAGACCTCTCTCTTGAATTTCCATCATCTTTTTCCCAAACTCTTTCACCCTGATGCTGTGGGTGCTCTTTGCTGGTGTGCTCCAGCTGTGTCTGTGCACCTCCAGGGCCTCATTCAGGCATTCAGATTTATGAGGTTTTACCGTGTCACTTGAGCATTTTTAACCCCTCTGCTATCAGAGGCTTGCCTCAGGAAGGGAATTAATTAATTAATGAACATGTGGTGTGAACAGTGTCCTGATTGTGATGGGGGGAATGGCAGGTTTTGGAGTCAGTGACAGGTTATCTCTCCTTTTACCCCCTCTGTCCTCTTTCCCTGTGCTCTGCTTGCTGCAGATGGAGGATGTGAGCAGCTGGGATCTGCCCCAGCCCTGATCAGTTCCCTGCTCACCTCTTGGCTGTGGAGGGGAGCCCTGCTGCCATGCTCGATGTTCAATCCTACAGCTTGCATTTGTTTTCTTTCCCTCTGCTGGCAAAAGAGGCTCTGCTGGAAGTGCTTTCACCTCCTTTAGGTCTGCCAAAATTGCCCAAACCTTGCAAATGAGCAGAAGGTGGCACCTTCCCCACCACATGTGGCCCCAAAGGAGCAGCTCCTCCTTTGCCACACCAATTATGAGACAGGAAGTGTTTGTAGGGGTTATGAAGCTGTTTTATCTTTTCCTTGTTATGGGTTTTTGTTCCAGAAGGTGATCAAATCCCTTCTTTGCCTGGTTCACTGGGGATGGATTGATTAAATGTGTTTCCAAGGATGTTTAGATGATTACAGGCAGTTGTTTTCTCCTAATGAAACACGAGTTTCTTTAATGCCGCTTACCTCAGCCAATTCCTATGGCATTAAACAAAACCCCTGTCACAAAACTGCCTGGAATTAAAGCCCAGGAGGCTGGAGGGGCAGCCAGGCTGAGCACACACTGCCCTGCCCATGCCATGGGGACAGGAGGGATCCTGCAGGGCCTCAGGGAGCTGCCAGGCACTGACAAATGGGAAGCAGTTGCTCTGTGTGCAGAGCCTTTAATGAAGACCTAATTCCTGCAAATTCTTCCCTGCCAGCACCATATGCAGCATTAAAAAGGCATTAAAGCAGCTCAGGTCTGCTGCTGTACCTTGGCAAGCTCTGGCTGCCCTGCACCTGCGAGCTCTCAGCTGGCAGTGGCATGGCAGATAAGCAGACATTTATAAATGTGTGTTTTTAGCAAGAACTAAACACTGACAGTTGGTTTGTCCCTTTGCTCCAGCTCTGCCAAACAGCAGCATCCAGCAATGTTTGACAGCACCTGATTGTGTGCTCTGTGCTTTGTGACTAGCAGAGGCACAGAGCTCTGCTTGCCCGTTCTGGGCATTGCTGGCCCACAGCTCCTTGTTCAGGAGCTCCTTAGGAACCTTTTTGGCTGTGCCAGTTGAGAAGAAAACCCTCCAGTAAAACCATGGCACCACGCTGTCACCCTGTTCTTCTGAGTTCTTCTGAGCCTTCTGATGTTTGCATGCTTGTAATGGAGTTTCTCACACACTTTTATATAAATAATTAAAATAATTATTGTTTTACATTCCTCTCTGGAGGAGGAGAAATTTGATGGACTGTTGATTTGTCCAGTGTCATTGGAGAGGTGACAATTTCATCCTCCAATCCACTGTCACTTTTGAAAATCTATAAATGTTGGAGTCAGGAAATAAACTTCTCCTCCTCTTCCTCCTCCTCTTCCTCCTCCTCCTCCTCCTCCTCCTCCGTCTTCTTCTGTTTCAACAATGCTGCTCTAGAACAAAGGGGTGCCTGCAGGCCTGCCCTGGATCCATTTGAACTCTGTTTTTCTCTTGACAGAAAGACCAGCCTAAGATGGTGATGGAGTACTGGACTGGCTGGTTTGATAACTGGGGAGGCCCTCACTATGTCTTTGATGCAGATGGTGAGCACCAAACGCTCTTCTTGTAGAACATTTTGTGCTGAATTTCATCCCCTTGTGAGTGCAGCACCTTCTCCAGGTTAAAAGCTCATTTGGAAGGCTACTACTAAAAAAAACAAACCCCCAGGGCGTGTAAAGAGCAGTGAAAGCAGAGCTATACAGGACTGGTTTAACAACTTTCATCTTCCTGCAATTGTCTTTGTAATTGGGTCATTAGTCTGGCTGAAGAGTCCTTGCAACTCTTCTTCTTAAAAGGAAAATTCCTGCTGGAGGCCTCGAGCTTTACCCCTTTTTCACCTGGAGGATTATCTGAATGTATTAAATATTTAATATTTAATACATTCAAATAATTTAGTATTTATTAATAATACAAAATAAATAATAATACTAAATAAATTTAGTATTTAAATGCATCAGTAGATGTGCTGCACCTTCCTGAGGGCAAATCATAACACAAATCACTGTAATTGGGCAGGAGTTACCAGAATGTGTCTGATTTGAATTCCTGGCCCAGATTTGTGTCTGTGGCCTCCCTGGCACTGCAAAAAATCTCTTTTTTTTTTTTTTTTTTTTTTGCAGAGATGGTGAATACTGTAGAAAGCATCCTCAAAACAGGAGCATCCATCAACCTCTACATGTTCCATGGAGGCACCAACTTTGGTTTCATGAACGGGGCTCTGGAAGCTGATGAGTACAAGTCAGATGTCACCAGTTATGGTGAGTTTGTTTTGCCTGTGCAGCTCTGCCTGCCCTGGGCTGGGGACAGTAACCAGCCACACTCTGGAGTGATCAGCACAACCACTTTGTCCAGAGAGATGGGGTAGGACACAGCCCAGAAGTAAATTCCTGTCTAAAAGGGAGTTTACATGAGTGATTCTAATTCCCAGCCATTCCAGGAAGTGGGGGATTCCCTTTTTCTGAATTGTGAACAGAGCTGTCACAGATGATGAATTGATATCTCTTTTTTCTAGGGAGAGATGATGATCCAAAACACCGTTTTAAAAATTTTACAAAGTCAAATTTTACCATAAATCTCTTTTCATCCCAACACCCCGTGGTTAAAATAGTTAATTGTTGACTTTATCCTGTGTGAAATTCTGAATATGTGCAAATTAGATCTCTGAAAGTGTGAATGGCTCTTCTCTAATTTAAGGATTTTTGTGGCTGTTTAGTGATGTTCACTCAGATTAAAGTGTACAGATTTCCATTCTGCAGACAATGCCATGAAAATTGTGCCTGGGGCTTTTATTTCTTGCATGAAGCCATCCCAGAGCTGCTTTATGTTTTTAAAACACGTGCTGCTGTTCTGCTTTTCCAGATTATGATGCTGTGCTGACAGAGGCTGGGGACTACACATCCAAATTCTTCAAGCTGAGACAGCTCTTCAGCATGGTCATTGGTAATCAGCAACCCAGGAGCCAGAGCACTGTTCAGTCAGGGAATTACTGAAACTGCCCCTTTTGGGGCTCTGCTTGGGTGGGAATTACTGAAACTGGGGATGGATTGGGAATTATTGAAACTGCCCCTTCTGGGGCTCTGTTTGGTTGGGAATTATTGAAACTGGGCATGGATTGGGAATTACTGAAACTACCCCTTCTGGGGCTCTGGATAGCTGGGAATTATTGAAACTGGGCATGGATTGGGAATTACTGAAACTGGCCCTTCTGGGGCTCTGGATGGTTGGGAATGACTGAAACTGGTCCTTCTTGGGCTCTGCTTGGTTGGGAATTATTTAAACTGGCCTTTCTGGGGCTCTGCTTGAGTGGGAATTACTAAAACTGGGGATGGATTGGGAATTATTGAAACTGGCCCTTCTGGGGCTCTGCTTGGTTGGGAATTAAGGATGAGAGGACAAGGGAGTTCTGGGAGGGAGGTATCTTGAATTCAAGGGAGGGATCTTGAATTCAAGGGAGGGATGTTGAATTTGTGTTGTCTGAAATCTTTGTTCCATCTCTCTTTTTGCACCCCAGGCCAGCCCCTTCCTCTGCCTCCCATGATTGAGAGCAAGGCTTCCTATGGTGCCATCCTCTTGCACCAGTACATCTCTCTCTGGGATGTGCTGCCAGCCCTTTTACAGGTACTGACACCTCTTTTACTGCATCCCAGACCTAAAAAGCATCAACTTTTAGAGCAATTTGTGCTCTGCCTTATCCCAAAAGGATGAGGCTGGGGGGACTTTTTACCAAGGATATGCAAAAGCAGCAAATCTTTTATCTCACCTTTTTCACTGCTCCTTCTGTTCTCTTGGAATTGTACTTCTGCAAGTCCTTGGCTCCTTTTTCTGGTACTTTGGTCAGGAGGGATTTTGGGTTGGGAGGCTCTCACCTGTGGCAGAGTGAAGCTTTAAATGAGCTACCCCAACAGGAATTTCCACTCCTGATGTTTAATTTGCTTCTCCTCTGCAGCCCATCAAGTCAGAGTTCCCTGTGAACATGGAGAATCTGCATCTGAACGACAGCATTGGGCAGCCCTATGGATATGTGCTCTATGAGACTGTCATTTTTGGGGGGGGACACCTGCACAGCAGGGACCACGTCCGGGACCGGGCTCAGGTAGGGGCACAGGGCTCACTCAGGGGGGAAAACACCAAATTTCCACTGCTCAGCTAAGCCCCAAAGCCTCACAGCTTCTAATTAAATTTCCAGCTCCACTTTGCTAAAACTTAGAACATTTAAACATCAGATGTTGAACGTTTTGAGAATATTTTGATTATTTTATTCCCACCTGTGCTGTTAGGACTGGGCACAGGTAGGGGCACAGGGCTCACTTAGGGTGGGTGGGGCAGGAAATGGGGGAAAACATCAAATTTCCACTTCTCAGCTAAGCCCCAAACCCTTATAGCCTCTAATTAAATTTCCAGTTCCCCTTTGCTAAAACTTATAACATTTGTAAACATCAGAATGTTGAATATTCTGAGAATATTTGGATTATTTTATTCCCACCTTTGCTGACAGTGGCACAGTTATGGACACTTGAGTTCTAGGTTCAAGCAGAGACAATTTCCTGCCCAAGTCCAGCTGAGGAATGTGATTGTGACATCACTGATGAGCAGTTGCTTTGCTCATCAGAGCCACTTCCAGTTGCTAATTTCTAGTTCCACTTTGCTAAAACTTATATTTAAACATCAGAATGTTGAGTATTCTGAGAATATTTGGATTATTTTATTCCCACCTGTGCTGACAGTGACACAGTTATGGACACCTGAGTTCTAGTTTGAAGCAGAGACAATTTCCTGCCCAGATCCAGCTGGAGGGATGTGGTTATAACATCATTATGACAATTTCCTGCCCAAACCCAGCTGAGGGAGGTGATTCTGACATCATTGATGAGCTCTGCTCTCCTGTGCTCTGTTCTGCAGGTGTTTGTTAACACCATGTATGTGGGGGAGCTGGACTACAACTCAGTGGAGCTCTCCATTCCTGAGGGACAGGTAACTCCAGGGGATTGCTCAGGGGGTGGACAACAAGATCACTGAAGAGGGAGAAGGCTCAGAAAGGCACCTCCTCCTACCCCAGACTAGCTTGGTACCCTAATCAGACACAAATAATGGGATTTCACTGCTAGGTTACTATTGGTGATTGAAAAGTGGGGTCTGAATGCTTTTCCGTGGAGAAAATTCAAGTTATTGCAACTCTTGCTGCACTAAATTTGCCAGCCTTATACACAGCCACAACATTGAGTACCTGTACCCTGTTATTGCAGATTAAATCTCTGCAGGCTGCTTCTTCCTTAGCACAAGGCAGGTTTTAAGGGGCTTTGGAGGCTCTTGGGTCTGAAATTAAATGAGGAGGAATGTCTCTCTTTAGCTCTGAGAGCAGTTTTACCCTGGCAGAAGCTGGCACTAAGAACTCTGTATTGATTGAGCACATTTCACCAGAGCTGTGTGGCTGTGCAGCAGCTGAGGGGGTGGGTGCACTGTTGTTCTTAGGGCTTGTGGGAGAGTTTATGGCAGGAACCTGTCCTGTGTCAAACTCCATTTTTGCCTCTGTGGGTGCTATCAAAATGGGAATTAAAAATTCAAGATGAAAAAACAAACAAACAAACAAACCAGAAATCTGTGCAAAGGCTGTGAGTTCCTCCCTGTTTGCAGTAGAGAACTGTGGGAAATGGAAAGACAGAAACTTCTAGAGATACGGGAGGGTTTGATCTGCAGCCTTGGGTTGATGTAAAAATAAAGTACACAGACATTAAGTAGAAAAATCATAAAATTTGTTTCTATAGTTGTAAGTAAGAATGTGCCTTCAGTTAGAAACTGAATTGGGTAAGACAGTGAAGGGTTTAAAATGCAGGAAACTATTGATAAGATGGTGAAGGGTTCATAATGTAGGAAACTGTATTGGGTAAGATAGTGAAGGGTTTATAATGTAGGAAACTGATGAGATGGTGAAGGGTTTAAAATGTAGGAAACTACTGACAAGATGGTGAAGGGTGGGTTCATATTATAGGAAACTGATAAGATGGTGAAGGATTTATAGTGTAGGAAATTATTGATAAAATGGTGAAGAGATTATAATGTAGGAAAGTATTGATAAAATAGTGAAAGGATTATAATGTAGGAAAGTATTGATAAGATGGTGAAGGGTTTAAGTTGTAGGAAACTATTGACAAAATAGTGAAGGTTTATAATATAGGAAACTATTGATAAAATAGTGAAGGGATTATAATGTAGGAAAGTATTGATAAGATGGTGAAGGGTTTAAATTGTAGGAAACTGTATTGATGTGAATGGTTTATAATGTAGGAAACTGTATTGGGTAAGATGGTGAAGGGTTTATAATGTAAGAAACTATTGATAAGATGGTGAAGGGTTTAAAATGTAGGAAACTATTGACAAAATAGTGAAGGTTTATAATATAGGAAACTGTTGATAAGATGTTGAAGGGTTTATAATGTAGGATGTGGTTGTATAGAATAAGCTAAGAGTTATAATAGAAGCATATGTGTGGATGTGAGAAAACAGCCTATTAAGTAAAAGTATCTGGAGTGCAGTAGAAGTAAGGAAAGGTGGTAAATTAGTAAAGGAAAATAAACCTTGTAGCATCTGTCCATTAGATTAGAAAGGTATGTATTGTCTTGTAACAAAGAGCTTGTGACTGCTTTATAGCCAGCTACTTACTCCTTTAAAATCTCACAGCCTCTGAGACTGATGTTTATCTAAACAATAAACTCTTAACCCAAGATAATCCCATTGCTTCATTAAAAAGCAGCAGCAATAATAGAGAACTTGAAAGTAAATTTATAAATTGCAGCTGCCAAAGGCAGCAGTGCCATTTCCCCCCTCAGCACCTCTGCTGAGGGCAGGGCTGGTGCAGCTGATGTTTGTCCTTGTTTGTTTTCAGCAGGGCTTCAGGCAACTGAGGCTGCTGGTGGAGAACCGTGGCCGTGTCAATTATGGGCTGGCCCTGAACGAGCAGAGGAAAGGTGGGTCTGGATCAGAGACAATTTCCTGCCCAAATCCAGCTGAGTGATGTGATTGTGACATCAGTGATGAGCTCTGCTCATCAGAGCAACTTCAGTTGCTAATTTCTAGTTCCACTTTACTAAAACCTGTAACATTTTTAAACATCAGAATGTTGAGTGTCCTGAGAATATTTGGATTATTTTATTCCCACCTTTGCTGACAGTGGCACAGTTATGGACACCTGAGTTCTAAGTTCAGAGACAATTTCCTGCCCAAACCCAGCTGAGGGATGTGATTGTGACATCATTGATGAGCAGTTGCTAATTTCCAGTTCCACTTCACTTTGCTAAAACTTACAACATCTTTAAACATCAGAATGTTCAATGTCATGAGAATATTTGGATTATTTTATTCCCACCTCTGCTGACAGTGGCAGAGTTATGGACATTTGAGTTCTAGGTTCAAGCAGAGACAATTTCCTGCCCAAACCCAGCTGAGGGATGTGATTCTGACATCACTGATGAGCAGTTGCTCTGCTCATCAGAGCAACTTCCAGTTGCTAATTTCCAGTTCCACTTTGCTAAATATTTATATTTAAACAGAATTAAAACAGAACTTATATTTAAACAGAATTATCAGAATATTGAATGTCCTGAGAATATTTGGATTATTTTATCCCCACCTTTGCTGACAGTGGCACAGTTATGGACACCTGAGTTCTAGGTTCAGAGACAATTTCCTGCCCAAACCAGCTGAGGGATGTGATTGTGACATCACTGATGAGCTCTGCTCTCCTGTGCTCTGTTCTGCAGGTGTTTGTTAACACCATGTATGTGGGGGAGCTGGACTACAACACAGAGGGAATGAGTTAAAAAACATCCTCCCCCTGTCTGCAGTGACCAGAGGAAAAGCAGTGGCTGCTCAGTGCCCTGCACCAAGGTTTATTTTAAAAGGGTACTGCTAAACCCAGGGCTGTCAATGACTCTTGCTCTGCTCTGGGTTTCCTAGGTGATGCTCAGCTCCCTTTCTCTTGTTTTCTGAGCATATTACTTCACAGGGAGGGAAGGAAAATACCTTTTTTTAATCTGTGTTTTCCCTTGAGAGGTTGATATTGGAGAATCACACCATTTAAAAGCTCACACAATGTCAGGAGGAGGGAACTGCATCCCCTGGAGCAGAATTGACTGAAATGCTCAAGCCTATCACACACAGTGGTGGGGCTGGAAGAGGTTGATTCTATTTTAGTGGGGAACTATGTGCAAAAGCTCTATAAAATAGATTAATGGAGTTAGGCACGTGACTGTATTGATTTTATTTAATGCAGAAATGTTGCATAAACCTCAGTGCTGCCCAGGGCAGCCTCAGAGCTGTGATCAGGAGCAGGCTTTGCCTTGAACAAAATGCTGCTAAAGGTGAATGACTTCTTCAGGTGCCTTAAATCCTGGGATGGAAAGCCCTGGAGCAGCCCTGGGTGTTGGTGCTGGCTCAGTTATGTTTTGCTGTGCCTGGTAGAGAAGTGATTGACTGCTTTAAAAAGTGATTGACTGCTTTAAAAAGTGATTGACTGCTTTAAAAAAATCTGTGCATGGTCAGCTCCAACCCCACAAGCCCCAGCACATGCCAGGGGTTTCTGCTGGGAGGGTTGGAGCCCTGCTGAGCTGAGGAAAGGAGGGAATGGAGAGGGCAGAGTTCAGAGATGCTCCCCACTCAATCTGCATGAGCAATGGGACCATATGGACTCTTAATTCCATTGCAGAATGTGGCTGCTTTCCATCTCCTGCTGTTCCTCAGATTCAAATAGCAAAACCCATCAGCTTTAGCTGTTCCTCAACTCCTCATTACCCCCATTGCTCTCACAGGCTTAATTGGTGACATCTTCTTGAATAAAACCCCCTTGAGGAACTTCAAGATTTACAGTTTGGAGATGAAACCTGCCTTCATGAAAAGGTTTGTGGGATTTTAACCTTTTTTTTTTTCCACAAAATCCTTTTTTTGTGGGATTTTAACCTTTTTTTCTTCATTTCAAACCACCTGCTTTCCAGCAGTGCAGTGTCTAATGGGGAGCAGCTAAATGAGGTAACAGTGGGGAGGTGGATTTTTGCACTGATACTTTTGTTGGTACTTTTGCCTGAAATAGTGCAGGAGCTGGTGCCAGCTGATCCAAACCATCATTTAGGGAGAAATCTAATCCTGCTGTGCAGGGTTTAAAGGTTTCCTTGCAGCAGGGTGAGATCAGGTAGGTAAATCCAGGCTTATCCAAAGGGAAGGATCCCCTCACACCCACATATTGGAAATTTTGGGTCTTTCTGGAAACTACCAAGCTGGCTGATATATTTAGTAATTCAGCCTGGCAAGGGATGGATTAATTCTAGAAAGCTACTGATAGTGCATTAACAATCCAGATGGCTCCCTCTCTTTTATGTTGTTTTGCTTTAATTCGAGGGAGGAAATTTAGCAGGGGGATGTTGAAGAGCCTCTGTCAGCACATAGAGAAAACCTCAGCAAATGTTTCAGGCAGCAGATGCCCTATGGACTCTGGCCACAATCCAGAGACACTCTTTTCAGTGATGTTTTTAATACCAGCAAGCAACTTATGTGCATCCCCCAAGATACCACAGCTGCCCCGTTTTGTGTAGGAGGGAGAGAGAGAGGCCACGTTAAACCAAAAAGGCTTTTAAAAGGAAAAAGTCCACATTCTGAAATGCCTCAGGGCAGTTTTACCAGGTGCTGAGGGGCTACCTGAAGCATTCTTATTGATGGGGTAACTCACAGCCTTTTTGGACTGCAGGGTGTTAGAGGAATATTTCCAGTGAGGAGCATTAAAGCAAGTGAGCTGCCATGGCCAAACAAAAGCAAGATTAGTCACCACTAGCCTCAGCTCCTGGCTGCTGACCAGCAGCACTGAAACACAATCAGCTCACAGTCCCCTCGGGGGAGGAGGGAGAGGACTGTTGTGAAAGGAGCTGTCACAGGCTTTTAGTTGAATAATTCAGTAGCGGCCAAGCTGCACTGGATCAATAACTTCCCCCAGTCCAAGAGATGCAGTTTGTAAGGGCTGCAGGGAACATGTTCTTACAGGAGCTCAAGGCTTCTGTGGGATTCTGCTCTCCTTATTTCCTCTTCTGCTTGTGCCCTGCTCCCAAATTGTTGCCACAGGTAAGAAATCCTGTCAGATTTCCCCTGATTACTGCGCACTGCACGGATGTGTTTGTGTTCCTCACCAGGAGCCGTGGCAGGAGTGTCTGCTTTGAATCCTGTCAGTGCTGCAGTCTCCTTTAGCAAGCCACAGACATTTCAAGCACCCTGGCAGATCTGGAGGATCCTTTGCAGCCAAAGTGAAGCAGAGCTTTTATCCCAGAATGGTTTGGGTGGAAGGGACCTTTGAGATCCTCTCACCCCACCCTTGCCATGGGCAGAGACCCCTTCCACCATCCCAGGTTACTCCAACCTGGCCTTGGGCACTTCCAGGGATGGGGCAGCCACAGATACTCTGGGCAACCTTTGCCAGGGCCTCACACCCTCAAAGGGAAGAATTTTCTCCCAATATCCAATCCCAGCCTGCTCTCTGCCAGCCTGAATCCTTTCCCCTTTGTCCCATCACCACACGCTCTTGTAAAAAGCATCGAAGTGGTGACATCAGAGGTGGTGACAGCCCCAGGTATCTCCTCTGCAGCCCAGCTTGGCCTGCCAGGGCTGTGGGTGGTGGGGACAGGCAGGTGGCCCCCGTGGGCTGTGAGTTGTCCCTCTCTTGCAGCCTGCAGCACGTGTCTGGCTGGAGCAGTGTCCCGGATTATTTCGTGGGGCCGGCGTTCTTCCGCGGGAGGCTGTGGATAGAGCAGCAGCCACAGGACACCTTCCTGAAGCTGCAGGCAAGTCCTGGTTCTTCTTGGGCAAGTTTTTTTAAAAAAGCTGGTTAGAGAGACTTGTGCAACAGCTCTGACTGATCTGTGTGTCTGTAGGCTCCCCCTCTCTCTTAGGGAATTATTCTGAGGGTCTCCTCAGCAGCCAACATGAAGCAGAATTACCTCCAGGTAATTCTGTTCAGTCTGGAGAGGTCCTGTGAGAAAACTGACCCTGCAGAGCTGCCAGTGGCCACTTCAGTCTTATTTTACTGGCATGCAAATGCTGTTTTCTAGTTGCAGAGGAGTAATGGGCACAGAAAATAAAGGAGGGCCTTGTTTTATTCCTGTCTCCTCAGTGTGACATGGAAAGAGTCACTTCTTTGTGGCCATGGCATGGGAGTTAGCATTCCTGTCATGCTTCTGTGGGAGACTGCAAAGAACTTCACATGAGATTTTAAATATTATTAAACTTCCTCCTCTGATTTCCCTCCCTTAGAGCCAACCTTGTGCCCAGCCTTACTGTCCTGCTCACTTTCCCATGTATTGGGGAAATTCTGTTTGCTGTAAATCAGGCCAGCCAGCAGCAGTTCAGTTTTTCTGTCACCTGGGAGAGAGGTGAGGGCAGATATTCCATGCTTGGGGAGGAATAAAGGCCTGTCTGTTCAAAGGGAAGAAACTTCCTATACAGGCACAAGTCACAAATTGCACATTTTTGAAAGCTTTATCCTTTTAATGAGCACATTAAGGAGAACTCCTGTTCAACAGGGCTTGTTTAAATGTTCCTGGCTGCAGGGATTTGCACAGGGAAAGCAAGCAGAAAACCTGCAGAAAGTGGCTGGAAAGAATGCAAGTGTGAAAGCAGATTTGGTTTCCTGTGGGGATGCTAACGAGGCAGCAGAGCTGCATCAGTAATTCCATGTTCTGCCTTGATTCCAGGGCTGGGAGAAGGGAGTGGTGTTTGTCAATGGTCAGAACCTGGGACGATACTGGAAGATTGGACCTCAGGAAACTCTTTACCTTCCTGGGCCCTGGCTAAGGAGAGGGGGCAATGAGGTGAGAGACTGCTGGGATTGCTCTGTGCCTGTTGGGGTTGTTAAAGATCCTTGTCCCAAAGAGCCAGACACACACAGGACAGCAATTATCCTTTAGCTGAAAGCCAGTGCAGTAGAGGGGAAGGACAGTGCTGAAAGTGCAATAGAGGGGAAGGACAGTGCTGTCTCCTGAGATCTTTGAAAACGAGGGAAGGTGCTGCTCCAAAGCTGGCTCTGGCTCTGACAGCCATTAAAGGCTGACAGGGATGGCAGCTGAACTTCACAGCTCTGCCTCAGGTTGGAGATCAACCCAAACCTGATGTGATGCTGCTTCACCCCTGTACCACGTGGTGCTGAGAGCCTCAGTCCCTGTTAGACCCACACTGACTGAGCTCTTTAAATGGTGCTTCAAATGGAGCTTCAAATATGCTTCTCCTAAGCATCTTTGCAGCCCCCCAGGCTTTGCAAGAAGGGATTTTCTCTCTCTCCTGTGCAGATTGTGATCTTTGAGGAGCGCACAGCGGGCCGGATCATCCAGTCCGTGGACATCCCTTACCTGGGACGGACCCAGTACGTGGACTGAGGGTGGGCTGAGAGCTCCTTTCCCACGTTTGGCTCACCCTGAGCACTCCTGCTTGCATGGCTGGGGACCTGCTGGCTCAGCACTTGGGCATGCTCATCTCCACCAGAGCCAGGGGAAGGATTTGCCCTCTGGCAGTGAGGTCAGAGGAGAGGACAGCGAGGAAGCAGCGCCCTTGCTCCATGGATGGATGGATGGATGGATGGATGGAGCTCATCCCCTGCCCTGCTGAGGCCCCCAGCCCGGATGGCTGAGCATGTTCTGGACCATCTGGTGGATGTGGGGGAGTAAAAAGGTGCTGGAGGCAGGTGAGAGAGAGAGAGAGACAGAAAGAACTGAAGCCATCTGAACTGGAAGCTGAGCTCAGCTTTCCAGGGACTTTCAAAATGTGCTATCCTTGGCCTCCTCATTTTTATAATTAGGTAGGGAGAAAACAGTTGGTGAACAAGTGAGTAATCAGGTGTGGGAAGCCATTTTGAGGCAAATTTTAGCAAGTCTCTCTGCAAAAAGGCCATTACGTGTTCCCTTGTTGCAAGGCAAGGTGGTTGTCAAATGACTTTCAATTTCAGCTTTTTTTCCACTGAGTTTTATTATGGAGGTTGTCTCTCTCTCAAAAGGAAAAAAAGAAAATTTTAAAAAGTGAGATGTGTTTTGTCTTCTATGAAATGTATCATTATGTTTCAGGCCAGGCAGGAATGAGAATTTCCAAGGAGGAGAAAAGAACAAGTGAGTCCTGCAGTCCCGTCTCCAGCAGGGCTCACACTGTGAAGCACCTAAAGATGAAATTCCCCCTTGGAAAATGAGCAGGGATCAGATTTTGGCTGGGGTAGAAGCAAAGGGCCTGCAAGAGGGAAAACTCATCCCTGGTTTCTCCTTAAAGCTGCTGTGGGATCTTGGGTCCTGGTTTTTCTTTCTTTTTGTCCCTCTAAACAGAAATGTGGGATTTAGGTAAACATGACATTGTTTTAATTCAGCAGCTCCAGGCACAGAGGAGCTGCAGTCTCCTTAGGGAGAGGGGGAGATCAAACCTGAGCTGTGAATCCTTCAAAACCTCCAAGGAGTCTCTGCTTTCTGTGCCAGTTCCAGGAGAAACACCAGACTGTGTCTGTAAGGGAGGTGCAGGCTATTCTGGCTCTTAGAAACCATCATTTTATTTAACAAATTTAAATACAGTTTGTTTAAAACTGAGAACAGACAGTGCAGCTGGAACACACTCCATCCTGGCCAGGTCTGTCTCTGCTCCCCAGGGCCACAGCAGCTCTGGGACAGCTGAGAGGGCCCAGGCTCCTGTGGGCAGAGCAAATGTGCAGGGCTGTGATCAGCACTCCATCCTTTGCATTTTTCTGAAAGTTGTTATTTCCTTCCAAGGAGGGAAAGTTGGAACCCAGCAGGGACTGGAATTCAGATCAGTGAACCAAAACATGCAGCTCGGAGAGGACATCAGCTGGAAACTATTTCAATGCTATGAAAACTTGGTAGTCCTTGAAAAATGTCTCTTTCCACTGTAGGGTTTGAAGACTGAAGGGAGCTTGGAAGGCCAGTACAGTAAGAGAATAAATCTACTTGAGTGCAGAGTTTTAATCCAAGGTAACAATACCTGTTCCCATAGAGCAGCCAGCAGCATCCAACACTTTCTTTCCAAGTGGTGCTTCAGCCATTGCATCTAAAAGGAACATTTTTGTAAAGGCTTCTGTGGCTGGGAACTAAAGAATGAGATTTTTCCCCAACGGTTCTGATATACAGTGGGAGAAAATAACTTACAAAAAATATTTTTCCTTTGAAATATCAGGAAATACACAATGTCATTAGTCCAAGGGGAGACTTCTGCACTGTGAAGCCAACAATCAAACCCAGAGCATTTTAATAGTTCTATGTGTTAGGGCTAAAAATAACCAAGTCTATTGCAGGATTACATTTTTCCCTCAGTTCAAAGGTAAAATTGTGCTTCAAAAATTTTTGAAGGAATTGGGACAGCGGTGGGGGGGTGACAAAGGTTTGACAACAGTTATGGAGGAGGAGGGAATTTATGGGTTTTGGCTGGGGAGAAGGAGCCTGTTGTATCTCAGTTTTTATCTCAGCAAGTTTGGCAGTCTCAAACAGAGTCACCCATGGTGGCAGCACCACCAGATGGTGAATGAGCAGAGCCCTGAGCCCAGGATCCCCTTCCCAAGGGTGCTGCTCTCCATCAAAGGGGACTGGGAACTGCTCCAGGGTGGCTTTTCACACCAGCTCTGCAGTAGCAGAAGAAGGAGCTGGAGGATACACTCCAGTCAAATGGGAAATGCACTAAAATCACCTCTCAGTGTTCAATCTCTAGTTTGAAGCAGTTTTATTTTTTAAGAGTGGAAATTTGCCTTTATATAGGAGCACCCTTGAGAGTATCCCACACCTAATGGGAACCAAATTAGGGCCAAAAAGGACCCAGGTCTGGATGAATATTATGGTGTATAGCCCCCACAATCTCATTAAACCCCACTTCCAATTATTTTAGCATTTTTAGAGATCCACATGCTGGAGACACAACTCCATCAGGATCAGTGGTGGACTGGTGGTGATCAGCAGCCCCCTGATCCTGTCCCACTCTGGGGTCTTTAAGAAAGATGGGGACACATTTTAGCAGGGCTAGGACAGGGGTTGATGGTTTTAAACTCAAAGAAGATAGATTGGATATAAGGACATTTTTTACAGTGAGGGTGGTGTCACACTGGCACAGGCTGCCCAGAGAGGTGGGGATGCCCCATCCCTGGGAATATTCCAGGCCAGGAGCAGCCTGGTCCAGCTGAAGGTGTCCCTGCCCAGGGCAGGGGCTGGGACCAGAGGACCTTTGGAGTCCCTTCCACCGCAACCCTTCCATGATTCCATGACCACACAGGAATATCAGGGTGCCCTCCAAACTGTTTGAGGAAGGAAAAGGAGAGGGAATCAGAGAACAGTGATGCTTCAAGGGTTTGTTGTAACCTGCCTTGTTTACCCCCTCCCCAAACCCTTCCCCTCTTGTGCAGCGTAACAAACACTGATTAAAGGAGGTTTAAAATTAAGGGCTAAGGTGCCATCTAGGAAGGCAGCTGTCCCCTCCACGGCCAGAGAGCTGCTCAGGCTGTCTCACACACGGCCACAAAGTTCGTGTTGCTCAGCAAAACCAGTCCCCAGGGGCCACTGCTGTGGCTCTCACCCTCAGCCAGGTGCTGGCACAGCCCTGCTCACATTCCAGCTGGAGCCTGGGGCCGGGAGCTGCCAGTCCTGCCTTGCTGTGCTTTGTTCTCCACCTCCGGAGCCCGGGAGGAGGGGCAGGGGGTCCGGGGACTTCATATATGCAGTGGTGCTTGCTTTTTCTGAAGGCTAAAACTCGTGGGAGTCAGCCGAGCTCCTGGCTCCCGCCTGGCTGGCTGGGTGGGTGCTGTGGAGAGGAACCTGGCAGGCTGTGCATGAAGAAATCTTCTGCAAGAGACACAAACAGCGTGGGTATCAGCCCTGTGCCACTGCAGGGCCATCCCAAACCCCTGAACCACTGCAGGGCCATCCCAAAGCCCTGTGCCACTCTTCAGGGCCATCCCAAGGCTCTGTCGCTCACTGCAGGGCCATCCCAAAGCCCTGTCCCTCTGCAGAGCCATCCCAAAGCCCTGTCCCTCTGCAGAGCCATCCCAAAGCCCTGTCCCTCTGCAGAGCCATCCCCAACGCTTGTGTCTTGCTGCAGAGCCATCCCATAGCCCTGAACTACTGCAGAGCCATCCCACAGCCCTGTCCCACTCTTCAGGGCCATCCCAAAGCCCTGTTCCACTCTTCAGAGCCATCCCAAAGCCCTGTGCCACTGCAGATCCCAAGATTGTGCTGCCTGGGCAGGGGGAGCAGCGCTGGAGAGCTGCAGCCCCTGTGCACAGCCTCTCCCTGGCCCAGGGGAGCTGGTGCAGGCTCTCCTCCTGCCCTGCCAAGGGCACAGAGCAGCAGCCAGGGCTCCATCCTGCTTCCCCCAGGGAATGGGACATAATGGAGCTCATTGCAGGTAAAAATTCACCACTGCTGAGCAAATCCACCCCCCTCCTGCTGTTGTTACTCATGACTCAAGAGCAGCAACCTCCTCTCCCTCCAGGCCTGGTTCTACACTCCAGTGGAAGGGAGTTGTGCATTTATTTTATTGCCCATAAGAATGAAGGGCAGCCCCATAGGCTGCAGATACAAGTGAACAGCTCATCCTCCTGCAAACCAGCTGCAGGAACACCCAGGGCATGAACAAACATCAATGTGTGTGCTCTTTCCTCCTTTCCACTGGAAAAGGAACCCCATGCTGTGCTCAGGTGAACAAACACCTCAGGCAGGGCTCAATCCACACCTTCCATACTCATCACTGTCTCTCTGTGCCTTCAGTGTGGGCCTGAATTAAATATTTCCCTCAGTGAAAGCTTCTGCCTGACCAAAAAGCTTTTTGCTGCTACAGCTTTAGCTTCCCTCAGGTGTTTGCAGGTGGATGAACCCACACCCTTCACCCCTGTGCTTTAGCTATAGTAAAGTTAATAA
This sequence comes from Tangara arthus, assembly GCA_035584835.1. Lineage (NCBI taxonomy): Eukaryota > Metazoa > Chordata > Aves > Passeriformes > Thraupidae > Tangara > Tangara arthus. Next base: position 3,509,837 of record JAWMQZ010000095.1, read on the forward strand.
GGCAACCTTGTTTACACAAGGATTTTTCTTAATGCTGCAACTTCTGCCTAAACTCCTACTCCCTGCATTTTTCTTCCCCTCAAATCTCTCAGCAGGTATTTTGTCTTAAAAATGGATTAACTTTAAAAAAGAGAGATTAACAAATGGTCTTGAGAGGTTTAGCAGTAAGGGAAGGTCAGGGTTGTGAAAAATGGAAACTAAACACATTTAAAAGAGCTTTTCTCTTTCTCCTGCCCTTGTGTAGCTTCTCAGTGCTGTTAGAAACAGCTCTTACCTGGAGTTGGTCTCTGCTCAGCCATGCACAGTCAGATTTCCACATTGGGATCTGTGAATCCTTTCTTGCCCTCGTTCACCAGCACAGGCTTCTCTGTCCTTGTGTGCCACACTAAAATCTGAGGAAGCCAGCAGAAGTCATTAGCTGCAGCTCTCCAGTGCACTAGGAAATATTCCTGCACATTAAATCAATAGTGCAATTTAAGCAGCCACCCTGGAGCCTAATGGTGCATCCACTGCTGAGAGGGACTTTGCATAAACCTTCATTTAGGCAGAGCTGCTGCTCTGCAGAATGCACAGTGCACAGAAATCACCATTTACAGTGTGCTGTCGTGGGACATTAACCTGCTCCTTCCATGTAGTTATCCAGCAGCTCCCTCCAAAGGCTCATCAGTCTTCCAATGGGGTAAGGCAGCTCCCTCCCAGCCTGGAATCACATTCCTGCCTCCCACAGCTCCTCAGCTGCTCCTTGGTTATCACCTACACCCTCGGCCTTGGAGTCACTCAGAGGGGAAATGCAAATTCCTGACATTTAGGGGATGTTGGGAGGGAAGAGGCATCACCAGCTCTTCCCTCACCACCCCTGCCTTTGGCTGGGGGAAATACAATTGGAATTCTTCAGCACATCCCTGAAAATCCATTCCTGGGGAGCAGGCATCAGTCTGCCCCCTAACCTCATTTCCTAACCTCCATTTCATCATCCCCCACAAGCACTTCAGAGCCTGCTCATCAAAGTCACCCTTGATTCCAGCCCTGCTCTCCCCACTGCTGCAATTACTGCACTGCATGCCCGGGAAAAGACAAAACCACCACTTCTCTTTTCACTTTTAAATCCTTTCCAGAGCCTAAAAAGCCGCTGAGTGTCACTGAGCAGGGAAGGACTCACTGCTGCTGCAGCCTCAGAGCTGCTGAGCAGGAGCTGGCTCCAGAATCCTTCTTCCCACAGACTCTGGGCTGCACACAGCCTCTCATAACCCAGCATTCCCCTATGGATCCCTCAAAAGCCTTTGGATCCCCCCAATCCCTTTGGAATGCTGGCCCCATACAGCCACCCCTATTCTGTACCAGGATTAAAACCCCTCCCAAACTTGCTTAAAACACAACTGAAGCTTTTCCTAAAAGCTTCCCTCTGTCTTGGCAGCAGAGTTGCAGAGAGATCAACATCTGTGGAGGAGAACTGGCAGAATCTGAAGTGCTTGAGTATTTCAGAGGGGCTGTTGTAGGAAATTGTTTCTACTTGCTGTGCTCAGACAGTTCTGGAAGCTGCTTAAAGTACTCAATTATCCCCATTGCTTTCCTCCTCGAGCCAGCATTGCTGGGAGCAGCTTTACCCTCTCCAAACAGGTTTCCTGCTTCCCCTCACCTGTGCCTGGCTGTTTCCCACCTCGTGGGGTTTCCCTCTGGTTGCCATGACAATCCCCTGCTCACCCAATCCTGCAAACTTCTTCCACCCAGTGCCTGCCTTCCTGAAAAACCAGGCCACGTTCTGCTTCTGAAGGATGAACAAAGCCCCTTTCAAACCCTCCTGGTTCAAGCAGAGCACCTTCCCCCCCTTCCCAAGGAGCTTGTTTGACCAAATTCCTCTCTGATGTGAGCAGTCACCTCCTGCGTGGAGCTTAAATCTCTGCTAATACTGAAGCAGTAGAGACCAACTGCTGGCTGGAGTGGGTCCAAAAATCCATTTCATCATCCCCCACAAGCACTTCAGAGCCTGCTCATCAAAGTCACCCTTGATTCCAGCCCTGCTCTCCCCA
>JAWMQZ010000095.1:3535362-3548420 GCA_035584835.1 Tangara arthus
GAGGATTGGCTGTGGGAGAGATAAAGAAAACTGCCCCATGAACAGCAGAGAACTGCCCCAGCTCTGACAGATGGGAACAGAATACATACCTGTATTTCCAACCTAAGACATCCCCAAAAAAATACTGCTTTAAAAAATTTAAAAATAAATTTATAATCAGTAGCCAGGTGTCCTGTAGATCTTCACTTGGGTCAGCCACCCCAACCCAGGTCTTGTTTACAGGACAGATTTGTAGTCACACCTGGGGATAACTCTTTTATTCTTTCCCAAACCCAAGGCTTGGCTTGTGAAGCAGCGCAGGGAGGTTTTTTTTTAATCCTTGTTTAGCCTAGCATGAAATTGTTTTCCAGGTAGAGATTAATTCTGCAGCAGCTTCTCCCCTTGTTGGGTAATTTGCTGCGCTGGAGAGGCCCGTGCTGAACCAGGGCGTCCCCTTATCAGCAGTGTCACAACAGCTGTGTCACACGAGCCCTTTGGCACCTCCTGGCGCTGCACATCCCCTGCCCTGAGGGTTGGAGGCAGTGCTTTCACTTTTTCCTAAACAAAACAGACAGCTCCTCACGCAGAGGGATGGTTGGCAGCTCCCTGACTGCTCGAGACAAAAGGTTTTGTTGCAAAAAGCCCTTTTGGTTTTGCTGTTTGTCATTTCAGGTTTGCTGGACAGTGTGAACTGAGGAGCTGCTTCTCACTAATGTGCTTTCTTTCCACTTTGAACTGTGTTTTTCCTTAGAAAAACAGAACCAGGCACCTTTTAGGACAATTCATCTCTTTTATCAGGTGAACTAAACGTGGGGATTTTTATAAAGTGAAGGATCTGTGTTTAATTTTGTACCTCTCAGTGCTGGGGCAGTGTTCAACCCCCAGCTAAGATTAGTTCCCTTGTTCCACTGCAATTCCAATTTAGAAGTTTCCCCCACACTCGTTGTTTTTTGTCTCCACTCCTCATTTATCTTCATTTATCTTCATTCAGCTCCTTCCTCTTTACAGCTCTGCCATCCCTGTCTGTCCCCTTTTCCCCTGATCCTTGCTCCTTTCAGCCACCATCACTTCACTCTCATTTTCCTCCTCAGCTGCCACAACTGGAAAAATTTAAGGAGGTTTTTTCTAACTGAAGAAGGACTTTACAGGAGTCCAATCTCCCTCCTAGGAGAGCACACAGCTGACTTTTAATTTGGTGATCATAATTTCTGCTGGACGAAGGCAGCAATTAATTTATTTCCTACACTTCAGAGTCACTTGGAGCTCTTCTTACCCATAGAAATTTTCTTTTAAAACCCTTTTTCTGGGCCAGGCATCCCATTTTACTTACTCTTCATCATGAGCAGGAGTGGCAGGACTGAGCACTTAAAGTCCTCCACATTAAGATATTTTTCATCAAAATAACCCCAAAAGTTACAGAAGTGACTTCTCCTCTCCACACAACCCTCGACCTCAACTTCTCTGGAAATCTGAGCCCCTGGAAGACTTACAAGTGTTACAATTCTGCACAGAGCTCTTAGAGGAAGAAATGTCAGTGTCTAATAGCTGAGCTCGCTTCAAATCATCCAACTTGCCTGGAAAGACTGTTTGACCAATTTCCAAGAATACCAATCACACGTTAGATTCTCTTACTGGAAATTCAAGGGAGAAATAAAGATTGCTTGGTGAAATATCACCAAGTGAAAAGCTTTTGGTAGGGAGAAAAAGAACTGAAACTTGTTTTCTCTTGATATTTACCCTTTTTGTTTACATCTGAAAAAAATGAATGTCAATTCCACTTCAAAATGAAAGCATTTTGTATTTGTGTTTTTTTTTCCTACTCTGTTTTCTTTTAAAACCACAAAGATATTCACAGAGAATTTTCTGTGCAAACAATGGTTTTCACTTCCATTGTTCTCCTGTCCCCATTGCAGCAGAAAAGAGACATAATTTCAATGCCAGCTCTAAACAGAATTCGCATTCAGAGCATTTATTGCTTTAATTATTGTTTGCATGTGAAATTTGGGACGGCAGGCCTGGTAGGGGACAGCTGCACTCACCAGCTGAGCAGCTGCCTGGGGAGGGGGCCCAGGGGTTCTTTCCTCAGCTCATTCCACAGAAATTCCCACCCAGAACTCCTGAAATCAGGTCTGGGACTGACCCTGCTGCTCCCTGGGATGTGTCCATGGGGGATGCAAACTCAAATTTAACAGGGAAAGGTGGGATTGTACAGATAAAAACCAAGGCTCATCTGGATGACACAGGGGGGCTTCTTCAGCAGCAGCTGGAGAATTTTGCAATGTGTTTTTTTGTTGTTCTGCAGGGGCAGTGAAGATTTGCCTCCTCACCCCTTGGCCTCAGCTTCCATCCTCATTAAGGAGAGCAAAACTTGCCCACACTTAATGAAGCAGATCAGGCACAATCTTAGAGCCTTCCCATTGCTCAAACCTGCTCAAATAATCCAGCAGAGCTTTCACACCACGAGACCAGAGCCAAAATGCTCTGCACCACCAGCAGCTGCTGTGGCTTTTGTGGTGGAAACCAAAGCAAAGCTTGGCTTTGACCCCAAATTTCCCCTGTGTGATCCTGGGATTCCAGCTGGCACCTCACAGCCCCACAGCCCCCAAAGGGCACTGCCAGCTGGAACAAGACAAGCACACCCAGGAGCCACAGGTCTGCCACCAGCACCATCAGGTCACTGCACCAGCAGTTGATACTTGGAGGAAAAGATGCCAAAAATGCAATTTAAGTGGCTTGAAATAAACAGAAAATCAGATTTTTGCAGTAATTCACAGACACAGGTTATTTTCTCAGAAGCTGCATTAGCCCTGCCATTAGCAATGCCACAGACACCTGTGAAATGCGAAGTGGATGAAATGTTAGATGCCTGAATGAGTGGGAAGTGTTTCCCAATGCCAGTTTGCAGAGCTGTCCTGGTCCTTGGGCAATCCCAGCACTCAATTTCATATTCTGCCTCCCTTTGACGCTGCAATCATGGCAAGGTCAGGGCTGGAGACCCTTCAGGAAATTGAACTGCAGCTTAATTGTCAGCTCAGAGAGACAAAGGCAGAAAAACACCGGTTTGAGAGCTGGGGCTGGGAAATCTTGGCAGGGAAAGGACCTGGAGAGAAGGAGTTGTATTCATGAGGAGTGCAAGAGAATCATTTTCCAAGCAGGGGGTTTCATTTTCTTCTCCATTCTGGGCTTTCATTTCCTACTTCAATCTCTGCTTTTGAGCATCAGGACATGTGCCACCAGCTCCAAAGTCATTTCAGCACCAAGTAACCTGAGAAGAGGGAAATTACAGCTCCAGCTCCCACCAAACTGGGAGCAATGCAAGTTCAGGGAAAAGGTGCTTTATTTTCAGGATGGCACAGCAGGTGTGGAAACCCATCTGGCTTTAAGACAATGGGAACCAATATTAATCATCAAAAGAACACAGTGGTTGGGGAAAGAACAGCAGCAAGGGAATTTCAAACTCTGCTTTTGGGGAGTGCTCTGCGTTTTAGCTGATACAGAAGGAACCACATGAGGTTGTTGTATAGCAGTGAAACTTAGGGAAATTTAACCTTGCAGTTCTTTAAGGGGAGAATTAAAGGTGATGAATTCTTGCCCTCCCTGGGTGTGAAGGCACAGGAGAAATCCCAGATCAACTCCAAGTGCCAACACTTCAACACCTGCACACTTCAGTGCTGAGCTCACTCCAAGGATAATCCTGGAGGCTGAGGGAGACAGAATGAGAATATCCCTAAAATTATATTGCCTCATGCAGATCCAGAGCAGAGGAACTTGTCCATGGGCTCAACAATGTGATTTACAGGACAGGAATGGGGGACAATATCAGGCCAAGCTGGCTGGGGAGGGGGAATAACTCTGCAGGATTATTTAATCAGAATTTCCCTCCCAGTCCCTTAAACTTCTCTGTGTCACAGACAGGAGTCCAGACCCTCCAGCTGGGCTTTCAGCACCTTTATTTCAGAATAAATCCTTGCTCAGGATTGCTCTGGATCAGACTCCAGACAGGAATGTCCAGACCCCTCAGAAGTCAAGGGAAACAGTAAATAAATATCTGTCCTGAAGAAGGCTCTTTTCACTGGAAAAACCCCAGTGAGGTCATTTTCTGGTGAATGAATTGTTTTGTACAGCAGCACAGAAACATAAGAGAGAAAATACAAGCACCCAGAGCAAAGTTGAAATTTAAACAGCTTCTAAAACCAACTAGAAATGAACCAGTAACCAGCCAAGAGAGACTAAAGGAGGTAGAACACAATATAATCCCCAAAACAAAGCATTACAATAATCAATTCCTACAGCAGCAAAGGCCTGAGCTAAGCACTCTGCTTTGATAGCATTTATTCAGGCCATTATTTCTGAGATATTGTGCCAGCAGAGGGAAAGCAAGCTGGGGTCTGTTATTTATCCACAAATACTTGCTCTGTGCAAATGAATATTTGTAAGTTGTTAGGTTGGGGTTTTTTTCCAAATAAATACCATGGTAGAGGCAGCTGCAGGACTGAAAAAAACTCAGTAAAATAATCAGTCTCACACAAGAAATGGATGGAAGGGAAACAAAACCTGTATTACAACTCCTGCCCCTGTCAAGCCTTTCCAAGTATTCAAGTATTCCAATATATATATCCAGGTATTATATCCAAGTATTTGGATATTTAATTTGGATATTATATATCCAAGTATTCCAATTTTTGGAATTAGGAATTCCTGCTCAATTGCCACCCCTTAGAACAACTTCACACTCACTACTGAACTTTTGACCACAAGATTTTCCCAGAATTTTCTGCCAGCAATGTGTATTGCCTCAGCTGCCTGATTTTCCAAGGGAATGTGAAATATCCCTGAAAATTCCACATTTTTGGAAGTGAACACAGCAATATTTAGGGGAGCCATGGATTTATTTACAGCCACACTGAGGCACAGGGAGAAACCACACACACACACCAGGATTTAGGCAGTGCCTGGAAAATCTGTGTGCTTTCCATTTTATTTCACACAGCAAGGAATTCTGCTTGCATGAAAACTTAGAAAACATCAAGCAGCTTCTCCTTCCCTCCTCATTGTCCAGCATTGCAGCTGAAAATTAATCCAAGTGAAAGCAATAAAAAATCAGAGTAATCCAGCTCAAAAAGCAAGCGACACCAGACAAGCATCAGTGGGTTTTTGGCATGGATTTCTGTGTTTGTCACAGCTTTGCTGCAAGGGCAGCAGGGACTGAGCCTTGCCAGGGAAATGGCTCATGCAGAGATGTCACCTCAGCTGGGGACGAAGGACAAGCAGCCCTCCTCGCCTCCCTGCTGCAGGTGAACACCTGCAAGGTCAATAAAGCAGCAGAAAGGCTCCTCAGGGGAACTTTCAGCTCTTGGTTGTTCTGTGCCTGCTGAGTTGGTTCCCACTGGTTTTTTGATGGCTCTCTTTTGATGGGGTTCAGCAATTCAGGGTTTCTGAGGCGTTCAAACGCTGCCACATTTTGATTTTTAAATACGTTTTCCACCCTCACTCAAAAATCAAGCAAAAACTACCTGTGGCTGAGCTTTTTATTTGTTGTTTTTACAGGATTATGAAGCAATTCCAGTTAACACAGAGCATTTCACTGAAGTGTGAAATCATGACATCTCTCCCTGCTTCTCCAGCCCCATCCTTCCCCCTCACCCTTTGCAGGAGCAATGCCAAAATCCTGCTAATGGCTCTGCTTTTGTCACAGCCTTCAATTTAACAACCACCACCACCAAAAAAAAAACGTTGGGAGAAGAGCTTAATGCTTTAATTGGAGCTCATTTGAGAGAGTTCATTAGACAGGGAGCACTTTGTGCCTGATTTTCCAGCCTATCCGACCTGCCACAGGCTGGGACCAAGCAGGGACATTAATTACCCTGGGTCACCTCTGTGTGTGCAGACACACGAAGGTGCTGCTGCTGCTGCTGGCTCACAGGGGAGCTGTTAAAATGCTTTTTGTTCCCTTCTTTCACCTCTGGCGAGGCAGTTCAGGGATGGATTGCACAGACCAACACTAAGGGGTTGGGGGAAGAGCTTGGGGAAAAGGCTCTGCAAATGGAAGGATTTTTGTTTTCTGTTCCATAGGGGCATTCCAGTGCAGCAGGGAGGGAGCACTCGAGAGTTTATCTGCTTTATGATGTGTGAGAAACAAGGCTCACTCTTCAAAATTTTTAAAAGTTTAATCAGTGATAAAAGGGACAGTACCCAGCACTGTTAGCTTAAAACAATTTTCTTATATACTTTTTTCCTTACATTGGTAAATGCATATTCATGAGGGTTATACATATTCAAATATCCCTGCGAGTTTCCATGTTCAGGGAATCCTTTTGCTTGGTTTTAACCTTTGACTTGCCTTCATGTCATCCTGTAGATGAAATCAATAAATTTCATTTCTTCTCGAGGTTCTGTTCTGTTGTTTGACATTTCCTGATAACTGGAGAGTCAGTAGTAAATTTTTCTCTTTTCTCTTTTCAGTGGTATCTTATCATTTAGATAGGATATTCCACAATTCCACAAGTACATTAAATCACCATTATCTATTTCACAGAACTATCTGAGTTATTCTTACCATTGACAATTAGTTATAAAAGCATTAACTGTTTCTGCAGCAGTTAATACACAGCACACAGCCTTTATTTCAATATTTTGCAAGAACCTAAACTGTAATACATTTATCACTCTAAAATACACAAGCTGGCCAGGCTATTGGCCACAAAAGCTGACAAATTATACTATATCAAAATATATCAATTATACTGTATCAAAATATATCAATTATACTGTATCAAAAGCAGTTAGAAGTGATTACAAATTGTACTCTATCAAAATAATTTGTGAATGTCAATATATAATAGCAAAAGCCAACAACTACAGAGTTATTTACAGCATGTTGCATCTCTCCACTGCAGAGCAGGAATTCAGAGTGGTTTGTGATGGGTTGATACAGACCAAACTGCAGTGCACCCACAAAAATCATTTGTTAATCATTAAATCATTTGTTAATCATTTAGTTAAGCAGAGGAGAAGGAAAGAAAACTCATGGGGCGGGATGAGGATTAGGAGAAAACACTTCAGGGGAAAAACAGGCTCAAAACTTTCAAAGGTATAAAGAAAAAAAGAAAAAAGGTATAGAGAAAAAAATATAAAGAAAAAAGATATAAAGAAAAAAGGTATAAAGGAAAAAGATATAAAGAAAAAAAGATATAAAGAAAAAAGATATAAAGAAAAAAGATATAAAAAAAAATTTATTAACAGAATTAAAAGAGGAGAATGTGAACTAAATAAACCTTTAGAACACCTTAGCCCTTCTTTGCTTCCCACTGACAGCAAAGGGAGACAAAATATGGGATTTTTAGTCAGTTTGTCACTTCTTAAATCTTTCTTTAGTCCACTTAGAAAGGGGGGTGCTTTCATGTGACACAGTTTTACACAAATCTGAGTTTTTCTAGGGAAAACAGGATGGAGCAGAGTGTAGAGTCGAGCACATGATCACTCTCAGTGTGGAGTGAATCAGTGCTCAGGGTTTGGAGATCTGAGCCTCACTCCCAGGTCCAGCATACACCCATGGCAAGAATTCAGGATGGAGAAGGCTGCCACCTCTGCCTCAGCCTCACACCAGGGGATTTGGTCCCTCCTGAAGGTGTGCCATGGTCTGAAGCTGCAATCACTGATTATAAATGCTGCCACTTCTCAGGGCAGCTTCATCTGCAATGTGAGTCTCTGGTGGAAACCCCACACCAGGCTACACATCCAGAGAAAAATCAAGGAAATGCAACTGTTTCAAAGCCCTAAGTCTCCCATCTCTCAGTCACATTTCCCTGAGGTGTTTTTGTGCTCTTTGGGATGATGTTTCAATTTTTAATAGGAAAAAACCCAAACCCATTCAACTTTACATTAAAAACTACCTTCAGACCCAGCATAAACCAGAGGCCAGACCCCAAACGAGCTGGACTCAGAAGGGATCAGCTGGCATTCAACATCTCTACTAAAATCAAGAGTAAAAAAGGATATTAGGCAAACAAACCATGCAGGAAACAGCACTTTTGGAGCTGAGACAGAAAGATTCAGCCTTGCCATAACCACTCAGTGTCAAAGGAGTCACAGGAGAAGCCAATTATCCCAAAAATGGTAGCAGGGGATCTCATCCCTTATAAAACAAGTAAGGAAATAATTTCCCACGATTGAAACAGATTTTCTTGGGGGAAACCAAAGGAACTGTTTAGAGTTGCAGTTGTGCAGTTCTGGCTGTGCGGCAGAGGAGGATCAGGTGTTCAGGCACAATCTGGAAACTGTTAATTACCCAGTTCTCTGAGCTGTAGAAAATGATCACTGTTGAAAAAAGCAAACAAACCAAAAAGCACTCAACTGCTTTTCCTGCCACCGGACGAAGACGAGGGCACGTGAAGAGAGAGCACCTGAGCTTCCAGCGTTCAATTAATGAATCCATAGGAAAATTAGCATTTTACCTCTTCCATTTCAACTCCAAAAGCTTTTGTCCTGCAGGAATATCCACTCCTCCATCCCCTCAGGAGGGCTCCAGGTCCATGGATGTAAAGGAAAATTAAGGGGTGTCTTGTCCAAGGTGTTGGCAGCACCATAGAGCTCAACTCCTGCTGCATCATTTTTGCATCATTTTTAATGCCTGGAATTGGAGTAAAATGAAGATTCCACAGAGTCTACACTCATAAATCATCCTGAAGCCACAGGGGAAGTTTTTGGGATATTTTTAAGGGTATTCCAAATTTTTCCATTGGCAGTGTCTGGTGTTTTCCTTCAAGAGGAGTCGTTGTTCCGCAAGGAGCTCAGTTAGAAACTTAACCCTTTCTAACCTGAACTTTAATGCCACCCCAAAGCTGTTTGGCATCCCTGAGCAGACGAAGAAACAAACAGAATATCCACTCTGAACTGTTCAAATCAAAGCAGAAACAAACCAACATGGTGACACAATTTTTTTAAAAGACAAAACAACAGGTGAGGTTTAGCCAGTAACCTGCTGAGTTATTTCCCTTTTTTTCTCATTGCAGTGGGAGAAAATGAGGGGCTGTGTCCAAGGGAAGTTTGACATCACTGAAAAAGGATGGGAAGGGGGAGCAGATTCACATCTGAGTGATGCTGGTCCCTCCTGGGTTCCCTCCCATCTCCATCCCCACCCTCCCTGCTGTCACTTCCCTCAAGGGTGTTCTCAGCACCCTCATTCTTCAAGCTCGCAATGAAAAGTGAGACAGCAGGAATTTCATCTCTTCACACTAACGATGGCATATCCCCACATTAATTTCCTGTTTAATCAATTATAATGCTCCTCACAAAAGCAAATATTTTCCCAGGGAAATGCATAAAGCCAGAAAGATGTCCCCGAACACTTTGAGCTATACATTTGGCATGTTCAGTTCTTCAATAACTGCTTGGGAAGAATGGAAGTGATGTTTCAATCTTAATTGGAAAAGAGAAACAAAATGCATATTGTGTGGAGATTTAATAGCAGTTGTGAGGCATCACAGACATCATGCATTTGCAGGGTGATATTCAAGTTGAAAACAACTTCTTATTTCAGGGCAAAGATATGTTCAGAGCAGTCCTGAAAATCTCCACTCCCCTCCTCACCCTGATTTTTAAGCACAGATCCCTCCTGCTGAATTTTCAGAGCTAAGGCTAAACCCTCACCTCACCACAGCACTCATGAGTTAAGGTAGGACCAATTTCAGACTTTTACCAGCTGGAAATAATTCTGAGCACGGGAGGGGCATTGCTGGACACCTCACAATGAGCAGGACGTTGTTTGGAGTGATAAATTGGGATGTGCTGCCTCATGAATAATGCAGCTCCATCACAAAATGAAATAAATCCAAGTCCTTGGGCGTTTCAGTAAACACTTTTGTGCCTTAAAGAGGGAGAAAGGGAAGAGACAGATGAAGAGGAGATTCAGACACAGCTCCTGAGCTGCCACTGGTGGCTTTTTAGCCAACTCCTCAGCTGGGCTGATGAAGATCCCCAAAAATTCACTGCAGTAACGAGTGACAGCAATTTTATGACTCATTTTGGAGCCATTCAGCTAAACTCTCCATCTCAGGAGTTTTAGCAGCTATTAAACTCTGTTCTCACATATTTCCAGGGTACCTGATGACATCAGGGAAGATAACAGTTGCATATATGAAGATTATAGAACATATCTTGTGTTTAAGGGATCTGAATTCTACCAGAGGAGATGTGGCTGTGAATAGTATAAATAACAGCTCTAAACTGCTTTACCAGGGTCAGTTAAAACTTTCTCCAGACCTTTATTCAGTGTGATTTCTAGGTGGAAATCCTCTATAAAATGCGCCCTCCCCATGACCTCAAACAGGGAGATGGTTCAAGAAATGTTTTCTGACTCAGAGAATTTTGTCCAAGTGCTTTAGGTACCTGAAACACTTCTGAAATTCCAGCATGAAGAACATTTAGAGCACGTCCTGAAGCCATTTTCAGAAGGCAGGCAGAATGTGAATTACCTGCTTTCTTCTGAGCTAAAATCCCTCAAGAGGAGCCCGGGGCTGTAGCAGGTAAAGCACAATGGCTGTGCAATTAGAGAGGTTTCTAATGAAAAGTTCCTCGCTGTGGTTATTCCAGGCTTTGATCATTCCTTTTTTTGCATGCACAGGAAACAGGATCCATTTAAAGCATCACACCCATCAGGTTCATTATCCAGCACCAGGAAAAGCTGCAGTCCTTTGAGGGATGCCTGCAATGCTTCCTCCCATTTCCCATTTCCCCCCACAGAGCACTTCTGCATTTCATTTTTATTTATGATACTTAATATTCAGCCCAGATGATAATTTCAGGAACTCTCCCTCAATTAATAACATGGAGATTTATGCAGTTCTCTCGTTTGCATACTTAATTTTCCCCACAGTTTGTCTGCTTTACTATAATTCCTCTGATGTTTACTTTGTCTTGATAATGTTGCAAGGTTAAAAAGGAACTATCACTTGAACATTCATTATTAATTTCTCCTAAGTATCTCCAATTAATTTCCTGAATAGATTGGTGCTTTATGACATTTGTTATTGATTGTTTGGAAGCAAACTTCCAATTACCAACAGAGTTTTCCTAGGTGGAAACTTGGAATATTCTTCTGCTAAGCACAGCAGTCTTAAAGAGGCAGAAGCTCTTTTGGAGTCCCAGCTGTAGCACAAATGATGAAACAGCCCCAGAATCCTTTGTTTTTTCAGCTGCATTTCAACTGACAAAACAAATATAAATTAAGACAGATTCCTTTTGGCAAAGACAAACAAATCCTACAGGTGTAGATTCATCAACGCAGTGGGATCTGAATTACAGCAATTCTGTGGCAGAAACCACAAAAAACAACAACAAAAAACCAAACAGGTAAACAAAAGACAGACACAAAACCTAAAGAACCAAAGTGATTTTTTTGGCCAACAGCCAAAGTCAAGGGAGAAAAAACCCAAAAATATTGTCCAAGAATTGAAGATTCTTAATTTCAGCACCAGTATCTTCCTTCTCTTCCTCACAGAAGCAATACCTGAGTGCTGGCAGGCAAAAGGGAGGCCACTGTGGACTATTTGTGTTTTTTAAATCACCCTCCTGTTTGAATGCTTGGTAAAGAATTAAGCTCTGAGCTCCAAAAGCAGTAAGAATCTAAATCAAGGACATAAACACACCCAGCTCCTGCTCAGTTCGCATCCAGGGCAGAACAAGCTCAAATCAGATGTTTTTAAATGGTTCTCCCAGAGGAGAACCATTCTGAAATAACTTCCATTAAATCCTGTCCCTCAGAGGAAGTCTGAGCATCTCTGTCCACTCCATTTTTCCCATGAAAAATGGGAAATTAATATGAGAAATAAAGATCCCAAAGACCTTCAGAGCTCTTAATGCAGGCAACACAAAACAAAACCTCTTTGTAAAAACACCATTATTTCTGTCTGTGTCTGCCTCCTCTGCTTCATCATTGTTAGAAAACAAGGAATGAAATGAAATGAAGTTGTTGTTCTCAGTCAAGAGCTAAAACACCAAGGTTTTCCTCAACCCCCTTTGCTTTCCTGCCCCTTCTGCTGCTCAAACCACGTCAGGCAACGTTTGGCTGCTGAAATCATCATTTACCCAGGGAGCTCCGTGATTGGCACCGCCAGGAAAGAAAGGAAATGCAAATGGGAAAGGAGATGCGAGTGTGGGAACCTGCTCAATCCAACTGAAAAATAACTCGTTTAGCAGAAATTGTTGGGAGAAATAAATGCTGTCAGAGGCAGGAGTCAAACAGTAAATAAGCCTCACCCAATTTCAATGTGGAGCTGCTTAAAAAACATTCCTCACTGTAATGTGCAGCTTAAGCACTTAGGAAAATTGCCAGGAGGTGTCAAAACAGCCAAAAGGAGTCTGAAAATAAAATTGCACGTAAATAAATCCCCCTCAGCCCTGCCAAACATCTCAGGTGCACTAACTACCACAAAGCTGTGCTTTATTGAGGGCAAAGATATTTTCCTGCCATATGTGGCCAGAGGATGATGATTTTTTCCTTTTCCATGCATAAACGGCCTTCTTCTGCACCCCTTAACCCAAAATCCCAGCCTCCATTTTGTGATATTTGCATCTTGGTACCTTTGCACTTAATTATCCTTCAGAACAGCAGAAAGGATAAAGACAGGGGTGTTTTGGGGGTTTGTTATTGTTATTTGTCTAGATGGAAACACACATACCCCCTCAAATATTCTTATTTCTCAATATTTCATTGGAAAAGATGAACACTGCAGACGACATCAAAAATTCACTGGGAAAGTCTCAACCAGAGAACTGAACTAAAGTCTGTTGGTTTCCCAACTCCTCCTTCCCAATTATTCCCTTCTTTCCCCTTCCTTACTCCCCAGAGCAGGTGCACAAGCCCATCCTGATTATTTCCCTTCAATATTGAGCACTAATTAATATTTTAATATTAATTAAATATGAATTAATTATATTTACATTAAATATAATACAATATAATATAATGTAATGTAATATAATATAATATAATATAATATAATATAATATAATAAATATAATATAATATAATATAATATAATATAATATAATATAATATAATATAATATAATATAATATAA
>JAWMQZ010000095.1:3564484-3583292 GCA_035584835.1 Tangara arthus
ATGGGATGGGATGGGATGGGATGGGATGGGATGGGATGGGATGGGATGGGATGGGATAGGATGGGATGGGATGGGATAGGATAGGCTAGGCTAGGCTAGGATAGGATAGGATAGGATAGGATAGGATAGGATAGGATAGGATAGGATAGGATAGGATAGGATGGGATGATCTTTAGGGCTCCTCCCACTCTGGGATTCCCTAGATCAACCCCTGCTCCTAAAAAAAGGTCAGATCTCCTAAACCCACCCAAGCCAAGCCCCCAGTCCCTGTTTTTCACCACATGAAGCCCTGCCTGGGGGATCTGCCCAGAAATCAAAGCTCTGACAGAGCTCAGGGAGGGAGAACCCCGAGCTGCTCGTGCTGTGTTTGTCCAATCCTGCCGTGACATTCACTTCCAAATGTTGATTATTTGAGGAAATAACAGCTCTGGCATTTAAAAAGTCAGCTCCCATCAGCTGCAGCTGCAGACGTGCTGTGTAATTGGGGGATTCTAATTGCAAATAAGAACCTTTTTCTCCTCAGGAGCCAGGTCTGAGTTTGTCTAAGGTAATGAAGCAGGGGCTGAAGATCAGGCCTGGAACAAATTGCATTAAGGGGAATCAGGCACTTGTCTGTTCAGATTTCTTCCCTCAGAAAAGCTTCGTGTCACCCGGTCCCCGCGGCTCGGGGGCTCTGCTGGTGCACAGAGCTCCAGCAAGGGGGGGAAAAAAAACAGCGATTAAAGCAAAATATTACAACGAACCCCCCATTCATCCACCTCTCCAGAACCAGCAGCGCTTTCTCCCGGCTTTGAAGTCCCTGTGGGTAAATAACAGGGAGAGGTTGTTGCTATGGAACTCCAGCATTGAAATGGATGAGGCAGAGTGACCTTTGCCTCCGGAGATGATGTGCAAGCTATTTATATGCACAGCTGTACAAATTGCCAGAGTTTAATGTTAAATTCCACGGAAAATCATCTTTGCTGTGCTGCTTTTGAGGAAAGGACGGGGTTTAAATATTTAATGGGCTCTCTGGCTGTGCAGGCACATTTGGTGTTACATAAGTGAGCAGCAGAGAGCTCATCCTGGCGAGGTCTGCTCTAATGAGAGTGAATTCCAGAGGATCCTGAGAACGCCTGGGAGGTGCAGCTTGAATTCTTTGTGTCACCTGCTCCTGGCAGGACAACCCTCAGCTCCGTTCCCTCCAAATTCCCAGGGGAATTTACCTTCCCCCCAGACCTGATGATGGAAATGAGGATTTTAGTTCTAAGGAAAAGCCTCCAGAATTCCCAGTGCAGGACCAGGACAATCCTCAGCTCCATTCCCTCTGAATTCCCAGGGAATTTATGTTCCCCCCAGAATCAGTGAGTAAGAATAAGGTTTTAAATTTTAGGGAAAAGCCTCCAGAACTCCCAGTGCAGGACCAGGACAATCCTCAGCTCCGTGTCCTCCTCAGCTGCTGAATTCCCAGGAAATTTACCTTTCCCACCCAAAATTAGGGAGTGAGAACCAGGGCTTCAGTTTTAGGGAAAAACCTTCAGAGCTCCCAGGGCTCCTGGCAGGACAACCCTCAGCTCCATTCTTTCCAGATTCCCAGGGGATTTACGTTCCTCCAGAACTGGTGATGGAAATGAGGGTTTCAGATTTAGGGAAAAACCTCCAGAATTCCCAGTGCAGGACCAGGACAATCCTCAGCTCCATTCCCTCTGAATTCCCAGAGAATTTATGTTCCCCCCAGAATCAGGGAGTGAGGATGAGGTTTTCACTTTTAGGGAAAAGCCTCCAGAATTCCCAGTAGGACAACCTTCAGCTAAATTCCCTCCAAAATTCCCAGGGAATTTAGCTTCTTCTCCATAACTGGTGATGGAAATGAGGTTTTCACTTTTAGGGAAAAGCCTCCAGAACTCCCAGTGTGGAACCAGGACAACCCTCAGCTCTATTCCCTCCAAACTCCCAGGGGATTTATCTTCTCCCCAGAACTGGAGATGGAAAAGAGAATTTCAGTTTTAGGGAAAAGCCTCCAGAACTCCCAGTGCAAGACCAGGACAATCCTCAGCTCCATTATTTCCAAATTCCCAGGGGATTTATGCTCCCCCCAGACCTGGTGATGGCAATGAGGGTTTCAGATTTAGGGAAAAGCCCCCAGAGCTCCCAGTGTTCCCAGTTCGAGGAGGAGCTGAGACTCTCCTCTCCTCACCCACATCTTTTTGCATCATCAAAACCCAACGATTTTGCTCAGAAACCCAACTATTGCAGGGCTCAGGGCCACCACCCCCAATCCACTGGAGATCTGGGCTTTGCAGGGTTTTAAAATCTTCCCAAATAATGCAGCAAATGAACTGAAACCTGATGATCCTGCAGAGCTTAGGTGAGATTGTTTAAACCCCCCCAACATCACCCCAAAAATTCCTTTTCTCCCTTAGCTGGCAAAATCCTGTCAAAACTTTATTTAATCTGCACAATAAAATGATACTTAGCCTAAAAATCTGGTTAATGGGTTGTCAGGATGCGAGAAGTGAGCACCAATGTTCATTATTCTTTTGTTTTCATTTCTAAAAGCCCCTTTTTTTAATTTTTTTTTTTTTTCTCCCTGCAGGAATTCTGCCTGTAAATGAAAACTCACTGGCAAAGTTCTCACTGAAAAATTCAGGCAGCTGGAGTTAAAAACACAAAGCCCTGGGCACATTATGGATTTTACATACATTTATGGGCTGGTGCAGCCCTCTGTAAGATTTAAAAATAGGCCGGAAATTGTCCATAATTCTTTGTGCAGGCCCTTGGAACCGGACATTAATTTATAGCAGCTGCAAACCTGACCCGAGACAATATTTTTGAATAACAGGGGGAGGTTTAATGCTTGAATCAACAGGAACCCCTCCAAAACTCCATTATTTACTCCAAGATTAAAGCCTGGCGTGAATAAAGAATATTCAGACCGGGGAGCACAGCAGAAAGAGGGAAATACAACGCTTCCAGTTGCTGTTAATTTGCATTTCCAGAGGTGCTCCAGATGTGAGACAGATAATGCAGGGCCACAGGCACTGAGCAGATTATTCTGCAGCAAAAGGAAGACTCATCACCGGTGCTGAAGGGAATGAAGTTATTGGAGAGCTTTAAACTCCGCTCTTTTCTCAGGAAATGGGGATTTAAATTGGATTTATCTTCCCCCAGTCAGGACAGATGAATCAGCACCGGGAGAGGAGTTGAACTGAGCCGGCAGGGCTGAATTGAGCAGGTTTGGGATGCAGGAAACACAGAGAGCTGGGGATTGTTTTGTTCATCATCGTTCTCTGCCTGCTGCACCTCAGGACTGGGCAAACCAGAAATGTTTGGGAGAGCTGAGGGTGAGTTGTGAGCAATAAACCCAAATTCCCAAAGCCAGGGGGATGAATCCTGCTGGATCTGAACCCCAAATCTCCTCAGTCCCCCCAGAGCCTCCTGCAGCCCAGGCTTGTAGGGCAGGGAGACTTTATTATTTTATTCTTTTTTTTTTTCCTGTATTTTTGCATTTTTTCTGTATTTTTTTCTGTATTTTTTCTGTATATTTTTCTATATATTTTTTCTGTATTTTTCTGTTTTTTTTCTGTATTTTTTCTGTATTTTTTCTGTATTTTTGCATTTAGACAATTAGAGGCACAGCCAGCCACTAAAGGAATTTTCCCAACTTTTTAAGCCAAATTAATTGGCTGAGCAGTAAATCCTGGAGTCCTGCAGGTGCCCACGAGGGTTTTTCAGTGGAGTGCTTGAGCTTTCACCTCATTTTAGCAAATTTGATCCCTCAAAAATCAGCACAAACCTTCATCCTGTGCCTTCAGAGGTTTGTGCCTCTGCTCTGAGCATTTAGTGCTGGCAGGAGTTGGGGAATTGGGGTGGAAAACGCAGATTCTGGGCAGGAGCTCATTGTTATTCCTGTGTTTTTCTCCTTTTACCAAGGGCCCTCATTTCCCTCTCAGTGATGCTGCTTCGAGCACATTGGATTTGACTCCTCACTTCCACCTGCCAGAGATCAAACATTCAACAGCCCTGAAAAAAAACCCCTCAAGTGGTTCCCAAAAGCCAAACAAAAACCAGCCCAGGAAATGGGAAACAATGCGCAAACGAGAGCTCCAGAGATGGGAAATAACAACAGGGGAAAAAAACCAAAAGCAGAAATTGTGATTTCCACCCAGGGAAAGGAGGGGAAATAATTGGAGTCCAGTTTGTTCCAGCAAATAAACCCTGAGGGGCTGCAGAGGGGAAATGCAGGGTCTGGGCAGCTCAATTTGCAGTGATTAACCCAAAACAAGAGGTTTGTGGATATTTTATCCATGGGGGAGGGAAAACTAAGTTGTGCCAGCATCGATCCCCTTTTCTGAGGGAAAGGGAAAGGAATTGGAATGAAATGGGTTTGATGGAATCAGCGGTTTCCTGGTGAGTTTCAAGCACCAAAAGAATCAGGTGGTTCCCTCGGGTGAGGTGACATCCATGGGGTTTTTCCCAAGGGAAAAAAAGCTCCTTTGGGGAGAGCTGTGGGGTTTGGGCAGAGTTTGGGGCAATCATTGCCCAGGAAATGGGAGCTGCCAGGTGGGACAGCAGTGCTGGAGCTGGGAGGGGGGAATTTCACTGAATTAGTGACTTTGTGGATCTGCTTTATCCCAAAATCCCAAACCCAAGGAAGGTTCAATGGGGAGAGTTTAATGCTGAGCTCTCCAGGTAATCCCATCCCGCCCCACAGCTGCTGGGATCCTGCAGCACCTCTGAGCCTGGGCAGAGGCACCAACAACCAATTCCTCCGTGGAAACCAGAATTTGGAGTGGCCACAAGGCCCTGCCTCAGGAAAACCCCACAGCCCCCATGTCCTTCATGAAATCCTATAATGTTCCCTAAAAAAGGCCAGTCTGGGTCCAACCCAGCCTATTTTAGGGGTTCTTTTCCTCTGTAGGTTCTGCACATCAGGCAAAGCTGGAATTTATTTATTTAAATATGATTTAAATTCACTTTTTCCATCAGAGCTCCTCGTTTGATCCTTCCTGGCTCCTGCCCAGCGCTCGCACCAGATGTTGCAATTTGCACCTGGTGGGTTGGTGTTTGAAAAGCCCCATTTCTGCTTTTTCCTCCACAAACAGAAAGAAATCTGTCTTTAGCACCTTTGATGAATTCCGTGCACTTTTCCCACCTATTAACTCCTCCAGCTGGGTGCTACCACGAGCAGGAATCCAGCAGGGACGTGGAGGAGGTCACTGCCAGCCCCAAACTGCCAATCCCAAATGGCAAACCCCAAATGGCAAACCCCAAACTGCCAAATGTAAAATGGCCAATCCCAAACTCCCAATCCCAAACTGCCAACCCCAAATGGCAAACCTCAAACTGCCAAATGTAAAATGGCCAATCCCAAACTGCCAACCCCAAACTGGCAACCCCAAACTGGCCACCCCAAATGGGCAAACCCCAAACTGCCAATCCCAAACTCACAGCCCCAAAGTGGCAACCCCAAACTGGTCACCCTAATCTGCCAGCCCCAAATGGGTCAACCCCAAATGGGAAAACCCCAAACCGCCAATGTAAAATGGCCAATCCCAAACTCCCAACCCCAAATGGCAAACCCCAAATGGAGAACCCCAAACTGCCAATGTAAAATGGTCAACCCCAAACTCACAGCCCCAAAGTGGCAACCCCAAACTGGTCACCCTAATCTGCCAGCCCCAAACTTCCAACCCCAAATGGGAAAACCCCAAACTGCCAATGTAAAATGGCCAACCCCAAATAGCAAACCCCAAATGGCAAACCCCAAACTGCCAAATGTAAAATGGCCAATCCCA
The DNA here is from genome assembly GCA_035584835.1 of Tangara arthus. NCBI lineage: Eukaryota > Metazoa > Chordata > Aves > Passeriformes > Thraupidae > Tangara > Tangara arthus. The sequence goes on from JAWMQZ010000095.1 coordinate 3,570,262, forward strand.
AACTCCCAATCCCAAACTCCCAACCCCAAACTGGCAACCCCAAACTGCTAATCCCAAACTCACAGCTCCAAACTGCCAATGCCAAATGGCCAATCCTAAACTCCCTATCCCAAACTGCCAACCCCAAACTGCCAACCCGAAAGTGCCAACCCCAAACTCCCAACCCCAAACTGGTCACCCTAATCTGCCAGCCCCAAACTTCCAACCCCAAATGGGAAAACCCCAAACTGCCAAGGTAAAATGGCCAATCCCAAACTCCCAACCCCAAATGGCAAACCCCAAATGGAGAACCCCAAACTGCCAATGCTGAATGGCCAATCCCAAACTCCCAATCCCAAACTCCCAACCCCAAATGGCAACCCCAAACTCCCGACCCCAAAGTGGCCATGAGGAGCTGCTGCCATCAGCTCCTCCCCACCCTGCACAAACGTCTCCTCCCAGACAATTCCCAAAGCTCTTCAGCACCAGCAGTTCCTTTCCTACCCTGAATTTCCTCAGCAATAACAAAAATATCTCCAGACAGAGCTCGGGGAGGCAGCAAGAACAGAAGGAATGTGAAGAGTTCAATTGTGAGTTAGAAAAGAAAATGGATTTAATCTGTCGTGAAACTTCTGGAAAAGTCCAAAATGGGCATTTCCTTGTTTGTTCAGCCTGGTTTTGTTGTTTGTGGGGGTTTTTTTAAGCACAGAACTGCAGGGGGTGCAATCAGAGCCTTCATCACTCACATTGCGTTCATTTCTTACCCCACCCAGCCCTGCCAGATGAAAATGTTCCTTCACCTCCGAGAGCAAAGAGAAATTGAAGTGGCAACAAAAGAAAGTGGAGCTGGGAAGTGCAAAGGAGTCCAGCAGGGAGGGAAAAAAAGAAAAAATAACAAAAAAAACCAAGACAAGAATGCGGTGATCACGACCTGTTTTCATTCACTGCTTTCCAATTAAAGTGATTTTTCTTAGAAGAAAACCTTATCTCTGGAACACATTCATTTCTTCTCAGCCTTCTGTGAAGGCAAATTGAAAACTCACGGGGTAAAATTTGACTTCATGGTAAAATTACAACCAATTTTTCCCTCACAACAATAACAACACAGCCGCTTGCAGTTTTCAAATCAATTTTCCCTTCTCTTTTACTGAGATAAGTGGCACAGTTTCCACGATTTGAGATGTTTTTTTTCCCCCCCTAAAGATTTCTACTTAACCCTGACCACGATCACACAATTCCTACCCCTCCTCCATGAAAACACTGCTAATTATCAGTGCAGGGATGGACTCGGTGCTGCCTAAAAGCTCTTTTAGCACAAATCCCTGCCAGGTGAATTTTCTCCTCGCCATCACCATTTCACAGCACAAAGAAATGAGTTAAAACCCCCCAAAATCTGCATTTCCAGGGCTCTTTTTCCTTCTCCCAGCTGGGCACCTCCCCTTCCCTCTGCTCTCGGGCTGTTCCCAGGAAAAAAGCCGTTTTTCCTGGAATTATTGTGAATTATTCTGCCAGAGCAGGCAGAACCAGCAGCGATTTTCAGACCAATTTACAGGACATCCCACTTACTTCATGTCGCTGTTCCACTCCACTGCATTCATTACTTAAAACGTGTCCTTAAAATTGAGTTTTCATCTCCCGTTCCCCGCGGTTCCGGAGTGCAAAAATCTCCTCCTCAGCCCTGGGGCCGCTCATTTCCATCCCATTCCTCGCTCCCACAAAGAACTTTTCCAAACTGAAGGGTCTAAAGCCATTCACCTTTGCAGAGGTAATTTATAAATGGGATTTTTTAGGTGTTAACAGGACCTTTAAACCCAGAGCATTTCTGGATTTCCCAGCCACGTCGGGAAGTCGGATGAATTAAACCCAGGTTTGTTGGTTTTTTTTTTTTTCTTTAATTCTGGTCTATTTTCTCAGTTTTTAGCCCAGCTTTTCCAGCCCTTCCACAGCATTTCTGCTGCTCAGCCACTGCAGGAGCAAAATTCCAGCTGGTGAACTCTGAAAGGAGAGGAAATCTGGAAAAAAAAGCTTTTTTCTATGCACACTCCCCAGCAGTGTAAACATCTCTGAGGGAAAAGGAGTCACTCCCAATTTCCCTGTAAGGGGGAGAAATTAAAACTTGATTTATACACACTGAAGCAGAAATAAATCAGAGTTTTCCCAGGCCAGGTGCTGCTCAAAATTGAAATAAATGGAGAATTCTCCATCTCTTGGCGCTTTTGGTGCAGATACTGGGAACTCAGGTATGAGGGCTCAGGAGGAGCAATAAATACAGGAAAAACACAAAGTTATGCTGAGGATGTTAAAACATCCCCCACACCACAACTGAGGCTCCAATCTCAGTTTTTTTCAGGCCACAGAATTGAGAAATACTTAAAGAAGAGAGGGAAATGAGAATGTGGTTGGGTTTGTGGTGCTGGTGCCATTCATACAAGGAAAAAACCCTGCACAGCCCCAGAATCATGAAGATTTTGCCAATTTGGAGAGACTTCAGAGCAATATTGTTAGGAAAACTTACCCACAAACACCAGAGGTTTGTGTCCCAAAAGGAGACAGAGGAGTCCTTTGGCTTTATCCCAATCAAGGCAGAGGCCATGGGGCATTCCCCTGGGCTCTCTCAGGTTTTTGGAGGATGCAGCCTCCCTTTTTATCCCAATTCCCAGCCACATTTCCCTTCTCTCTTTCCCCATTTCTGAGGTTCTTGAGAGGTTCAGACTTCCCAGAACACCTGATCCCAAAGATTCCCCTCTAATGTATAACCCTGCCTTTTAATTTTTAATTCTTATGGAATTTAGAGTTTTCCCCATTGTTTCTTTCATCTTTCAATATCCAATTTCATTTATCAGCCAACCTACAGTTTGTTTGTAAATCAAATATATTTTTCCATTCATCAATCAGTGGGATCTTTCCCATTGTTTCTTTTCTCTCTCAGCGCTGGTTTTATCCACCAGCAGACCCACAGCTTGTTTGGAAAGACAAATCCACCATTCCTCTCACTGATTTTTGAGAAAAGGAGCTCTCTCAGTCACTGCCTGTGCTAAGACCACAGTAACTGGCACAATGTTTTTAAGAAGCCAAAAAAAAGGCCAAATTCCACCAAGGAATATGGCAAATGCAAACCATTTCAGCTCTGAATTGCCACAAGTCCTGCTACATTCTAATACCACTGCAAATTAATCCATTTCAGACAGAAATCCAGGCAACTTCAGCTTGTTTCTGGGGGTCAGAACAGTCAGTTTACATCTGGTTTAATTTTTCTATCAATAGCACAGCGCTCATCTAACTGTGACCCTCAGTGCAATTTAATCAGTGTTTCTTGGTTGAAAATACAGATATTTCATTACCTGCAACAGCCACTGAGCTCTTCAGCCACCACCCTCCTGAAGAGCCAGCACTCTGCCTGCTTTCTCTGAGCAAGGACTAATTAATTACTTCATAAATACCCTTCTCAACAAGCCAGCCACGAGGAGAGAAATCCTTGGAGAATCCATGGGGAAAGAAATCCTTGGAGAATCCACGAGGAGAGAAATCCTTGGGGAATCCATGATGAGAGGAATCCTTGGAGAATCCATGAGGAGAGGAATCCTTGGAAATTCCATGATGAGAGGAATCCTTGGAGAATCCACAAGGAGAGAAATCCTTGGAGAATCCACGAGGAGAGAAATCCTTGGAGAACCCACAAGGAGAGAAATCCTTGGGGAATCCATGAGGAGAGGAATCCTTGGAAATTCCATGAGGAGAGGAATCCTTGGAGAATCCATGAGGAAAGAAATCCTTGGAGAATCCATGAGGAGAGGAGTCCTTGGAGAACTCACGGGGAGAGAAATCCTTGGAGAATCCATGAGGAAAGAAATCCTTGGAGAACCCACAAGGAGAGAAATCCTTGGAGAACCCACAAGGAGAGAAATCATTAGAGAGTCCATGAGGAAAGAAACCCCCAACCCAGAAATGCTTGGAGGGGGATGAGTTCCATCAGCACCAGGACTTCTCTTTGTGCTTCCTTCATCTCCACGTGAGCAGCAGGATCAAACTCTGGCAAATCCCTCATTCCTCTCATTTCAAATCAAGTTTTGAGCAGCTGCTCTCCCTAAAACCACTTGGAACATGTTTTTCCAGCACTCATGTCCTGGTGTTTGCCCATTTCAGCACCTGCCCCAGGTCTCAGGCAGGGTCAGCCACTGCTCAGCCTCAGCTCCCACAGCTGCCCCCAAACTGATTCTCTTCCAGACAAGAGACTAACTCACTTTAGCCTGATGAAATTTCATCTTGCTGAACTTTCTCCTTTCTGGCTTTCTATATTAAATTTTACTTCCAGCAACTCTACAAGTGAGGGAATAGGAGAATTATTTTTTCTCCTTGGTGGTTATGCTCTTTCTTTATTTATACCAAGTAAACTATTTTTTTTTCCTCAGCTGCACTGAAATAGATAAAAATCACCAACAAGAAACACATCCTGAATTTCACCTCAGGAAACACATCCTGAATTTTATCTGATACAACTAAAAGTGCATTAGAAGATGTATCTTCTTGCCTGAACAATAAGAGCCCACACCACAAGCCCAGGTATTTTTAAATACCTCAGTACAACATTTTACCCCATCCAAACTCCCTCGAAACACCTTTAACATAAAAATAAACCTTAAGACAAAAATATACATTAACAAAAAAGGTTCAAAACAGAAAATTAACATTTTAATTGAACACAGAGATTTTACTCTGTCTATAAAGGGTGTTATTTGGAGTTTGAAAGGGTAGTTGTGGGTGAGGAATGATGGGATTATAAGCCATATGTATTTCTGATGGATTGGAAAGTCTGGGATGTTTTCACTTGGATTTGGCAAAAAAAAAAAACCAACAAAAAAAGAGGAATTTCTTCAATAATTTCAAAGATGTGTCTGCAGGAAACACCAGTGGTTCTGCCCACGAGGCTGTGGATGAAATCCCTCCTTGAGAGGTGGCACTGGAATATTGGAGCAGGGCTGTGTGTGGGTAATTGTGAGCCCCGTGGGGGCTGAATTTGCCTCTCCAGCTGAAGCCTTTGAAGGGCTAAGCCTGAGTTTGTGGTGGTTCCACTGATATCATTGATGCTGGCTCCAAAATTGCAGCTAAGTGGGGAAAAGCTTTATCCCAGGCAAGGGGAGTTACAGTTTTTGATCAGCTGCCTTTATTAGCTCTGTGCCTTCATTTTTCCCTTTGCTTCCACACAATCCTTGGCACTCCCACTGACCCAACACTCTTTCTTCTCTCTGCTACAATAATGAAGGCCTTTGAAAAAATTTCATGTTATCTTTTTGAAGTTCCATTCATTTCCACCAACTTTTCTTTTCAAAATTGCTCGATGGTTATGTCCCTGTTTCTTCTGAGGCAACTTTCATTTGGCTTGCTAAAAAAAGGGAAAGTCATGGCCCAGACTCCTGCATGGCTTTGTTCTTGCAATTACTCCTGTGCTCCATTAATTGGGAGGTTTTGTGTGCCTGGGCCCCTCCTGTGATGCTTTCTGTAGAGCATCCCCGGCAGCCCCAGGAAATGTCACCCATCCATTCCCCATCAGAGCTTTAATCTCTTCATTTTCAGACTCAATTTCAATAATGGCAGCAGCTCCAGATGAGGTGAAGCCTCGGGAAAAGGTGAGATTTGACAGCTGGGAGCACAGGGGAGCTGTGCTGCCCTCAGGAGCTTTCACAGAGCAGGAAGCAGCTCTTTATGTCTGCTCAGTGTTCTGTCTGTGTGCCTGTGCCTTAAAATCCTCCAGAACAGACTGAGATCCCTCTTCTTCATCACGAGGATTGTATGCCCTGTGTACCTGTGCCCTAAAATCCTCCAGAACAGACTGAGATCCCCCTTCCTTCATCACCAGGGCTGGATCTCTCCAATCCCATAACTCTGGGCATTGCTCTGTCAGCAAATCTTTCTTGGAGTCTCCTTTTTTGCTCTTTTCTTTCCTTTATCCACAAAATTTCTCTGTTTTCCTTCCATTTGAAGCGCAGCATCTGAACTGCTGGTGGATGAAATACTTGTGATTTTTAATGCCATCATTCCTCACCCACAACTACCCTTTCAAACTCCAAATAACACCCTTTATAGCCAGAGTAAAATCTCTATGCTCAATTCAAATGCTAATTTTCTGTTTTGAACCTTTTTTGTTAGTGTATATTTTTTGTCTTAAGGTTGATTTTTATGTTAAAGGCTTCTACTTTTTGTTTGACTGATGATTTAATTCCATCAACACACAGCTCCAGTGGTGGAATTCCAGCCTAGTTTTAGTCAGCAGTAAACTTAGTCTTGACTTAAAACTGACAGCCCAGCTTCTTTTGTTAACTTTGGGGTTTTTGGTTCTGTGGAAGCAAAGCCCAACCTTTTTTTATAATCAATGTTCTTTCCACCTGACAGCACAAACTTGGGTACCACCCATGTTTTTTTGCTGCAGTGTTTTTTTTTTTTTTAACTTATTTTTACTTGAAAAACATTAAATAATATAATAAATAAAATAATTTCTGGAATAAAATTCCCCCCTCTCTGTGACAGGAGCTGCCCCTTTCTCTCACTCCTTCCCTGAAGCTGCTTCCAGGTGTGTGAATCCCAGGCTGGCTGTACATTGTGGTGCATTTTCATGGCTCTGTTCAATTGATACTGCTAATTTAATTTCTATTTCTATGTGTTCCCTGCTACTCCTCATCCCCAGGACCTGCTCACACAGAGTCTGTTTGGTTACGTGTTTCTTATGAACAAGAACTTTCATCTCAAGACACGACTCAGGGGAAATCCTGCAGCACAAAGCCAGTCAGAGATGTGTAGGTATTTAAAAACCCCTGCCTTTCATCAATATCTGAGACTTCTCAGGCTGCTGAGAATAAATTTCCGACATTAAAATGATTCAGAGGGATCAGGATATTTGGAGGAGTTTTCTTTGCTCTTTTAAAACCAGCAGCATAATTCAGTTTGCTGTTTTGCTCTGCAAAGCTTAACGTGGCCATCAATCATTCATGAACTGCTGTGCATCTTGTGGAGCAACTCAGAGGCAAGAACTGGAGAGAGGGAAAAACAAAGCAAAGCAAATCAGCAGCTCCTGTAATCCCCTGTCAGATTAGGGGCTACCTGAGAAGATGTTTGTGTTGCTGCAAGTGCTGTTTGCCCAGATAAAGGCAGGCTTTGCTCCGCAGAGAGCTCGCTGCGGTTTTTATGAAGCAAGTTCTACCCTGATTTTGGTGTGAATTATCTGCAGAATCTCTTGTACACGTCCCTACACTTGGGTAGAAGTGAGGGAGTGCTGGCAGGCTCTGACTCAGCATCAATGGCAAAGCCTCAAACTGAATTTAGCCCTAAAACCAGTGAAAATTCCAAATCTAACACCAGGATGTTATGCTGGATGTGCTACTGGAGCCCAGAGCACATATATGTTTATCCAGGTTTTTTTTTTTTAGGATTCTTCCTTATTTTTATGACCCTCTGAAATTGGAATACAGTGGTTGAGGGAAAGACAATTTCACAACAACCCATAAAGATGGGGCTGGTCCATGGGTACCATTTCAATTTTCAAATGCTTGGTCACAGAGCAGAGCTGTTTCAAGAAACACACACAAAAAAAATGTGGAGAGTGGCACAAATCAGGCACAGGAAAAGCAACAGGCTGGGATTTTTTGGCCTTTAAGAAGCACACAAAAAATGTGCTGGGTGGCAAGAATCAGGCACAGGAAAAGCTGGGATTTTTCAGTCTTTAGGAAGCACACAAAAAAGGTGGAGAGTGGGATCAATCAGGCACAGGAAAAGCAACAGGCTGGGATTTTCTGGCCTTTAGGAAACACACAAAAAATGTTCTGGATGGCACGAATCAGGCACAGGAAAAGCTGGGATTTTTCAGCCTTTAGGAAACAGACAAAAAATATGCTGGGTGGGACAAATTAGGCACAGGGAAAGCAACAGGTTGGGATTTTTCAGCCTTTAGAAAGCACACAATAAAGGTGGTGAGTGGCACGAATTAGGCACAGGAAAAGCAACGGGCTGGGATTTTCTGCCTGTGGCTGAGCAGCTGTTGGATTGTCACAGCACTATTCATTCAGGGACGAATTTTAACCTTGGCCTGCAGACCAAGTCACACAGCCTCGCTCTCTGAGCAGCCAGCCCTGCTGCAGGGGCTCTCTGGAAGATGTCAAACACCTTTTTCCAGGCCTGGGCTGCTGTTTAATTGCCCTGTGAGAGCTGGTGCATATGTTCCGTGCTGTGTGAGGCTGGCAGAACGGAGCTGTTTGCCATAAACTCCTTTCCAGAGAGCTCCTTCAGAGCCCTCCTGGCTGTGCTGGGTGTACAAGAGACACTTGACAGCTGCTTGGAGGAGGAGAGGCTGAACTTTGGGATAAGGCTTTTATCTGACACACCACTGCTGCCAGTTCCTGGCTCCGTGCCCTTTGAACGCTGCATTTACCTCAGAAGCCTTTTTGTCCCTGTGGAAGCACCTCTTAATTAAATTTCAGTCACAGCACAGTGACCTCACAGGCTGTTTAGCTGTGGCTGGGGCTGTGTAGGCACTTTAACCTCTTCTCAACTCCCAAAAGTGTTGGACAATACTCTTTTCTTGACTCAGAGATGGGTAACTGAGAGGTGTTTTAAAAGCTTTTATTTTATTTTCAGTCTCATGAGAAGGGTGAGACAATACAGGTGTTATAATTCACGCCATCACAATCAGAAGCCAAGTATTTCCTAATTACAATACTCAATATTGTATTTTAATTACACTAGAAATGTTTCTTGGCCTATCAGCTTTTGCTACACCATCCTGTGAATGCCTCAAAGCCAATAATCTAAAATTACCCCTCATGGATCCCACTACAATGCATCTTTCATGGTTCTATTTCTCCAAAGTATCCAGTCTTATTCGCAAGGCCATCCTTTGAATCTTTTTTTTCTAGCTCTATTTCTCTCTCAACAATATCTATCTCATTCCATAGCATTTCTAAGTCAGCATTTCTTATCTCCAAGTTTGCATACAGATGTGTGAACCTTCTGTCAAGCTCTGAGAACTCTCTACAAATCAATTTCCCACACAAAAGGGCTTTAATATCTTAAATTTCATTTAAATTCCAACTGTGAGAATCCACCTTGCTGAAAACTTGAGTTTTACCCCTCCAGAAGCATTAGGGCCAGAACCCCTCCAGAAGCATTAGGGCTTTAATATCTTAAATTTCATTTAAATTCCAACTGTGAGAATCCACCTTGCTGAAAACTTGAGTTTAGCCCCTCCAGGAGCATTAGGGCCAGAACCCAAACTGTGCTGATGGATGTTAAGGAGCTCAGCAGAACTTTGGTTTGGGATAAAACATTTATAACATCCTGATGCACACGGAAGTTGGATGCTCAACAGCATGAACAGATTATTTTTTAAACTAATGGCCTGCTGCAATCTACTGTGTGATTACAGATGAGGTTTTAGTGGGTTGGGAAGGGAAAAGCAAGCTGGAGAGCTGTAAGATAAATTCATCCATGTAATCACTCACGCTCTAGACAAGAAATCATCTCCAAACTGAGCTCCACAACACATAGGAGTCTATTTTTAAGCCTGACCTGGCATCAAGAGCTGCTTTGGTGAGTGAACAAATGCTGCTGGGCTGCCATCAGTGTTGTCTGGAAATTAGTGTAATTAGGGGGAAACAAATAATAAAAAGGCTGAGTGCAGCGAGCAGTTCCTTTATTGTCAGCAGCAGGGCGTGATGTGTGCTCCCCTAACAGCTCTGGGAGCTCCTCTGGCAGGAGCTGATTTGTGCTGCTGCCAGCACCGCTCACTTGTGTGGGGATGATTGCAATGGGGGCTTGCAACTGTCCTCCAGAGACACTTCTGCAATGATGGGCCCAGCCCTGCTGCATTCAGTGAGGCTGTTATGAGCAGTGTAATTATTACTGTGCTGCCAGATATTAGAAATCTGATTTTGACTTGTCCAGGATGAAATGCCCACGTTGCTGTGCGCGTTTGGCTGTAGCCACATTTCTCTTCGCAGAGAAAAGCAAGGCACAATTCTTCCCGAGAATATTGCTGGGTTTCACATTCTCTGAACCTCAGAGAAAGGAAAACCAATTCTTATCTCATTTGCTGTGCCAAAGTAGAATGCAATATGGAGATTGTTTACCCACAGTGATGGTGTTTTGGTTCCTTGGCCTATCAGGGCCAGGTGTGTAGCCCCACATTTCTCTTCACAGAGAAAAACAAGGCTTTTGCAGCTTTCCCAAAACCCTCTGATTTTATGAATTCCCACAGTTCCCCACCTGGTTCTCCAGGGGGAGGCTGGGCAATGCCAGGTCGTGGTTTGTAGGTGTGAGTGTAGGTGGTGGCTGAGCTGTGCTGCACCTGGTGAAGGATCCATGGAGTGGGTGATGGTGCTCTTGTATGGGGCAAAGCCTGCAGCAGCCACTCCTCTTTGTTCCAGCTCCCCCAGGGCTGCTCAGCCCAGGCTGGGTGATGATCCCTGGGGCTCGGGGGTCTGAGAAGCTGCTGGACTCTGCCAGCCCCACACACACAGGGATCCTGCCACTGGATGCCCAGCCAGAAGGGGAGCAGGGCCTCTTTCTGCTCCAGGAGCTCCCCACAGCCTTGCTCCATGGCTTGGGGGGCTCTCCCCATCCAGAGACAGCTTCAGGGAGGTTTGGGGGTAGAGTTCTGTGCCCTGGAAGCACTGGCTTAGCAAGGGAAACTGGAAATTAAACAGATGTGTATGGACAGACACAGCCTGAAGTGTGAGCAGGACTGGAGGGGTGGTTGTGCTGCTGATCATCAGGGTCCAGAATTCCTGCTAAAAGACAAACTCTGCCACCTGTATTACCTTTGGTAGCTGTGTGATCTGCAGGATGGATTGGGATTAGTGCTGTAGTCACAACCTGCTGAGCAGCCCCTGCTCCTCCAGCCTCTCTAATGCTGCTGTGAGCCAAAGGAGCTGTGTGTGTCCCCATGCTCTGCTCCTGTGAGGAGACAAGAGTGGCAAAGCCATTCGCTTGGAGCACATTCCTTAATGTGGCATAAGCAGCTAAAGAAGATGTATTTATGCTCCTTCATTTGCAATTGATAATCTCGAGAGTGGGAACTGGTAATAAATTCCCTCACTGGGGCTCCTCTCCCTCCAGCCCCGCCACAGAGGGGAAGAGCAGCTCATTTGCATGAGATAATGAAACTGCAGTGAAATAGTAAAATTGCAAAGCAACTTTGTTTTAATAATGACAGATGCTTCTTAAACACTTCAATTATGTCTCTCTGAATTGTTTTAGCCAGGCCACAGAAAGGGAGAGCAGTATTCCTGAAATACTTGGAGTAAATCTCATTCCCTTTCCACAACACCTCCAAGTGGAAACTTTTCCCCTTTGTTCAAACGAAAGCATTTGGCTTTTTCCTGGCTCAGGGCTTGGCTGTTTCAGGTCCTGAGAGGGGACAGGTGAGTGATGCCAGGCAGGTCGCCCTCCCCACGGTGTGGGCTGTAGGCCCTGGGGGGCTGGGAATTAAATTTCCTTGTGCTTTCCTTATAGGAATTGTAAAAATGGTGCCAATTTCTATGGTTCATGACCGTTCAGTGACACGGTGTCAGCACCAGCCTCAACTTCCCCCAGCAAAACTGGCTCCCGAGGTGCTGCAGACACTTTGCCACAAAGAAGTGGCAAATGGTGCATCCAACAAAGCACAGGGAGCAAGATAAACACATTAATGGAAAAAAAGCCATTATGGGAGCACACAGCGTGCATGGAGAACAGGCAGAGAGATTCTGGGCAGCAGGGGAGGGTGATGAAAATCAGACAACTGGTGCTGAAGGGTAAAAAGCCTGAGAGACAGGAATGGTCTGTGCCTGAAACCTTTCTGCAGCACGATTTTGTGTTTTCTGCAGTGATTCTCCAGCCCTGCTCTCTGCTGCGTGCCCCCTTCCCTCCTCTAATGGTGCCCTTTTCCCTTCTGCTGGGGGCTGTGCTCGGCTTCCTCCTGCCTCCCTTTCAAGCCCATGAAAAGAAACCTCTTCAGCCCTGCTCCTCCCCTGAGCCCGAGCAGGCTCCGAGGTGTTACCTGTGTCACATCGCTTTGCTAATTTACGACAACCATTTCAAGGCACATTATATCCAGAGCCCATATGTCACCTCGGCACTGCCAAAAGAGTTCTTGTTTACTAAGCTGATGCTTTCAGCGTGCTCAGAGTGTGCTAAATAGCACCATCGATACTACTTAAAATAAAAGGTGTCAGCACCTTGTCTGCCCCTGCAGATTGCTCAGAGCTCTCAGCTTTGAGATGTCCCTGAGGCTGAGCTGCTCCTGCTCTGCTCCTGCCCCATCCCTGCAGCTCTGCCCTGCCCCATCTCCCCACCAGCAGCTCTTGGGGCTGTGACAGGAAGGCAGCTCTTGGTTTGGGGCAGGATCACACACTTTTAGTGTTTTTAATGTCTGGGGTTCCCAAGGAAAGCCAGGGCCACGTGTGTGCAGCTGCTGGTGCTGTCCAGTTCTGTCAGAGGAGCAGCTCCTGGGGTGTGCAGAGCCCATAGAGAGCCTGTCCCTGTCCCTGTCCCTGTCCCTGTCCCTGTCCCCCAGTGCAGCTGCATCCCTGGGATGTTCCCAGCACCGTCCTGAGAGGAACAGCAGATTTGTCTTTCCAAACCAGTTCTGGGTATACTGGGAGATAAAACCAGCACTGGGAGATAAAAGGAACAATGGGAAGGATTGCACTGATTGATGAGTGGAAAAAGATATTTGATTTTACAAATAAACTTTAGGTTTGTTGATAAATTAAATTAGACGTTGAGAGATGAAAGAAATAATAGGGAAGAAAAACCCCTAAATTCTGTAAGAATTAAAAATTAAAAAGGAGTGTTGTACATTAGAGGGGAATCTTTGCTATCAGGTGTATCAGGGAGTCTGTACCTCTCAAGTACCTCAGCCAATGGGGAAAACCCCCTAAATTCCATAGGAATTAAGAATTAAAAGGGAGGGTTGTGCATTAGAGGGGAATCTTTGGGATCAGGTGTTCCGGGAAGTCTGAACCTCTCAAGTACCTCAGAAATGGGGAAAGAGAGAAGGGAAATGCAGCTGGGAAATTGGGATAAAA
>JAWMQZ010000095.1:3587291-3605472 GCA_035584835.1 Tangara arthus
GCTGCTTAGCTCTAATCACAGTTCTACTGTCTCTGAGGCCTGCCTTTTGCAGCTTTCCCAAAACCCTCTGATTTTGTAAATTCCCACAGGTGGGAGGCAGCCTGGAATCCCATGGACTTCTTTGTGGCCCCTGCTGATGAGGAGGATGAAGGAGAAGTTGAAGACTTGAGCCAGCAGGGGAAAGTGGATGAGGCAGAAGAGGAAATGAGACCTGCTGCTGGTGTTGCTGTGGGAGCCCTGGGGGCTGAGGAGGAGCAGGCTGGCAGTGAGGGAGCCCCCTGTGCTGGGCTAACCCTGCAGGAGGGAGATATCCCCAGCCTCATGGAGCTCTCCAGTGAAGCTGGGACAGAACCTCCTGCAGACGCCCTGGGGGTTCTCCTGGGCAGGGACCTGTCCCTGTGTGCTGTGCAGGTGGCAGGGCCTGAGCCCGTGGAGGGCACAGACAGGGCTGGAGCTCCCGAGCCAAGCCCCCAGTCTGCCCAGAGGGCTGAGCTCAGCTATCTGGTGGAGGCCATGTCCCTGCTGACCCTGCAGAGCCCCTCAGAGGTCATAGCAAAGGGGGTGGCTGAGCTCTACTGCTCCTCTGCTGTGTCCTGGCAGCCCCTGTGCCCGCAGTGGGGATCTCTGGAGGCACCAAGCCAGCTGCTGGAGCTGCTGAAGGAGGGCATGCCGGGCACTGTGCCCGCTGCCCAGGCCATGGGGAGCTGTGCAGGGCTCACAGGACTGGGTGAGATCTTGCAGCAGGCCCAGCATGGAGCCCTGTGTGAGCTGGGGCAGGAGGGGAGCAGGGGCTGCACCCCAGGAGCTGAGGCAGAGCTGCAGGATGGGACCATGCAGCCAGCAGTGCAGCTTCCAGAAGAACCAGCAGCTTTTGTTCCTGTACAGCAAGAAGCTGAGCTCCCACTCGTGGCCCCCTCACTGCCTCGAGTGCTTGGGAGCAGTGGGGAAATAGAGGCTGAAAAAGTCGAAGCTTGAGGTGTTTGGTCCTCAGGGGTCACATCTGTGCAGGGACAAGGATGAGGCTCCTGCCCTCAGGGTGGGGTTAACCCCTTACAGCCCCAGCTGTTGGACTCAGGATTTTGCAGAATCTGTCCCAGACTTCAGAAACTCTTGCCAGGCAGATCTGTGAATTTTTACAGAGCTTTTCCAATGTTCTCCTGAGTGGTTGTTCAGTCACAGATCTGTTCCTTGCCTTTCCCAGGAGCTGTTTTTCAGATTGTGCCTTGCTGATTGACTCAAACCAGGATCTCACTGAGCTGATGCTGCATTCCCCCAGTGAGGTTTGGTGATGGGTTGGTCTGAAGAGTCTGGGAACAGAATAGAAAACTGCTTCTCTAATTGTGTGCAGTCAGATGCTTTCTGTGAGGCCAACAGCCACTTCTCCTTGGAATAATGAAATATTGAACTACCTCCCTGAATAATTCTCTTGTATTGATGCTTCCTGCTTTGTTGTGAATGTTGAACAAAATATTTTCACAGGAAGATGATTAAATCCTAATTCTGGCTTGTTCTTTGTATCTCTTGTAGTAGTGGAAGTGTTTGTGTGACCTGTGTAATTTATGCAAAGTTAAAATGTAGTCTTGATCAGAATGCAGAAGTCAGTGTATGCTGCTGAAATCTACTGACTTTTAATGTTCCTCCCACTGTGCTACCAATAAAATACACTTTTAAAGATCATGGCAAAACCCCAAACTGAGTGTGTTTTAATTGCTGGGACTAAATGACTACAGAGAATATGGCAAAAACTGTGGAGTGCTTTTCCTTACACTTCAAAGGAGAAATAGGGACTGACTCCTTTTAAAGGAGCTTTTTGAGCAAGGTCTGACCATGCAAGGTGCCCAGGGGTGTATGTGGGGGGAGGGAGAGTGGTGGATTGGAGATTTTTTTTTAGGCATTAAGGAATGCTTGAGGAATGGGAAAAGTGCAAAACAAAATATTCTGCAGCTGCTTCTTCGATATCTTGCACAGAGCTGAAGGCTGAGGAGGAAGAGCTGAGTGTGACCAGAGATGTTGGGGATGAAATTTAACACTTTGGGAAAAGGATGGGTTTTTTAACACCTTGACTTCTATCCTTTCACCTGCCCTTAGACTGGCAAAGCCTCCTGTGTGTAAAATTTGCAAAACAAGTAATCTTCCTTCACTTACTGGGGCAAAGGAGGTGCCTGGAACACTTCAAAAGTTTTCTCTGAGCCAATAAACTCCAATTATTGCTCAGTGTCTGCAGTGCTCTTAAACCATGGGCTGCTTGGGCCTGAAAGGTGGGAAGGTGTTAAATAAACACACACAAAGCTGAGTGAAAGATCATCTACTTGAACTCGATTGTGTTACTTTTTGTTCGTTCTCCCAAAGTTACCAACTGCTGCTGCTGTCTAGGAGGGATCTGGGTGCTCACTGCCACTCTTTGTCCCAAATTCAGCCAGGGAAAAGGCTTGAACAAGTAACCCTGAGGGAAATCAGCCTCAATCACATTTGCGACCATGAGCTGGCTGTCTAATTCTGCTGAGGAGGATTCTGAGCAGGAGCTGTGCTACAGAAAATGTTATTTAACCATTGAGAGTCCTGGGCCTGTGGCTCTTCACTATGGGGATGGGGCCAGGCAGAGTTTCCAAGGTTGAGCTGGAAAAGCAAAGCTGCAGAGCTCAGTGGTGGAAAACTCTTCCTGTTCCTTGGGCAGAAGACTTTCAGCCCTGTGATGAATGAGGGCAGATAATCCTGGGGGGTTTGATGGCACACCAAATTAACCACTGAGAGTCCTGGGCCTGGGGACATGGGCCAGGCAGAGTTTCCAAGGCCAAGTCCATGTTCTGCACCAGCTGTACAAGCAAAGCTGCAGAGCTCAGTGGTGGAAAACCCCTCCTGTTCCTTGAGGAGGAGATTTTCAGCCCTGTGGTGTCCTCGTGTTGTGATGCCAGCTCTGTGCTGAACCAAGGGTGATCATCCCTGGGTTTGATGCCACACCAAATTAACCACTGATAGTCCTGAGCCTGTGGCTCCTCTGACTGGGGGTGAGGCCAGGCAGAGTTTCCAAGGTCAAACTGGAAAAGCAAAGCTGCAGAGCTCCAGTGGTGGAAAACTCTTCCTGTTCCTTGAGGAGAAGATTTTCAGCCCTGCGGTTGATGCCTTGTGCAGGCTGACGTAGAACAGAGACTAGACAGGGCTAGAGAATAAAGTAGGGATTTATTAGGAAGCTTCAATAGATCCACCATGGGCAGCACAAGAGCCTAGCCAGGGGTAGACCCTCGATGAACTCAAAAATGGTCGCAAAATGGACAACCAGCCCTCCTGTTGTGGTGCCAGCTCTGTGCTGAACCAGGGTGATCATCCCTGTGTTTGATGGCACACCAGATTAACCACTGACAGTCCTGGGCCTGTGGCTCTTAAGCCTGGGGACATGGGCCAGGCAGAGTTTCCAAGGTCAAGTTGGAAAAGCAAAGCTGCAGAGCTCAGTGGTGGAAAACCCCTCCTGTTCCTTCAGGAGAAGATTTTTTCAGCCCTGTCGTGTCCTCCTGTTGTGATGCCAGCTCTGTGCTGAACCAGGGTGACCATCTCTGGGTTTGATGCCACACCAAACACACCACGAGGCTTTGCCATTTGGAAGGAACAGTTCTGTAAAGAGCTAACAGCTTGAATTCTGCAATAAAAAGCCCCAAACACGAAGAGTGATGCCCTGAGCTGCCTGCAGCCTGCTCCTTGTCAGCAATGATGCCAGGGAAAGGCTCTGTAATGGTGCTGGTGTGCAGCATTCCATCCTGCAGCACAATCCTGGCTGACAGCTGAGCCTGGCTCTTTGGAGGAGCTGTGATTATTTCCTTTTATTTGTCAAAAAAAGAAGTGTGTGTTTTTTTTAGAACAGCCCTTTTAAATATATCAAAGTAGCAGAGATTGGAAAAGGCTTTTGGAACAAAGACTAAGCCTGGTAAAGGAAGGAGATGTGATTGCTCTGACAGGAGGATTTTCCTCCCTCCACTTGCGTGTTATGTTGCCATTTCTTGTGGTATCTTACATGCAGGAGATTTTCTGGGTTGTTTCAAATGGGTCAAAGTTGGGCTTTTTAAACAATATTTCATATATTTATTTCATATGTTTCAAGGGTAAGAAATTCTTTAAATCTGTATTTTAAATTCTACGCTTTAAATCTCAGAACTATCCCAACGACCTCATGATGAGCTGATGGCTGAGCATCTCTCCTCATTGCACAGAACACTGCAATAAATCCCTGCAACATCTGCAGGGTTTGGAAATCCACTTGCCAAGCTTCCAGTGCCTGACATTCCCCCACACAATGGGGATGCAATTTCCTTCCAGTTGTGTTGTTTTGCAAAGCATCAATGTCCCCAAAGCCACCAGAGCTCTCTGCCACGTGACACTCTGCACGTGTTGTCATCTGTGTTTGTCACATGTGAAAATCATGGATTAGTTCAGAGAAGTTTCCAAAAGTCAAAGAAATCCTGCTCTGCCTCTGAGTTTCAGTTCCAATGAAGCCTAAAAAGAAGTTTTTTTTTAAAAAAAAGGCTGTGAAAGCACACCAGACGCAGAGTGAGGCCCTCCCAGGCATGGCACTGTGACATTGCAGTGCCACCAGGCCCCAGAGCCCTGCCTGTTATCGGGCAGAGCAGATGCTGGAGCACATCAGGAGGCAGCAGGGCCACATTGGCCTGCTCTGCTCCCTGCTCTGGCTGCACACACGGATTTACCTCGCCAAGAGCTCCTCCTTTGTTCTCTGCTCTCAGGGAGCCACTGAAGCTCGGCAAAGCTGAGGATGCTGAACCAGATCTGGCGTCCAAAACTGTAGATTTGAGGGGGTTTTATGTAAATAAAAGAAGCCTGGAATGTATCCATTTTGATTTTTTTTTTTCATTCCACAGCACTGGTGCTGCTGGCAGTGGATATTTAGGCTCTGCCTTCACGCTCCTGGCTGGGATTAGTTTGTTTTTAATGGATATTTGCTTCTGTGTTTTGCCCCTGTGACCAATTCCACGTTAGAGCTCCCTCCCAGCCAGCAAACACGAGCAGGGCTGGGGAATGTCAGTGCCAGCAGAGGCTGATCAGCTGTGCCTGGGATGCTTTGAGTCATCTGCAGCCACTGTAAAACTGCTAATTGCACCACTCAGCCAGCTGAAGACAGCACACAAGTGGGAAAGGGGGGTAATTTTTCACCCCTAACTGCTCAATATCAAATAAAATGGGAGATTACAACGCCAGTATTGTCATTTGTGAGTTACACACAAACCCTGCCTGGTTTCTCTGCCACTTGGCATCACCACTTCCAACCAGAGGTCAGTTTGTCTTGTCCATGGCTGCTGTGTGTAAATCTTGAGCTTTATTTTAAACATCCAATGGCAATTACCAGAGTGAAGTCCATCACCCATCACCTGCACACAGGAGCACAGCCACATCCTGTTCCCAAGGGCTTGGAAATGCCTGGGGAAATAAAAATAGAGTAAGGGAACTCCAGAACCTGCTGGAACTAAGGTTGGGAGTCAAGGGGGGAAGGGATTGAGTGTGACCCCCCCCTCCTATTTAAGCCCAGGTGAGGTTTTGGCTCCCAGGTGAGGGCTCTTCAGTGGGGTGTGGAGCAGTGCTGGTGAGCAGGGGCTGTGTGAGCTCTGTGGGTCTGGCAGCTCTCTTGCTGCTTGGTTTTTATGGGATGGGTTCCTTGCTTTAATTCATGAACGTTTTTACAGTCTGGGCCTCTTTGAGCACAAGTAATTTTGTTGGGTTTAGCTCATTTCAATGTTTAAGGCAGACCTTGCTTCTCTTGAATTAGTTTTGTGCTGGGAGATGTTATCTTGCCTTTTACTTTGCTTGTGTCTCTTGCAGTCCTCTCCTAATGTTGTTACTCAGGAATAAACTCTGCTCTGTCCTGTGAATTTCAAATTTATCTGTAACTTTTTCCTGCCTGCCTTGCTTCTCTTCCCTCCTGCTCCCATCTGTTACTGGAAGTCTAAACATTTCCTTGAGTGGAGTGGAGAGTGGCTCCTGAGACCTGCCACTGTTTTCCAGAGTGCTCTGCTTTGACAAATTCTCTCTTTTTCCCCTCTTTTCAGACTGTTATTTCTTAAAAGGTCTCTGTGTCCCCCCGTGGTGCAATTCCACCTGTTCAGCTCATATCCCTGGGTGCCAATTGGGTAATTAACTCACCCTAATGAGCGTGGCCTAATAAATATCCATTTCCACAGGTGTGAAGCCCCTTCCTCCTCCAGAGCCAGAGCTCCCTGCTCCTCCTCAGCCCCTCAGAGGTGAAGCCCTTGAGTGTCTGTGTTCCCCTGCGGCCATGGGAGGTGTTTTTGGGAAGAACAGGAGGCCCTGTGTGTTCCCCAGGGTGGTTTTCAGGGCCAAGGGCAGGAGGGCTGCCCGGGTGTGCTGTGATGCAGCCACCTGGACCGGCGAGAGCCGTTGCCGCTCCGCGCGCATCCGCGGGACCCCGAGACACCCCGAGCCCCCCGCTGCCACAATGGTGCTGGAAACCTCTGGAAGTGAATTTGGAGAGGAGGAAGGAGACTCAGCCTCCTCTCCAAGGGCACAGCAGAGCGAGGTCTTAGCTCCTGTGGCTGCCAGAGGCACACAAAGGGCTGAGCTGTCCCAGCAGCCCGAAGGCAAACCTCAGCCAGAGCTGCTGGAAGCCCAGGAACTCCCAGGAGAGGCACAAGGACCCCAAAATCCCCAGGGGAGCAGCGAGGCTGAGGCTGCTCAGTGTCCCCCTGGCAGCTCTTTGTCCCCTGAGCCCCGCTGTGGGGAGCAGGGGGTGACACCTCTCACTCGGACCACGGTGCAGGTTGATGTCCACGTGTCTGCTGACCATGGGGAGCCTGGCCAGAGTCAGGCTGCTGCAGAACCTGAGCTGCTGAGGGCTGCAGGGCAGGAGGCCGAGGGTGCTGGAGAGGACACCTGTGTGGGGAAGGCTCTTTGGGAAGTGCCCATGCAGAAGGCAGGTGACACCACGGCTGCTTCGTGTCCCCTGGAGGAGCCAGAGCTGCCCCTGAAGGCTGCAGAGGCAGGAGAGGACATGGCAGATGGGCAGGCAGCTGCACAAGAGCAGGGGGGACAAGAAACTGAAGCCCCACATGATCTCCAGCTGGGTCAAGGTGAGATTGGAGCTCCTGAAGGTGTGGAAGGTGGGGCAGGGCAAGATGAAGAGCTGGCAGAGGAGAGCCCAGCCTGCCTGCCAGAAACCCAGCAGGATGAGAAGGAGGAGAACATCCAAATTAGCAGTGAGGAAGAGCCAGAGGAGCACTGAAGGAGCACATGGGACCTGGAGCAGCAGCCATGGAGCACTTTCATCAGCCAGAGCTGAACCTGCTGCCTCCACCCTGCCAAATGGGGCTTGTGCCCCAAAGGACTCAGAATCAGGGTGGTGGTGGCAGAACCTGCTTTGAAAAACTGAAAACCAAGGTGCTAAACTTTAAAATTTGTGTGCTCTGCAAGTGGCACTGCCCTCCTTTCTCTGCTGGGGCTGTTTCACGGTTCAGAAAGTGTATTTATGTATTTATTTATGTATTTATACTCTGTCCAGGGCTGTGCACTTCATGGGTATCTCCCTGTGTGTGGCTGCACAGGGTTAAGTGATGTCTAATTTATTAATTACACTTGTCCTCTCACCCTACTTGCTTGTCACCATTATTGGAAATGCATTGTGTGATGTCTGTTGCAATTGGAATCAATAAATGTTAAATCATTTTAACACTGGCTGCTATGAAATGTTGGGTTAACAGTGTTCTGACAATTCATTTCTGATATTTGCATTGACTCCAATGCCAGAACTGATGTTTTTACCCTTTTCAGCTTGTGAAGTGTTTGGTAAAATGCTGAATATTGATACCAGTGGCCTCAGAATGAGAGCTGCTCCTCCCTTGGTGATTTCCTTGCAAATCTTGGAACACCAACTGGGCTTGCTGTGCTTAGACCCAATAAAATGAAAGATGAAAGACTAAACCTCCAAATGTGACTCATTTACAGCATTTGCTTTGCAGAACTTGGCATTTTCTTTATGGTTTGTGCTGGCTGGGTGGAGGTCAAGGAGCTCAGACTGGAGGCCTGTGGAAGGAGCTGTAAACAACAAAAAAAGCTGCTTGTGGTCATTGTGCTGCAAATAATCAATAAATTTCTGGCACCTGCGTATCCAATGCTAATCTCTAATTACACAGTGCTAAACAGAAGGGAATTTTCCCATCAAACCTGACTGGTGGCACAGCTCTCACTGAATTTTGGAATTACGTGGTGCTGCAGGGAATCAGGAAAACAATACAGCCTCATTTCTTTCAAGCTAAAGGTTTTTACACCACATTATTTTGCTAGAACTCATGGGGATTTAAGAAAAAATTAATAAGAGGGAAATAATTATTTGTATTAGCTGGAAAACTCCAATGTGAAGGAGAGCAAGATCCTCCCTAAGGAAAGCATTTCCAGCTCTGGTGTTCTGTGTGCACCCTCACTAACAGCACTCACAGGAGGCAAGAAATGATGGTTAAAGGAGCCAGGAGCTGGGGATGTTAAGATAAAGGCAAATCAGGAGCTGAGGATGTTGAGTTAAAGGCAAACCAGGAGCTGGGGATGGTTGAATTAAAGGAAGGCAGGAGATGAGGACGTGGAGTTAAAGGAAGCCAGGAGCTGGGGATGTTGAGATAAAGACAAGCCAGGAGATGAGGATGCTGAGTTACAGGTAAACCAGGAGCTGGGGATGTTGAGATAAAGACAAGCCAGGAGATGAGGATGTTGAGAGCAACCCTTCTATTTAAGGGCTGATTGGTTTTACCGTCTTTAAGTGCTCAATCACATCAGGAGTTTGGTGCGCCCTTAAAAAGATTTCCTGTTGCTCCAAGGACCAGGCTGCCACACTCCAAACTTCTCTGCTTAAGGCAGACTTGCTTAATTTTATTTTTTTTTCTTATGGCCCAATCTGATTGAGAGCCTGCCCATGGAAATGTCTCATCTGCCCTTAAATAACTCAGAGGATGCTCTGTGGCTGCTCCTCGTGATCCCAAAGGTTCTGGGTTTGGCTGCCTCTGGCAAAGCTCTGCTGTTAGGCTGGAGATTATGTCCTTGTGTCATAGAACTCAGATTTACAAATCAGTGAGTTGGCAGCTCCTCCTGGCCAGGAGGGCACAGAGGCCTGAGGAAATCATGGGGAAAGAAGTAGAGAGCAACAAAAACCTCTGTGCATCACACTGCCTCTCTCTCAGATGTTCAGCTCAACCACTGGCACTGTGTTTTGTGCTTGTGATTTCTAAAAGCATCTCAGAGCTCGTGGAATCCTGTTAGAATTACACAGCAGCTCCTTCCCTCTGTGACTGAAGGTGTGGGGCTAATCAAGAGTGACAATAAATACATAATTACATGGCACTGTTGGTGCCACACTGAAAGGGGTGACAGGGATCAATTTCCACCCCAAGAGGAATAATGCAGAATAATTCTGCAGGCTGGAGTCTCACAGACATCATCCCAAAACCTGCCAGGTGATCACCAAATTACAGGAACAAAAGTGGGGCTGTGTAACTCTTCAATTCTGCTGGAATTCTGGTGTTTACATCTAATTAACAAAGCTGCAATCTGAATTAGGAACATTCTCTCATGCCCTGGAAAATGAGTGGTTTTTTCCTTCCTTTCTCAGAAAAATCATGGAATAATCTCCCACATGCAATGCTGCAGGAATTTTGGGGAAGAAGTGTCACCCTGGTTTTTTAAGATTTTCTAAGCCTTCTGATGTTGACATTTTTGTAGTGAATTTTCTTACACACTTTCTGTAAATAACTCATTGTTTTGCATTCTTTTATGGAAGAAGAGAAAGCTGATAGACTGTTAGTTTGACCAGTGTCATTGGAGAGGTGGCACTGTCACCCTCCAATCCCCTGTCACTTTTAGAAAACTATAAATGTTAGAGTCAGAAAATAAACTTCCCTTTTTTCCTTCACCTTGAGAACAGTGGTGTGTGCTTGTGTTCTTTCGTGTCCTGTAGTAACAAAGAAGTTTTCACAGTGCCCTGACTTCAATTACACCAATTTGAGTATTTGCAATGTAAAAAGTTCCTTGCTAAATAAGGAAAAAAAAAATCAGCTAAAATTCCTCTCACAATATTTCAGTTCTGCTGCTTTGTTGTCATCACGTTCGTCTGGGGTTTTCAGATGTGCCCCAAGTTCTGTAAAGCCCAGGTTCTGTCCTTGTCTGACCTACTCCAAATTACACAAGGGGGAGGTTTAGCTTTGTCAATTCTGATGGTTTTAAAGCCTTTGTCAGAGGAGGCTGCCTCATTTCTGATATTTGCATTGACTCCAATGCCAGAACTGATGGTTTTGCCCTTTTCAGCTTGTGAAGTGTTTGGTAAAATGCTGAATATTGATACCAGTGGCCTCAGAATGAAAGCTGCTCCTCCCCTGGTGATTTTCTTGCAGATCTTGGAACACCAACTGGGTTTGCTGTGCTTAGACCAGATAAAACTAAAGATGAAAGGCTAAACTTCCCAATGTGACTCATTTAGAGCAAGGTCTGAAAATGCTTTGAAACTCCTTTTCCTGCCCTGAGAGCAGGGAAAGCCCATCCTGGAGCAGCAGAACTCCTGCTCTGTGGGAATCCAGGGCACTGGGAATATTTCTCTGTCTGCTCTGGGGTGCCCTGACCCCCAGAGCAGCACTGACTTTGACCCTCATCCATGAAGAAAGCTTCCAAGACTTCAAGATAGACTGGAATCCACAAAAGTGTGAAATAGATTGTTGGTGGTCACCAATTCTTGGGGTGTTGTGGGTCCCCAGGATGAGGTGAGAGATGAGAATTGACTCCAAGTTCTCAGAGGGTTGATTTATATATTATATTATATTACATTACATTATATTACAATTATATACTAAAACTATACTAAAGAAAAAGAAAGAAGACCTCAGAAAGCCAGGAAGGAATGAATAATAAAACCCCATGACTGACCAGAGTCCCGGCACAGCTGGACTGGGATTGGTCATCAAATTAAAACAATTCCTATGCTGGGTAAAGCATACACCAAATCACATTCCAGAGGAGCAAAACATGAAGAAGCTGAGGCTTCTCATCTTGCCAGGAGAAGAAATCCTGGTGAAGGGATTTTTCATAAAATATCACAGTGACAATAGATTGTAGAGAGTACTGTAGTGTGTCACTTGGGTGAGAAATTTAGGTTTTGGGATTTTTAGTGTGGTGTAGATGGGAACAAGACGGAGGTGCTGTCCCAGGCTCCTTCTTCTTGTTTCTTCTTCCTTCTTTCTCACATTCGTATTTTTGGAAAAATCCCTTTGCCCAGGATTTTTCTCCTGGGAAGCTGAGAAGCCTCAGAGAAAAAGGAAAACAATTCTTATTTGCTTCTCTTGTGTTTTGCTGCTTTGGAATGTGTTTGGAGATTGTTTGTCCAACTGGTCATTGTTTCATTGGTTTCAAATGAATTGTTTTCACTCTTTGGCCAATCAGGGCCAAGCTGTGTTTGGACTCTGGAAAAAGTCACAAGTTTTCATTATTATCTTTTTAGCCTTCTGTAAGTGTCCTTTCCGTATTCTTTAGTATGGTTTAGTTTAGCATTCTTTAATATAGTATAGTATCATAAAACAATAAATTATTTCTGAGAACATGGAGTCAGATTCATCATTCCTACCTTCATCTGGGGCACCCAGCAAATACAACCCAACCCTGTACGACCCAGCAGGGCACATCCCTGACTACTCCAAACTCTCTCACTGGTGAGTGAAGGCAAATTCCACCTCTGACTGCTCTGTCCTTTTAGGCAAGTCCTGATGGGAGGATTTCTGAGAATGCAGTGGTATGGCTCTAACCCAGTGCATTCACAGGCTCCAGGCTGCCCTCTTAAGATGATGAGCAGCAAATTCCCTGCTGAAATCCACCATGAATCACTGCAAATGGGGCTGAAGCAGCATCACCCAGTCACACAGCTGCCTTGGAGTGCAATCTAATTTTTTGGTGTTTGGGAAATCTTAGCTCCTGTCGCTAAGATTCCTTGCTTTGAACTTTTATAATTAAATTTCCTGTCATTCAGCAGGAAACCTTAAAAAAAAAGAATTTGTTACACTTGAGAAAGTAAAACCTCAGGGGTGTTTGGGAGCTGCTGGAGCTGTTAGGAGCTCCAGAGTTTCTCTTCCTTTTGAAGCACCTTTATAAATAATTACCCTCCTCATCACAGTAAATCTGTTTCTACTGAACCCTTACACAACAAACAAAAAGTTCTGAAAACAGCTGGTCAAAACCCAAACACTTCCCTTATCCAGAGGTCAATATTCTTGTTCAATACAAAACAATTTTGCATTCCTTTGGTTGTTGGATGCCTGCCTGGCTTTCTGGAACACAAGAATTTATTTCCTTCCTTCCTCACATCTTCACAACAACCAAGGAGCCCAGATGAAAAATCCCAAAATCTGCAGTGATCTGACAATCAGACCCAACCACGATGTGAAAGTTAAAAAAGTTCTGAAACAAAAGCCACTCAAAACATCCTTCCTGAGAGAGAGAGAGAAAAGATGATCAGAAACCTCCCCCAGCTCTGCCTCCTTTGCTGCCAAGTGCCTGCAGCACCTCTGGGGAGATGAAAAGCACCCAGAGCTGTTCCTGAGGACAGGGAGGATGTTCTGTGCCTGCAGCAGCTCAGCTGCAAGGGAATTCCCTCAGTTCTATCCTGCAGCTGCCACTCTGCAGCCACAGCATCCCAGGGTGGTTTGGGTTGAAAAGGACTTTAAAAATCATCTCTCCACTATCCCAGGGTGCTCCAAGCTGTGTCCAACCTGGCTTTGGGCACTTCCAGGGATGGGGCAGCCACACTTACTCTGTGCCAGGGCCTCACCATCCTCACAGGGGAGGATTTTTTTCCTAAATCCCCCCTCTAAACTGTTCTGTCAGTTTGGAACCATTCCCTCTTGTCCCCTTCTTGCCAGAAGTCTCTCCCAGCTGTCACTGTGCAGAGAGGGACATTTCCCACAATATTTCCCTTCAATTTTGTGTAAATACCCAAAGAGAGACCCCACAGCATTTCCTTTTAGTTTTGTGTAAATACCTATAGAGACCTCACATTTTCCTTCAATTTTGTGTAAATACCCAAAGAGACACCCCACAACATTTCCCTTCAGCTCTCTGTAAATACCTAGAGACCCCACAATATTTCCCTTCAGCTCGGTGTAAACACCTAAAGAGAGACCCCACAGCATTTCCCTTCAATTTTGTGTAAATACCTAGAGAGACCCCACAGCATTTCCCTTCAGCTCTCTGTGAATACCTATAGAGACCCCACATTTCCCTTCCATTTTGTGTAAATACTTAAAGAGACCCCACATTTTCCTTAAATTTTGTGTAAATACTTAAAGAGAGACCCCACAGCATTTCCCTTCAATTTTGTGTAAATACCTAAAGAGACCCCACATTTCCCTTCAGCTCTGTGTAAATACTTCAGGGACAAAAAGGAAAATAATATCTAAAAACACAGAACCCTCTGGTGTGAAACTTCACGGGATGTTCCACAAACATGAAGCAAGATCAGTCCCCAGTCCTTCAGGCAGCTGTGGAAGGGATCAGTAATTAATTAAATCATTAGGTTTGGGTGGAAGCAATTCAGTGTTGCTGCCCTGCCCTATTTAAGGTCCAGGTGCTCCCTCCCAAGCTCTGCTGGGAACTTCTTGGAGAAATTTCCTTTGCAAGTGAGTGTGGGCACTGCATGGCACAAATTTGGGGTTTTTTTGGGAAGGAATGACTTGGTTTTTGAGGGTTTTGTTTGGCTTCTCTAGTGGGGGAGAGCTCTGCCTTTAGGGTTTCAGCAGAACTGTAATTATGCTGTCTTGTGTCTTTGGCTTTGAACTGAATTCTGCTGGTGGGACTAAAAATGAAACATTCACAGCGTGAAATGGTCAAATGAGGAAGAGGAAATAATTTTCCTACCTATAAAAATGAGCTGGTATCTTCAGGTAATAAATATCTGTATTTTTATAAACAAACCTTCTTTGGAGACAGCACAATAGAATCTGTCTTTTGTCATATTTTGAGCTCCTTTTGCAGTGATGACAAATAAATAGAAGTGTAACAGAAAATAAGTTATTATTTCCTTTTCCTCTCCTGCCATTTTACTGCCCTACCAAAATGCCATGAAGCATTTCCTGGCTTTATTCATTTACACAAAATCCTTGCTGCTGATGCAGCAATTGCTTACAAACCATTCATTTATTTGTTACCTTTCCTCTTTGCAGCTTTGATATCAAAGAGCATCTCTCTTATTTTATTTTGTTTTTGCTTCTCCAGTAGAAGTGGATGGGTTCATTTTTCTTGCTTTTCCTTTCTTGCAACTCTGTAGTTTTAAGTGATTAAGTTCATGTAGTCTTATAAGTGAGTGCCTAACCACCATGGAATCACACATTTTTACAGATTCTCCCCATAAAAGCAGCTCAAACAGTGCAGCAAAACTGCTCTGGATCCATTAGCTCCACTTTAAAAACTGTAATTCCTAAATTATAGATCTGCTTTTCTACTGTTTCTCTCACTCACTGCGCTGGCTGAGCTCTCTGCAGCACCAGCTGCAATCAGATCATGTCCTGTGGCACTTCTGCCCCATTTTAAATATTTAAGGGTAAAAATTGGCCCAGGATTTGGAGTGGGACAGGCTGGGAGAGTCTGGGGAAGTGGGCTGCAGTTGCTGCCCTGCTTAGGAGCAGAGTTTTATCACCCTGAGCCAGCACTAAAGGTGCTGCAATCACTGGTTTAAGCTGAGTTTGCTTTGTGGTTTCCCTGCTATAAACAGGGCACTTCTACCCTGCTGAATGATGAGTTTTTAACTTGTCTGCCTCTTTCCAGCAATGGTAGATGCCAAAGGGAACTCCTCGGGCTCTGTGCAGGTCCCTCTGTCCCTTCCCCACCCAACTTCCTCCTGCTCCTTCCCCCAAAGTGCTGATCTGGTTCCTGGCAGTTGTAAAAGGGTCCTTTGCAACTTTAAATATTTGGGGATAAAAATTGGCCCAGGATTTGGAGTGGGACAGGCTGGGAGGAGCTGAGGGTGTGGGGAAATGGGCTGCAGTTGCTGCCCTGCTTAGGAGCAGAGTTTTATCACCCTGAGCCAGCACTAAAGGTGCTGCAGGTCAATGGTTTAAGCTGAGTTTGCTTTGTGGTTTCCCTGCCAGAAACAGGGCACTTAAACTCATCATCCAGCAGGATTTTTAACTTGTCTGCCTCTTTCCAGCAATGGCAGATGCCAAAGGCAATTCCTGGGCCTCTGTGCAGGTCCCTCTGTCCCTTTCCCACCCAACTTCCTCCTGCTCCTTCCCTCAAAGTGCTGATCTGGTTCCTGGCAGTTGTAAAAGGGCCCTTTGCAAACATAACCTGAGGGAAATGTTTCTCTGCATTCAGAATGTGCTGCCCCTTTTTAATGTCTGAGTTTGAAGCTGTGGTTTCTAAAAAGTGAGCTAACGACGGGTAAAATAATGACCCAAGGGCTGAAAGACAAGTATTTCTCTCCTCTCAATAAGATATTTTTATTTTTCTTTCCTTTCTGCTCTCTTCCATATCTTACCAGGCCTATGAATTGTTTCCCTGGCTAAATGTGAAGGTCTTTGTAGAATGAATAAATGGTTTAGGAAACAAGAGGAGCCCTAAATAGTGTTTACTTTGGGAATATAAACTAATAACTGTGCAGTATGGGCTGAGAGTCCTGGGGAGGGAGTGACTTCCTAAATGCTCTCAGTGACATCCGAAGGCTAAGAGTGACTTAAAAACAATAAAACCTGCAGCTCTGAAATGAAATGGGAATTTGATTTGGGAGGGGCACTTTCTGCTCTGACACAGGGCCAAGAAATAAAATAAAATTTTGATTTTAGAGGAACACTTTCTGCCCTACATCTCCAAGGGGCATTTTCTGCTGTGGCACAGAGCTGAGGAGTGGGTTCTGTTGGATTTTTTTCCCCTTGCAGGCGGCCCAGGAGTGGTGTAAGGCTGGAATGAGGCTCTGCGTGTGCGCCTGAAGGCTCTGTTGGTGCCCAAGCCCCTTGGACTCCCTGGAGCAGCATTTTTGTGAGAAGGATTTCTGTGGGCAGCGTTTGCTTGGCGCACTTTGGTCATGGGGAACGAGCTCAGTCACAGGAGGTACTGCAGGAGGTTCAGGAGGTTTGAGAGGCTGCCAGCTGAGGAGGGAACAGCTGTGCCTGATGTCCCTGATGTCCCCACGGCCCAGCCAGCCCAGGGTGAAGGGTCTGGGGGCAGTGGGAGCCCCCCTGAGAAGGAGAAAGCCCTGGGTGCTGCTACAGGGCAAGGAAGGCAAAGGGCAATGGCCTTGTGCTCCTCACGTGTGGCCCAGGGAGTGCTGAGGGGCTCAGAGCTGCAGGAGGCTGGGGATGATGCCCCTGCCATAAATCCAGATGGAAAAACTCCTGCTCTGAGCCAGGGAAGAGCTGAGGCAGCTGGAGGGCACACCGAGGTGACAAGAGGGGACCTCCCTCTGCGGCCTGCACTGGAGATGGGAGACGAGGGCACCAAGCAGGGCCCGGTGAGGAGCAGCTCGGGGTCTCACAGGAGGGCCAGCAGCAGGCAGTGCAGGGCCAGCCCGCTCTGCAGGTGGCTGAGGAACCTCAGGAGCCCAGCAGAAAAACCCAAAGCCAAGCCTGGAGCAGCCTCCAGCCAAGAGTGAGGCTCCTGTGGCCTGGAAAAGGATCAAGTGCCCAGTGTGATACCTGCAAAAAGGAAAAAAAAGACTGGTGAATATACATCTATGCAATAAGAGGAGGTTATTTTTGTCATCTTTGAACTGCTGTCTGCTGGATATTCCTGCCTTACACCTACATGGAGCACAGAAGCATTCCCTCTGGCAGGGTGGAGCAGGGAAATGAAGTGGCTCTGTTCCCTCAGCCAGCAGCCTGTGAGGATTGTCTGGCTCTGCTCTCACTGGGACTGGTCTGTAAAACTCCTTTTTGAAACCCTGAGAGGTGCAGCTTTGGATCTTCCTGCTGCTTCTGTCATTATTTGATTTCCTTTCCCCTGTTTGTAGCAACTCTGCTTAATGGCCCAGAGAAGGATGAGCTGCATCAGTGTTATCACCTAAATTAATTGATTATAAAATATAGCTCCTTACAAATGCACAGTGGTGGTGGTGGGTGCTGTGGGGGAGGCCTGGTGAACCAGAGGCTCCGGTTTTGCTGCTGGAAGTGTTTGCTTTGTGCACTTTTGGATCTGGATGTCAATAAAAGCCACTTTCACTGCCTCCAATGAAGCCTTGGCTGCAGCTGAAGTGGGATAAGGGAGGGAAGGAGGGGATGGGCTGGCATTGCCTGCCCACAGGTGTGGGCAGTGGGCACTGGGAGGGCTCCCTGTGCTGCCCTGGCTGTGCTGAGGCTGCTCCTGCACAGACTGGCTCAGGAAAATCTTTAATTTTGTTGCTGCAGCTCTGTGCCATCCATGTGGCCCCTCCAGGTGTCTCAGAGCTGACCTGAGAATGCTGAGCCTTGTTCTGCTAAAGATTCCAGCTGGGGGCAAAAATCCTTCTGAGATTCTTCTCCTGAAAATCCCTTTCTGGGAGAGGGGAGAGGCAGAAAGAGGAGCTGGCAGAGCCAAGGAGGGGCTGCAGGGCTGTGCTGGAGCTGCCCAGCTCATTGGGGGTGCCAGCCTGGCCTGGAGCAGCAAGGAGGGGGAGAAATGGCAGGGGAAGATAACGAGCAGCAGCCTGAGCTCCTGAACTGCCTCCTGAACCTTCCTGAGGTGCCTGAGCAGCTCCTGGAACAGCTCCTGGAGCAGTTTCTGCCCCCGTCTGAGGTACCTGAGAAGCTCCTGGAGCAGTTCCTGCCCCTTCCTGAGGTACCTGAGAAGCTCCTACCCCGTCTGAGGTACCTGAGAAGCTCCTGGAGCAGTTCCTGCCCCTTCCTGAGGTACCTGAGCAGTTCCTGCCCTGGCTGCAGCTCAGTCACTGCCCTGGGGTGCTGATGGCAGCCCTGATCCCATTCCTGGCTGGACCACAGGTAGGAAACTCCTCATTCTTCTCCTTCAGCTCTTTC
The DNA here is from genome assembly GCA_035584835.1 of Tangara arthus. Classification (NCBI taxonomy): domain Eukaryota; kingdom Metazoa; phylum Chordata; class Aves; order Passeriformes; family Thraupidae; genus Tangara; species Tangara arthus. The sequence continues at coordinate 3,605,264 of JAWMQZ010000095.1, forward strand.
CTTCTCAGAAGCCCCAGTTTGATTTCCTCCCTCTATGTTGCCTTTTTAGTGGTGCCTTAGGATTTCAGCTTTTCTATTTTCCATCTATTTGTACTCCTGCAGTTCTTTAGTGTAGAACTCCAAACTCCACACACAGTGGGAGCTGCTGCTTCCCCATTTGGGGCAGACACAACAATTCCTCTCCAGGCCTGGCAATCAAGGACACCTCA
>JAWMQZ010000095.1:3627636-3639671 GCA_035584835.1 Tangara arthus
TATAGAGATATATATTTATATAGATATACAGAAAAATATATATAATTCTATATATTATATAATATATTATATATTATATATTATTATATATATTATATATTATATATTATTATATATAATAATATCTATAATATATTATATATATACATATACATATACATATATATGAATGTATGTATGTATGTACATATATATATAATATTATATATTTTCTCCACTAAGAAAGGAAGATTTTCACCCCAGGGGCTTCTTTCCCTCTGCCAAGGCTTTGCTGCCTCGTGCTGCTCGTGGCTGCCCTGCTCATCCCTGTCCTCTGCTCTCTGCTCATTAATCAATGGCTCCTCTGAATGCCAACGAGTCCTGAAAGGAGCCAGGTGAAAGCAATGGCAATTTGCTCACAGCTTGATAATTACACATTCTTCAAAATAAATTAAAGGCAGAGCTAACAGCAGCGCGCTGTTTTCAGGAGTCCTGCTTCCAGGGAGGAATTAATTGGGAAGGGCATTGATTGGAGGGGCTGCAGGATTCCAGCTGGGAATTCATTCCCCCATTGTTCCACAGCAGCTCCCAGAGCTCTCAGCAGACAGAATTCCTCAGCTCTGCTCAGACTGGGGGAGAAAAGGGAGCAGGAATGACCTTTATTCATCCCAAACCATCCTTCTTCACTGAATTTGGGAGGGAAAGGGACCACAGGCTTTGATGGATCTTTATTTTCTGGGTTACCCAAGACAGCAAAGCTCTGGGATCAATTAAAGGAGCACTTTCACAAGAGAGACATTTCAAAAGAGCTCCTTCATGCCCAGCCACACAAAGCAGGGGTGAACAAGCACCATGAGCACAAATTCTCTGTGTTCTTTCCATCTTCATGGGTAAATTCCACAAACAAGCAGAGGAGAAACCCCAGAATTACAACTCTTGGATATTTGCTGTACAAAAGTATCTAAATTCCATCCAAACACTTTGGCAACTTCCCTCTCAACCTGAGGGGTGGGAACGAGGGAATTTCAGAGATCCCTGGGAGAGAAGACACCACAAGGACCCCAATTTACAGGAAAATCCTTTTTTTTTTTTTAATATATTTATTGGTGCCAAGTGTCAGCAAGGTCAGCGGAGCAAAAGATGACACGAGGTGGTTGTTTTCTCATGCAATAAATTTGTGTTGGTTGTTTTCTCATGCAATAAATTTGTGTTGTTGGTTTGTTCTGTTGGTTCTTCCCTGCTTTGCCTCAGCAGCTCGCACGTGCTGCAAAGGGCAGCCCTGCATAATGAATTGAGTTTGTGTCATGAAATATTTCAGGAGACGAGATTAGTTTTAATTTGTTGTTCTCACAAAGCCTCCCCCAATCTTCACGAAATTGCACCCAGCACAGCAGGAGTTTATCTAAACCAGGGCCTCCCAGATAAATTCTGGCTTGCTCAGGCAATTATTGCAAATAAGTTAAAGATGGAATCCACAAGAGAATTACACCTACTTGGATCCTCTCCATAACAGTTGTTTCACTACACAAAAAAAGAAGGTGGCAAGGAGGTAATTGCTGCTTTCTTCCTAAAAGCCAGGCACTGGAGAGCTCAGAAAAAAACCCCAAGGAAATGCTCCTGTTTAAATAGTTTGTTTAAACAGATCCATCTTCAGCAATCCCCACTGCTGCCAAAAGCAGGAGCAGGGGTTTAGAGTGAACTTGTACTGTGACATCTGAACTCAAAGATTAAACCTTGATCTGGTTCTTAGATTTACCCAAATTTGTTTATATGGAACCTGGTTTGCCCCACGAGGAAGTGATGGCTGTGAGCAGTTTCCATGGAGCCTGTGTGTGACTGCACCTGAGGATTTTGATTTATCCCCTTTGTGTCTATCTTTAGATCCCATCTTTCCACACATCATCGCAGTGTCTGAGCATTTGCAAAAAAAAAAATAAATTAAAAATCACAGTCATAGCAGGCACCCTTCCCTTTCTTCTCTGCCAGGGAAAAATGGATTATACACTGTTCCAGCTGAAATTGCTTCTCTTGGCTAAGCTGGGAGGCATTTGTATGAATTATTCCTGAGCCCAGGAATCAGCGCTCATTCCTGACACTTTGTGATCCGTGTTCAGGGACGAGGGGCCTGCACTGGCAAGAGAGGAGCAGCTGCAGCCCGTTCTCATTGCTGGGCCAAGACATCTTCATCTAAAACTTCAAACAAAGCAAGCCCAGCCATCAGCCAGAAGGAAAATCCACATTCTGAGGCACCACCTGCATTAACTCTTCCTAGAATATACTCATATAAAGTTTAAAATAAAACAAGCCCAGGCATTAGGAAGAAAAGCCACATCCTCAAGCATCACCTGGATTAACCCTTCCTAGAACATCTTCATCTAAAACTTCAAATAAAACAAGCCCAGCCACCAGCCAGAAGGAAAAGCCACATTCTGAAGCACCACCTGCATTAACTCTTCCTAGAATATGTTCCTATAAAGTTTAAAATAAAACAAACTCAGCCATCAGCCAGAAGGAAAAGCCACATCCTCAAGCATCACCTGGATTAATCCTTCCCAGAACATTTCCATCTAAAATTTCAAATAAAACAAGGCAAGCCATCAGCCAGAAGGAAAAGCCACATTGCAAGTATCACCTCAATTAACCCTTCCTAGAACATCTTTGTATAAAATTTCAAATAAAAAAAAACCCAACCATCAGCCAGAAGGAAAAGTCACATTCTGAAGCACCACCTGCATTAACTCTTCCTAGAATATATTTATATAAACTTTAAAATAAAAAGTCAGCCATCAGCCAGAAAAGCCACTCCCTAAGCATCACCTGGATTAACCCTTCCTAGAACATTTTCATCTAAAATTTCAGATAAAACAAGCCCAGCCATCAGCCAGAAGGAAAAGCCACATTGCAACTATCACCTCAATTAACCCTTCCTAGAACATCTTTGTATAAAATTTCAAATAAAAAAAACCCAGCCATCAGCCAGGAGGAAAAGTCACATTCTGAAGCACCACCTGCATTAACTCTCCCTAAAATATATTCATATAAAATTTAAAATAAAACAAACCCAGGCATCAACCAGAACAAAAAGCCACATCCTCAAGCATCATCTGGATTAGCCCTTCCTAGAACATCTTCATATAAAATTTCAAATAAAACAAGCCCAGCCATCAGCCAGAAGGAAAAGTCACATTCTGAAGCACCACCTGCATTAACTGTTCCTAGAATATATTTATATAAACTTTAAAATAAAAGTCAGCCATCAGCCAGAAAAGCCACTCCCTAAGCATCACCTGGATTAACCCTTCCTAGAACATCTTCATCTAAAATTCAAGATAAAACAAGCCCAGCCATCAGCCAGAAGGAAAATCCACATTCTGAAGCACCACCTGCATTAACTCTTCCTAAAATATATTCATGTAGAGTTTAAAACAAAACAAACCCAGGCATCAGCCAGAAGGAAAAGCCACATCCTCAAGTATCACCTGGACTAACACTTCCTAAAACATCTTCATCTAAAACATCTTCCTTCCTAAAATATCTTCATAGAAAATTCAATATAAAACAAGCCCAGCCATCAGGCAAAAGCAGAATCCACATCCTGAAGCACCACCTGGATTAACCCTTCCTGGAAAGTTTTCTATATGAATAAAGTGTTTTACCACCAGAAGTGTTTTACCCAGCGCTCTCAGGCCAGGCTGATTTTTTTGGCCAGTTTTCCACCTTTCCCTCAGCTGTGAGATCCTGCTGTGTGCTCCAGGGATAAGAGCTGCAGGGAATATGGCAGGAATAATCAAGGGGGGGTTTCAGGGAGCCTTTGTAGCCCCTCAGTGACCCCTGCACTTCAGATAAAGCACATTTCTGAGCACACAGCTCACCCTCAGCAGTGATTCACAGCCAGACTGAGCCAGCTCAGGAGTGAAACCCCTGCCAGAGTGGGATTAATGCTGTGGGAGCTGCAGCTCTGAGCCCCCTGCTGCACACACAGCCTCAATTCCTGACAGCCTGAATTCCTGACAGCACAGCCCCTCAATTCCTGACAGCACAGCCCCTCAATTCCTGAATTCCTGAATTGCTGAATCCTTGAATTCCTGAATTCCTGACGGCCCTGAATTCCTGCACGGCCCCTCAATTCCTGGCAGCCATTGAATTCCTGAATTCCTGGCAGCCCAGTCTCTGAATTCCTGAATTCCTCACAGCACAGTCCCTGAATCCCTGAATTCCTGACAGCCTGAATTCCTGACAGCACAGCCCCTGAATCCCTGATAGCACAATCCCTGAATTCCTGACAGCACAGCCCCTGAATTCCTGAATTCCTCACAGCCCAATCCCTGAATTCCTGAATTCCTAAGAGCACAGCCCCTCAATTCCTGAATTTCTGAATTCCTGCACAGCCCCTGAATCCCTGAATTCCTGGCAACCCAGTCCCTGAATTCCTGAATTCCTGACAGCACAGCCCCTGAATCTCTTAATTCCTGACAGCCCAGCCCTCAATTCCTGAATTCCTCACAGCCCAGTCCCTGAATTTCTGACAGCACAGCCCCTGAATCCCTAAATTCCTGAATTTCTGACAGCATGATCCCTGAATTCCTGACAGCACAGCCCCTGAATTCCTGCACAATCCCTGAATTCCTGCATTCCTGAATTCCTGACAGCACAGCCCCTGAATTCCTGCACAGCCCCTGAATTCTTGAATTCCTGACAGCACAGCCCCTGAATCCATGAATTACTGACAGCATAATCCCTGAATTCCTGACAGCAGAATTCCTGAGAGCATAATCCCTGAATTTCTTAATTCCTGACAGCCCAGTCCCTGAATCCCTGCATTCCTGGCAGCCCAGTGCCTGGTGGGCAGCAGGATGTAAGTCCTCTCCAGGCCCTCAGCAGCAGGCCCCTGACACAGTCATTAATTCTTAATCAATTCAGCAGCTCATCAGTTCTGTGCTGGCAATAAAGCCTCTCCTCAGTGCACAGGGACAGCTCCAGGGGATCACAGCAATCCCACACCTGGAATTTAGGGGAGATAAAACCCCAACAAAAAGCCCTCGAGGGGGGGAAATCCTCCAGCATAGTATAAATTGCATTTCAGCAGTGAATAAATCAGCCTGCAGGACTTTCTGTCCGTTCCTTACCCAACTCATTTCCATTGTGACACTTTGGGTTTTGCTGTTGAAGCCATGAAAACCCTGGGAAAGGCCAGGTTGTTTCAGAAAAGCCAGAAACCTCCCCAAAAATACAAACACCTAAGTAGCACTTGCCTGTAACTTGAGGATATACTACCTTTTTATTTATGGGTCTGCAGCACAAGCCATATATCCAAAATATAGCTCCATTTTTGAAGCTGCTGAATCCTTTTCAAGGCAATTTGTAAGATTTACACTTGCTATATTTAATAGGGCCATTAAATACCTGGACAGAGTGGACCTGGTGATTGGCAGGAATTTTTCTCCATCCCTCAGCCCTTCGGGCTCCCTGCAGTGGGTTGAAGTTATTCCCAGCAGATTTGAGTTGGGCTGATCTGGATCACCACTGTGGGGATTTTGGAAATAGAAAAATGCAAAAATGCAGGCAGCATTCAAAAACCTTCAAAACCTACACGAGCATGGAGTTTTTGAGGATTTTATGATGGAAGGAAAGCTCCAAAACCTACCTGAGCATGTGGGGTTGAAGGACACTCAAAGAAGGAAAGCCTCACAAATTCATCTGGACCCACCCCAAGAAAACCTTGTAGAGTATGGAGCAACACCCGTGGACAGTGTATCCATCTCTGCCTCAGTGGGAGAAGCTAAAAAACCCCCAAAAAACCAAAAAAAAACCCAAAAAACCCAAAAAACAACCACCACCAAACCCCCCAAAGAACAGCCCTCCTGTGCCACTGCTCCTTTTGGAAATCACGGTGGGTTTGGTTTTTTTAACATTTCCATGGGGTATTGCTACCCACAGCCTTCCAGCTGATGAGTATTATTGTGGAAAGCTCCAGAATCCAGTGGTTTAACCCCTCCCCAGGAAAGGCCAGGCCCTGCTCCCAGAAGTGGTGCCCGAGGTGATAATTATCTGCAATTACTGCTCCTAACTAAGCCATTGTTATTTACATTATTAATATCTGCCCCTGTTCGAGGACTCATACCCATTTATATCTGTTTGTGAGGAATGGAACCACCTCAGGGGGAAGGGACCTCGGATCTATGAAAAAATAGAGGTGAAATATATTTCTAGATAGATAAATATAAGAGATTTAGAGAACTGGGGAACTTCTAGAGGCAAGAAAGGAGGAAAAGCCAATAAATCCTCACACAGGTGTCAGCCAAGTGCTCCAGCCACCAAGGGGATGGAAAGGACCTTTCCTTTGGGAAGAGCTGCTCTGGAATTCCCTTAAAAAATGGGAACACAGGAATGGAGCACAGCCACAGCACTGGGGCCACGTCCCTGCCACCCCCATGGAGGTGCCAGCAGAGGTGCCAGCCCAGGTGAGACCCTGGCACAGCAGAGATGGGCAGAGCAGCGGCTCTGCTGAATTTTAAAACACATCTCTGGGAAATTCCCTTGCCCAGCAAAGCTGGGTGGGACTGGGGAGGCAGCAGCCGATTAAGGAACCATCAAACTTCTCCTCCAAACCTCCCCCCACGACTCTCCCCCTTCCTGCCTCCAGCCAACGTGGTAATTGTGTCTAATTTCTAAATTTCCGTGCCGTTGCTGCATGTGCCTCCCCTTAATGAGATGTAAATGTGTTGCCAGTTTGTGGATTTGTTTAATTGCAGGGTAGCTAAACTGTGATTGGCCAGGAGGTTCATTTTTAAATTTATTTATTTAGCACACATGCAAGGCATTTTCAAAATCCTTTTCTGCAGCGCAAAGAGGGAGGGGAACATATTCCATTTTCCTGTTCTGTTCAGGGTTCTGTCACAAAGAAACCATCTGGTTTTCCATGTGTTTGCTACTGAACTTAAAAGACTTCTGCCATATTCCAAGTGTTTGAAATAACTCTGAATACCTCCTGTTTGATTCAGGTTCCCGAGCTGGACTCTGATGCTCAGGAATCTTTGGTTCTTAGTGGACAGACACAAGAAACACCCTCCAAGCATTTTGAAATGGCTTTTCAGCACAATAATCCTCATTCACTGAGCTTTTTCTCACTCACCTCCCACAAAGGCTTTTAAAAGAAAAGGATGAAAGATTTGAGTACTAAACTGGGGAAGAACAGAGCCATCATTACCTAGTCTAACTCCAAATAAAATCCAATAAAGCTTGAAGGAAATACTGACTGATTTTAGTGCCTTTAACTCACTGCCACTTTCGAGTTTGCTCAAATATAGGAGAGCAGTAAGGAGTCTCCTAAATCTCAGCAGAGCCTTGGAAGTGCAGATAAAAGCCTATTTTGCCCTGCAGTACCTTTGCTACCAAGGATGATGGCACAGAAAAGGCCTGGCTTGATTTGCAGATCTCGAGACATCTGGAAGGGAGAAAATCAAACAGAACCAACAGGGTCATTTCCACACGGGCACATTTCAAAAATGTAAAAGCATTAAAAGCAGCAGAAAGTTCTGGTTTTGCAGAACCCAGAGATAAATCCTCCCCTTCTGCTGCTCCTCAACAACAATTAGTCTGGGAGAAAGTGCAGCTCTTTCAGTGCTAAGACCACTGTATAAATAATACATTCATTTTCAGAATTTCCTTAACATGCTGGTTTCCATCAGTTTTATGGCACCTAATGCTGCTTTTAGCGCTTGCCTTGGTGTAATGACTCACCCAGATAATTCATGGAGGCTGGCACTCATAAATCTCCCCTCAGCATCTCCGTGAGGATCTAAAGCAGCAGCATTTACCTTGGCACCAGGCAGATTCATCCACAGGTTCCAGTCCCCAGGAAATCAAGGATGCCTTTCCCACCCTGATGTCCTGGAGGGATATTTGAGGGGATTTCTTGCCCCCAAAGGGCTCCTGCAGGAACAGCAGAACTGGATTTACACTCAATTCTTCTTTTTGTGTTGGAAGGGCCAAGTTATGAATCTGGACCACAAAGAGCTCAGGAAAAGTTCATTTCCTGCCAAATCTCTCTGGGAGACACCCCCAGCATTGCTGGTGGAGGCCATCTCTATGGGAGGAGTGAATATCTGTCTGCACAAGTCACTTGTTTGCATCCCAAAAAAAAACAGAATGGAAGTTGATTCCAGCTCCAGCTGCCTGTTGCTCCACCACAAACAGAACCAGCACGTCCCAGGGCCAAGGGCATCCCTCCTCACAGCCACTGTCAGTAACAGGCAATAACACAAGCAGCAGAGTAAAGGGAAGTGACAGCAGGGAAATAATTCAGCCTTTAAGTGACACGTTATCCTGTTAAAAGCCATTTACCTTCTGCTGCTCGGTGTGTCATTGCTCGTTTGGGTTTGGAAGTGACATCTCCCCAGGTGCCATAAACGTGCCAGTGGTGAGGGGATTTATGGAGGGAGCACCCTGGGGAGTTACAGCCCGGGTGGTTGTGGGCAGGGACAGCCCTTGGTGGGCTCTGACTGTCCCCTCAGCTCCCACCCCATCCAGAAGGGATAACTCCACACTTGTCCCCTTTTCCCTGCAGCACAACCTGGCCTGATGATGCTGATGCCTTAGGATTTAACTTTTCTATTTTCCATCTGTTTGTAACCCTGCAGTTCTTTAGTGCAGAACTCCAAACTCCACACACAGTGGGAGCTGCTGCTTCCCCATTTTGGGCAGACACAACAATTCCTCTCCAGGCCTGGCAATCAAGGACACCTCACTGCCTCAGTGAGAGATGGAAACAAAAGTGAGTTGAGGGGTGCAAATTTGGGGTCAATGACTTCATCACCTGAAGCTGTAATTGGAGGAGTAACCCCCAATATGCAAATGGACCAAACTTATAAAAGTGTGCAAACCTGTGACCCCTGGGCCATTTTTGGGTGTAGCCTCTGGGGGGCTTTGTCTGCCCAAAAGGTATACCTGAAAGCCCTTCAATAAATATAACTGCTTTTTATTCCCTTAATTTTGTCTGTCCTGTGTTTTTAGGTAGCCCCAAAAAAGCACCAACACCCTCTGCCATCCTCCTCCTCCTCGCAGAGCCCAGGGCTGCTCCAGCAGCAGCTCCAGGGAATGGAGCCTTCGCTGGCAGAGAGCACGAGCTCCAAAGGGAGGAACTTGGATGCTTCACTGCAAAAACAGCAGGGTGAGTTTGAGGTGAAATTCCTGGCCCCTGTTTTGTTCCTGAGGATTTCTGTAGGACAAAGCCCCGTCCTGCTCCTGATGGTCCTGTCCTGACACCCCATGTCAGACACAGCACTCGGGCTCCAATTTCCCAGCTGGATGTGCTCAAAAAGCCCCCCAGTTTTGCTTTCTTTGTGATTGAGAAACCCAAAGGCCTCATGTGACTTTGTAGATGACTTCACACATTCAGAGAGCAGGAAGGAAGCCGAGCTGCTCTCACTTCATGTTCTGTGGGGCGGCTGCAAATCCGACCTCATTATCTCAGGAGCGCTCAGAGGGACCCGAAAATGACCCCCCAAACCCCCCCTGAGCCCCCCAAATGCTGCTGCTTCAACTTCAAGACAGCAACAGTGGCCCTGGGGACCTTCCACATGGTGAGTCCTGCATGGGGGACAGGGAGACAGGAAAACAGAGGTGGAACCTCTCCAGGAGGTGCCTTGTTGTGGTTCACAGGGTTCCCTGACACTGGAATGTTCTCTGTTCCCAAGAGGAAAACCCAGTGAGTTAAGAGGGATGAACAAAAGGTGGTGGGGGACAGGGAGAAGTGGAATTCTCTGCACTGGGAGGGGTTTGGAACAATTCTTTCCTGGCTCTGCCAATTGGAGCTCAGGGAAACTCACTCTGCTTCCTGTTTTTCTGCTCAGTGCAGGAGCTCCTACCTGAGTGTATCCAGAACCTGCTGGGTGGGAATGGGCAGCACTGGCAGTAGGAATGTGGGAATGGGGCACTGGAGGGATTTCGGAGCTGGATAAGCAGAGGGTGATGGGCAGAGCTGCCTCCTCTGGGTCTCTTTTGGTTTCCATTGGGATCATGGCTGTGTCTAGAAGATGTTCAGGGGAGGGATGGCAGAGCAGGACAGCCTGGAGACCCCTCTCTCCCACGCTCCTGGTGGCACTGAGGAGCTTTAGGTGTTTTCAACCGTCCTGAGGATGTGGTTTCTTGCATGGCTGGGTTATTAAAATAATCCCTGCGCTGGCCTGGCTGTGCACAGTCATGGTTTGGGAGCCCTCAGGATGGTAACGGGGCTGTCCAGGTTCCTGGGACAGCAGAGGGGGAGCTGGGGACCTGCAGCCTGCAGAAATCCTGTGGGATCAGCAGCTGTGGCACGGGAAGGACGTTCCATGGTCCCCCCACAGCTCTGGGTGTGCACAGTCAGGGTTTTGGGCCCTCAGGGTGATAATGGGGCTCTCAGCACTCCTTGCCCAGCAGAGGGGCACTGGGGAGAGCTGCAGCCTGCAGAAATCCCATGGGAATGGCAGCTGTGGCACAGGAAGGACATTGCAAGGTCCCCCCTCTTCCCTGGAGCAGCAGGAGCTGTCCCATCCCTCTTGCCCTTGGAAAACAGGGTAATTTTTGGATAGGTCTTGTCTTGCTTTAGGAGCTGTCACGCAATGCCCATCATTCTCGCCCTGCCTCTTCTCTCCCTTTCTGATGGTGCAGCTGCAGCTGGGCACGGGGAGGGAAAGGGAAAAGGGGATTTATACCTTGGTTGATTTGCTCCATCAGTGCAGGGGCTTTGGATCAGGATAAATTCCTGCTGCAGGTGCCAGGGATGAACCCCAGCCATACTGGGTGACAGCAGTGCCACCAAAGAGCTCTCAGGCTCTGTGGCAAGGTCTTCTCCTCCCATAAATCAGCTCTGCCTCGCTGCTGATCTCTTCAGAGACAACTGGAATAAATCCTGGGCGTTCTGGAGCAGACAGGGAGGGAGGAGGGGAGTGAGGAGGGGATGAGGATGTGTGATCAGCAAAGCTCCATGGTGTGGGGAGGTGACCTGCAGGCGACTTTCAAAGACAGCACTGGGGAGTTTGTCCTGCTCCTCAGTCCTCGAGGTGTTTGACAGGGAGATTTAAGGTCAGGGCTGGAAACCTGCTCCAGTGCAGGAACAGAATTCCCTTCCTGCTGCTCCTTGACTGGAGCCAGAGGAGCCTTGGGAAGCAGCGTCTGCACCTTGTCTGGCCTCAGCTGCACTCCAGCTCCTCTTTTGGGAGCTCTGTAACTCACAGAGCAGAAATTCAGCTCTGGAACCCTCCCAGCCCTGTCCTCACCTCTGGACGTGACTCAGGCGAGCTCAGAGGGATTCACTGAGCTCTCACCAGGCTGGGCTGACCCAGGGGCCCCACAGAGCCTGAGCTGCTTCCCTGGAGCAGCTCAATCAAGGAGGCAGCAGGAGAAGATGAAATGTGAAAGGAAACCAATGAGAGCTCAAAGCTCTCCTCACTTCACCCTCAGCTGCCACAAGAGCCACTCAGAAATTCAAGAGAGAAAAGGAGAAGCTCTGACAGGGCAGCGTTTTTGGGTGGTGCTCTTTGTGCTGGTGTTCCCAGAACACCCCAGCACCCAGAGCACCCTGTCCCTGTCCCTGTCCCTGTCCCTAGGGGCCCCTGTTCCCCACAGTTTCCAGCTCCCCTGGCAGAAACCCTGGCTCTGAAGCAGCAGAGGAGCAGCCTCACACCGGGGCCATGTGCACGAAGATAAATCACCTGGAGATCAGTCAAGCTGCAAATATTTCAGAAAAAAACCTGGCACAAAGTGACCTCAAAGAGCAGCTTAACCCCACTGCAGCTGCAGCAGGATTGTCCCCTGGGAATGGGGGCTCTGTGTGTCAGACTCTGCCTTCAAGACACCCTAATTTATCTCCCTTGATTTAATGACTGGATTCATCTCAGTCCTACATTATTTCAGAATATCATGGAATCCCAGAATGTCCCGAGCTGGAAGGAACCCACAGGGATCCTCAAGTCCAGCTCCTGGCCCTGCCCAGCCCCCCACCAACCCCAGCCTGGGCATCCCTGGAGCTCTGGCAGCCTCGGGGCCGTGCCCATTCCCTGGGCAGCCTGGGCAGTGCC
>JAWMQZ010000095.1:3820175-3843350 GCA_035584835.1 Tangara arthus
TAAATAATATAGAAGTAATAGAAATAAACTATCTATTATAATATACAATATAAATAAATAATATAAATGAATAATATACAATATATTACACTATATTATATATTATAGTTGCTTCTTCTTCTCCTCCTCCTTCTTCTCCTTATTATTATTATTGCAGCATTATTATTATTATTATTATTATTATTATTATTATTATTATTATTATTATTATTATTATTATTTTAATTTTATTTTTATTTTTAAAAATAAACCAAAAGCAGCTGCATTCTCTCCCAGCTCTGCCCAGCAAAATTCTCCTCTCACTGAATTTCCTCTTCTCCTTTCCTCTTCCTGCCTCTGTTGGAACAGGAATTTTGGCCGAGCCACAAGTGCTGGAAGTGAGGTCGTGTTGCAGCTTCTCCCCTATCTCTGCTATCATTGAACCAAGATAAAATAAATCAAAATAAATCGGTGCTGGCTGCTGGCGGGTGCCAAGGTGTGAAATGAGTCAGGCTGGCACCTGTGCCCTGCTCCGGGATTGCATCACCAGCGATAAAAGCACATTTATCAGGAATTTGGGCCCGCCCGCTGTTTACAGGTTCATTTTCTGCCGCTCTTCCTCCTCCCTTGGCAATTCCTCTTCCTCGTATCTCTCTGGGAAAAGCGCTGATACCCGGGATAATTAATGCTCGGGTTAATTAATGCCCAACCAGGCATTAATGTGAGGGAAAGAAGGTCACAAAATGCAAAGTGTCTCCTAGCAGGGAAGGGAACAGCTTTAGATTGGAAATTTAACTTTAAAATTTTTATTTTATCTAAATTTAAATTTATTGCATTTTAGATTTTATTTAAAATTGAGGTTTATGGGAACAGCTTTAGTTTGGAATTTTAACTTTAAAATTTCTATTTTATCTACATTTAAATTTGTTAAATTTTAGATTATATTTTAAATCCCATAAATTTAAATTTGGGTTCATGGGAACAGCTTTAGGTTGGGAAACATTCTTCATTTTCCCTTCCCTTGGTTTTTCTCTCTCTTTGCTGCAACAAGAGTTCTCTCTCTGCTCCATTTCTTTTGTAAAACTTATCTAAACTCGTATTTAAAAGTGAAAAAGCAACATAATTTTTTGGGTTATTTTTGCTTTAAAATTGGGAAATAGTTTGTTAAAACAAGAATTGGGATCTACTGGTTCTTGCTGAAGTGACCTTTTGAAAAGATCTGTACCTAATTCTAAATTCTAATATCTATTTTGCCCTGGAGATTGGCACCTTTAGGAAGATAGAACTGAATTTGGGGTCTCAAAGTGTTCAAATCTGGTTGTGGCTTTGTCACCATCATATTTTCTGGAAAAATCCCTTGCCTAGGATTTCTCTCCTGGGAAACTGAGAGGCCTCAGAGAAAAAGGAAAACAATAATTATCTGATTTGCTTCTCCTGTGTTTTGCTGCTTTGGAATGTGGTTTGGAGATTGTTTCATTGGTTTCATGTGAATTGTTTTTACTTATTGGCCAATTACAGCCCAGTTTTTCAAGACTCTGGAGGAGAGAGTCATGAGTTTAGTATTTTTTAGCCTTCTGTGAGTATCCTTTCTCTATTCTTTAGTATAGTTTAGTATAGTATTCTTTAATAAAATATAAATCATAAAATAATCAATTAGCCTTTTAAGAACATGGAGTCAGATCATCATTTCCTTCCTTCGTTGGGCGACTCAGAAAATACAACAACAACATGGCTTGATTTTCAAGATACCTTTACCAGAATGGGTCAAGTGTTTGCTCTGTTAATGGGGTAAAAAAGCAGGGCTGCACTTCTTTCCTCTGTGACCCCATTCCACTCAGATTCTCTCAGTCTTTATTAAAAAAAAAAAAAATAAGGCAGGGAACAGTTTTCTGGAAAAAAAAAGTTTTATTATCAAATTATTCCTATACAGCACAATTACCCGTGGCAAGGTAAAACAGATCTAGGTGTGCACTCACTTGGAATTCAGTTCTACCAGCACAAAAATCAACAAACAACTCCTTCAGTGCAAATTAATGCCTTGGATGGTGGGGAATTCCTGTCTTTGGACTGTTTTCCTCTCAGAGTTCTCGCCAACTCCATCTTTGAACGAGGGAAAATCGTAGTAGTTACAAAAATAGGTAGCATTTCAATTTCTAGGCTTTACAGTACAGTGGGAGGTAATTTCTCAGCCTCTAAAGTCCTTTTTTCTTCATTGAATCCATGAAATCTCTGCACCCCAGCTCGGGGTGGATCCATGCTCAATATTGCACAGACAGGACTTGAAAGCAGCAGAGGCTGGGCCAGGTGGGGAAGGAGCTCTCCTGGGTCAGACTCTTCAGTAATACATGTTCTTATCCCACCAACCTGCAGGAGAAGGGAGGGGATAATATTAAAAAGAATAATTAAAATATTTAAAATAATACTTAAAATAATTATAATTATATAATTATATGTCATTATATAATTTTTATAGAAAATATATAAATTATAGAATTATATATAATTATACTTATTATATAATATATAATACAATATATAATATTGTATAGTATATATTATATAATATAATTATATTATATTATATTATATATAATTATATAATTATATGTGATTATATAATTATATTATATCTTATATCTTATATCTTATATCTTATATCTTATATAATATATTATAATATATAATGATAAGTGATATAATGATAAATAATAATTCTATAATAAATAATAATAATTAAAAATTGCTATTTTTCCTCAAAAAAGGAAAAGTGATCATTAAATAAAAATTGTTCATTTTTCAGCAGTCACCTGCGAGTGGCAGCTGAGGTGGGAGTGGGAGTGCAAGGGTGGGAAAGGACCCATGAAATGAAAATATTCAGTTAAAATTCAATTGGAACAGTGCACTCACTTCCTGGGTGTCTCCTGATGAGCAGCTTCCGGATTTCATCGTAGACCCAAATCAGGATGGCAAAAGGCACAGCCACAAACCAGTACTGGAACCTGGGAGTGGGGGAAAAAGATCTCACTCAGAAACACCTGAGAACAGCTCAGCTCCAGTTCTGGGGTCGCTGTGCTCTTCAATGTCACTAAAACAAATCTGCCCCCTTGGGCCTCTCTCCTTTCTCCTAATTAATCTCTCAAATTGATCATGTGCATGCAAAGCCTCCCAGTCTTAAGTGGCTCAAGGATTAATTAATTCCAGGTCCTATTCAGAAGGAAATCTTGCCTGGTGTTATCACAGCAATAAATCACCTGACTGATCTATTTAAAATAAAAGTTAAATGCTGGCTGTGCTCATCAAAACCTTGGAGATGCTGGAAGAAATATTTAAATGTTGGTTTTGCACAGGTGGCTTTTTGGATCCTCACTAGGAAATCCAGTAGGAGAATGTGGAAATTATGGCAATAATGGCCTTTTTGGCTAAGAAATAGTGATGAATAGAATGAGTTTTTAAAAATATTTAGACTGCAGTGGTGCAGGATTCTGTTCTGTGCCCACAGGGAGGGCAGGGGAAGCTCAGCGGCGCCAGAGCTCACCTGAGTGGAGTGAAGTTCAGGGCTGTAACATGTCCAAGGCCATAGGTGAGAATCACAGCAATTCCTATCTGGGAAAATATCCCCACCCAGATGACTTTGTTCCTGCAGGAAAAACAGAGAGGAAGAGTTAACCCCCTGTGAGAGTTAAATTAACCCCAGAGTTAAACCGCAGTTAACTCCCTGTGAGAGAGTTAAACTAACCCCAGGGGTAAACCCCTGTGAGAAAGTTGAGTTAAAACCCTGTGAGAGAATAAAGTTAACTCCAGAGTTAAAACCCTGTGACAGAGTTGAGTTAACCCCCTGTGAGATGGTTAAACTAACCCCAGAGTTAAACCCCTGTGAGAGAGTTAAACTAACCCCAGAGTTAACACCCTGTGACAGAGTTGAGTTAACCTGTGAGAGGATTGAATTAACCCCAGAGTTAACCCTCTGTGACAGAGTTGAGTTAAACCCCTGTAAGAGAGTTAAACTAACCCTAGGGTTAACCCCCTGTGAGAGTTAAATTAACCCCAGAGTTAAACCCCTGTGAGAGTTAAATTAACCCCAGCATTAAACCCCTGTTTTACTCTGGGGTTAGTTGTGACATTAACCCACTGTGAGAGGGTTAAACTAACCCCAGAGTTAAACCTCTGTGAGAGAATTAAATAAACCCCAGAGTTAAAGCCCTGTGAGAGGGTTAAACTAACTCCAGAGTTAACCCCCTGTGTGCCAACAGGACCCTTCTGGATCCCTGCAATCCCTGCTCCAGCTGAGCTCTGCAGAAACAGGGCTGGGCTGGACACCTCTGTCCTGTACCCCAAGTGCTCCTGCCTGTCCTGGCAGCATTCCCAGCCCAAATCCAGCTGTGGGAGACACCCAGCAGCACTTCCTCAAGGCTCCTGCTGCTCTGGGAATGTGCTCAGGGTGACTCAGGTGTTAATGCAAGGAGGAAGCACACACATAGGTGTAGGCCCAGTAGCTGCAGATAAAGGATGGAAAATAAATTGCTCTGCTATCAGGAGCCCTGGGAGGCAATGCCAGCTCTGCTGCTGGCCTCTGGCCCAGCTGATATTTGGAATTCTCCTGGGATTGGAGGTTTGCAGAGGGCGGCCAGCACTGTCTGGGGGAGTTTGGCCAGCTGGTATCTCCTTTCCCAGAGCCTCAAGTTATCTCAGGGAAGTCCAGACTTGCTATCTCTTGATAAGGAGTTCAGAAAGTAATCTGAAAGAGAAACTCCCATTTTTTTCTCTAGTAAACATTTTAATGAATGGAAAGTTGGTTTTAAGCTGGTGCATTTTCAGAATAACCAGCACAATGTCTTTAAAGAAAATCCCTACCCTGAAGCAAAAAAGAGGCTGAGGGGAGGTGCAATAAAATATTTGCCTGAGATTTGTGATTGTTTAAGGCCAGGCTTAATCTTTGAGCAAAGACTGAAAGCGAGAGGGCCAAATCACTGAGCTCACCTGCTTCTGAAGGGAGCAGGAGGCTAACTTGAACTGCAGGTTTAGATTAGATAGGAAAAAATCCTTCCCTCAGAGGGAAATTCTTCCCAGATGAGGCCCTGGCACAGGGTGCCCAGGGAAGCTGTGGCTGCCCCTGGATCCCTGGCAGGGCCCAAGGCCCGGCTGGAGCAGCCTGGGATGGTGGAAGGTGGGATGAGATGAGCTTTAAGGTCTCTTCCAACCCAAACCATCCTGGGATTGTGCATCTGCAAAACTCACCTGAAGAGGCCCTGGCGGAAAATGGAATTTCTGCGAGTTTTCCTGATGATCAGATCAGCCACCTGCTGGATGGTGATGCTGACAAAGAAGGCCGTGTAGCCATTCCACTGCAGGTACATGCGCTGGTAGTGGGTCTGCAGAGCCAAAGAAACACCGAAACCTTTTTAATTCACACCCTCCCACCTCCCCCAGGCTGCTGCAAACCCCCATGGGAGGCTTCATGGTGTGAATGCAGCGTTCCTCCAGATTTAAATGCTCAGATTTGGGCCCAGCTTTATTCCAGGACTGAGTCACGAGGCTGCAGCACGAGCTGGGGGTGAGGGGAGTTTGTGTGGATTTATCAAAGCCTCCTGTGCCTTGTGATTCTGCAGGGAGAGGGAGAGGGGGAGGCTGCAGAGGACTTGGCAGAGGTGCTGGGAGAGGATGATGAGGATTGACTTTGAGGGGTTTAACCATCCAGACCAGAGAGGAAGGTGCAAAGGGCTGTGAGAGGATGTAGAGCATTGATTTTGAGGGATAGCGAGGATTGATTTTGAGGGGCTTAACCATCCAGACCAGAGAGGAAGGTGCGAGGGCCTGGAAGAATATAATGAGGATTGATTTTGAGGGGTTTAAACACCCAGACCAGAGAAGAAGGTGCAAGGGGCTGTGAGAGGATGATGAGGATTGATTTTGGGGGGTTTAAACATCCAGACCAGAGAGGAAGGTGCACCTGGCAGGGGCTGTGAATGAGAAGGTGGCAAATTGTTGAAAAATGAATGAAAGAGCAGAGGCTGAATGAAGGAGCTGTGTGGCAGGGAGCCTTAAAGGGTCTCTCCTGCGGGAACGTGAGATGAAAACTAATTCTATTTCCGTTTAAGCCTCATTTGCATTCCCTATCCCTTTATTTTGGGGGAATTTTCAAGCCAGCAGGTGGGCAGGGAATTTTCAGGGAGGAATTTTCTGTGTGGATTCCTAATAATGAATTCCTATTAATAATGAATTCCTATTAATAACTAATTCCTAATAATTAATTCCTAATAATTAATTCCTATTAATTGTAAAGGGAGTTTTCAGGGCTGCTTTACCCATTGCTGTCCGTAGGAATCCTCAAAGTCGTTGATGGCGTTGTTCTCCCAGTTCACCCTCACTCCCAGCAGCGTGGAGGGCAGGAACCCTTGCTCAGCATAGACCGTGAAATAGGTGACAAAGGCCCCCACCGACTGCATGATTCCTGCAGAAACAAAGGGGCAGGAATGAGGAAAAACCGAAATTAAGGAGCACTGGGGGGATGTGCTGGATGCATGAAACATGCTAAAGGTTGTTTTGGTGCTGTGAGTTTCTTGCCCTCTGTAGATAAAACCTCATTTTATTGCTGAATAATGAGCAGCAGGAGGGGGCTGCTGGGTTTGCAGAGGAAGGGGTTGAGTTTCAGCTCCTAAATTTTTATTTTCTAAAATGAATCAGCTTGAGTCTGGATTTGCTGACACAAGAGAGAGAGTTTGAGAGGCCAACCCACCAATCTGCAGGTAGGAGTAAATTTATATTTTTTAAAATGAATCAGCTTGAGTCTTGCTTTGCTGACACAAGAGAGAGAGTCTGGGAGGCCAACCCACCAATCTGCAGGTAGGAGTACACAGCCAGCTGCTGGTTCACCAGCCGGTCCCTCCTCTTGTTCCGGGGTCTCCTGTTCATGATGTCACTCTCAGCTTTCTCATAAGCCAGCGCCACCGAGGGGATCTGCAAGAGAAACAAACCCTCAGGGGCTGGGGGCCAGCATTTGCCTCATTCTCAGGGGTTTAGCAGCAATTTGTAGTTCCCAAGTGGTTCTGCTGAATGTTGGCAGAACAGAGAGGAGGATCTGTGTGGATGCCAAAAAATTATTAATTCCTATTAATTATAAAGGGTTTGGGGGAAATCTGAAATATGCATGGATCAATACAAAAGGCTAGAGGAGGTTAACAATAATTGAACATTAATTTAAAATTAAAGGGTCTTCCAGGTCCCTTGGGCTGGGCTGGATGGAATGTGAGGTGTAACTGCAGAAATCTCCCTGATCTCTTGATTAAAACACAATATATTATATATTATATATTATATATTATATATTGTATTATATTTTAATTATTATATTATATTATATTATATTATATTATATTATATTATATTATATTATATTATATTATATTATATTATTTTTATACATAAT
Organism: Tangara arthus; assembly: GCA_035584835.1. Lineage (NCBI taxonomy): Eukaryota > Metazoa > Chordata > Aves > Passeriformes > Thraupidae > Tangara > Tangara arthus. Next base: position 3,827,578 of record JAWMQZ010000095.1, read on the forward strand.
TGTTCACTGCTGATTGTAGCCCGGATCAGTTGTCTTTGCTTTCTGCTCCCCCCCTGGAGGTTGTTGTTGTTTTCTACTCTTCTTTCTCTCTACCTGGCTGCTTTTAATCCCTTTTTTCTCTGCCTTTCTCATCTGTAGGATAAATCCCCTGTTCAGGATGTGCCTCCACCCCCAGCCCCTGTGCCTGGCAGGACATTCCAGCAGGAAATGGCTTTGGAGCTCCCAACTCACAATGTCCGTGCCCAGGTCGATGAAGAGGATGGTGATGGTGCCAATGGGCATTGGGATGCTGGCAATGATGTAGATGAGGAAGGGGCAGAGCTCAGCAATGTTCTTGGTCAGGGTGTAGGCAATGGTTTTCTTCAGGTTGTCAAAGATCAGGCGGCCTGGGGGAACACAAAATTCTTCTGTCAAAGGGAATTTTTATCAGGAAAAAAACCCGTTCAATTTAACTAAATGAGGTGGAAACATTTACTGCTTATTTCTACTTCTCTCATGTGCTTCCTCATCCATTTTGTAATTTGGTTTTGTTGGGTTTTTTTAAGCCCCCCTCCCTTAGAGGCTTCTGAAAAGTCAAGTGTAATAAAACATTTCTTTTGATGAGGCAGTTTGAGGGGAAGAGCCTCGTTCCCCAGAATGCTGTGGTTGTGATGGAAACCACAAGCTCTTTAGAGTGAAAGAAGAGTGGGACGAGTGCTCCTGTCTTAGGTGGAGCACAGTGAAGGTGATGTGTGAGAAAATAATAGAGGGAAAAGGTGGAGAAAATAATTTATATCTTTGTGAGCATTCAAACTGCATTGGAACAAGTCAGGAAGTGCTTTTATCTGAAGTTTGATCAGAGACAGCAAATCTTTATTATGTATGAGGAGGGAGATTATTTCCTTATTCTCTGGTTGTCGTGTGTGACATGGAATTAATTCCCAGCTTTCCCAAATATCAAATCCAGAATTCCAGAAAGAGAAGAGAGGAAGATCAGGAGGCCCTGCCAGCAGCTTCCAGCTCAAAAAGTGGGAAACAACATTCTCTTTACCTTCCTCCACTCCTGTGACAATGGAAGCAAAGTTATCATCCAGCAGGACCATATCAGCTGCATTTTTGGCTGCATCAGAGCCAGCAATCCCCATAGCAATCCCAATATCTGCTTTTTTTAGGGCAGGGGAGTCATTGACTCCATCTCCAGTCACGGCAACCACAGCTCCCTGGAACACACAAAAGCATCCAGATGTGGGTTTGGGAGAAGGTGGATCCTGCCAGCATCAATCCTTAAATTTCTAACAGAAAAATGCTGATAAGAAATTCTGATTCCTCTCTGTACCCACATCAAACACAGCCAGGGGTCAGGAGGGTGGTGGGCAGGGTGGGGAGAGCAAGCTCAGAGTTTTGTGTGGTTCCCTTTACAGTAGAGACCTGGAAAATTCAGGGATGTGATTCACTGCATCCTAACGAGTGGACAAGTCAATTAGATGCATTTCAAATGCCATTAATCTGATAGTTTGGTATAAAGAGGATTTAAGATTTGGATGTCTGCTCTGTGTGCATGGTCCATCCCTGTCTGAGCAGAGCCAGGCTCACCTCTGACATCTGGGGGAGTTTTAATTAACACAAAATGTCCTGTTTGTTTTTTTTTTTTTAATGAGCTGCTACAGAAACAGCCAGGCTTCATCTGATTCATAAATTATGTAACTGTTGAGTTAGAGCCCATCCTCATTCTACCCCAACAGCTTTTGGCCATCCTCAGTCTGTGCCAGAATTTCTCCACTAATCCAAAAGATGGAAAACTCTAATTATCCAACTCAGCTTCTTTGTTATCTTCCTGAACATCTCCTGCAGCTCCCGGCTCTGCTCTGGCTGATGCAGAAGTTTCTGGCTTGGTTCAAGGCAGGGTGTTCAGAGTGGGGACAAAGCCAGGCAAACTGATTAATAAAATGCTGAATTTCCTGTCCCTGGGGGGATTGAGCACAGTGTCACTACCTATAAATAATGCCATGTACAGAAAGGCTTATAAGCTCTAAGTGCTAAACATAGCTGGAGTGTGGCTGGGGGAGGGTGCTCCTTTTCATCCCTAAAGAGCCAAATCTGCCAGGAGTGTGGGAGTCTGAGCAGTGCAGAACACGTTTACCCACCGTGTGCCTAACAGAGACCATTCAAAAAATCAAAACCACATCAAATGGAAAAGTTTTATCTCTTTTTTTTTTGCTCCCTGGAGAGCCCTCCAGGCTTAAACCCAAAGAGCTGATAAAATGCTGATTGGGAAGCTCAGTGCTGGCACGACTACAAAAATAAAATAATATCTTATGCCACATCTTCTTCTCTACAAAGTCCAGGCACAGCACTAGTGTGGCTTTAATTCACAAAATCTACTTGGAAGATGTCATTTTTGAGTGGAGAGTCTTTTGATGGCAATTTTCATCTTTTACAGAGCTCTGTAATTTTTTTTTTTCCTCCTGTGCTGGCTGCACTCCAGGCTGCTTTACATAATATTGCCCATGGATGGGACAAACTGTCTTTAAATCCTGCTGCCTGATTTACAGCCCTGGGAAGTAACACAGATAAGACCTGGTGGTACATTACAGCCCTGGGAAGTAACACAGATAAGACCTGGTGGTACATAAATCACGCTCTGGCATTCTGTGGGGTTCATACCTCAGAATCACAAATAGTCCAGGCTGGAAGAGAGCTGTGAGTTCACCTGTTCACCCAGCACTGCCACTAACCAGTTCCACTCCCAAACATTCCTGTGGGCAGCAGGACATGGCTCTGAGCAGCCACAAGAGATAAGAGGAGAGGATGTGGCAGCAGCATTGCTTTTATCTGGGTTTAAAGAATTCCCGAGGGAATTCTCCTTCCCAGCCAGGGCACAGGAGGCTTTTTGTGCTTCTCAGAGTACCAGGGACAATCCATGCTCTGGCTACAGCTCCAAACCCAGGGAAAGCTCATTTTGTCACCAGGAGCTGTGTCTGCAGCAGGAATTTGAGCGGCTTGGATTGAGTCCAGGCAGCATTCATGGCAATCTGTTAGATAATGTTCTGGCACGGGGAAAAGACTATAAACAGAGCTTAGGGAGCACTGGGAATTGGCTCCCAGCCTCCAAACCCTGCTGTGTGAGTGTGACCTTTGCCATACCTGCCTCTGACAGCCCTCCACGATGATCAGCTTCTGCTGGGGCGAGGTGCGCGCGAAGACGATCTCGGCGTGCTCGCGCAGGATCGCGTCCAGCTGCTCCGAGCTCATGTCCTTCAGCTCCATCCCGTTCACCACAGCTGCCGTGGCTTCCCTGCAAGAGCCACAGGCAGGGCAGGGTGGATTTTCAGATTAGAAGGGTGGAAATAGTGCGCTTGTGGGATGGGCGTGCAGCTGGATGGCGGGAAAGCGGCAAATCGAGTTAATTGCAGAGGCGTTTGTTGGTAATCAGCAGGAGTTGAGTGAAAGGCACTGCAGAAATCCAGAGTGGATCAGTCAATTCTGGATACAGAGGGGTCTCATTGAAGCTTCAGAAAATGCATTTTAAAGAGGCCTCTCACTGGGAGGAGCAGAGGAAGACATCGCTTCTGCAAAGAGCTTTTATCCTTCCCTTGTGATGCTATTTTTTCCCCATTTAAGGGGTGAAGGAGGAATTTGGGCTGATGGTCCAAACTGGGTTGTGTGATGCTGAATTTTGCTCTGTGTGTGTGTGTGTGTTTAGTCAAACAGGCAGTGACAGTGACTTCCACATGATCTGCAAAGAATAATTCACCAGATTTTCTTCACGGGCAGCAGAGATGAAAACCACCGAGTGGACACATTTAGGTGGAGATGACTCAAGAGTGGGAATGTGTCATAAAAAAAGCAGAAAGCAGCAGGGAGGAAGCAGGGAAATGAAAATCTGGGTGCTGCCCAGGCTCTGCTGGCTCTCACCTCCTGTTGACCTGCTCCACGGGGATGTTGAGGCGCTTGGCAATGTCCTCCACGGTCTCGCTGGTGGCTGAAATGATGCCCACGCTCTTGGCAATGGCCTTGGCCGTGATGGGATGGTCTCCAGTGACCATAATGACCTGAGCAAGGGACAAGTGAGTGCCAAATGGCCAAAGGTGGAGGGAGATAAGGGGGAATGTCAGGTTTGAGGAGCTGGAAGCACTTTGGGATCAGAGCAGCACTGTGTACACAGCAGAGGGAGATTAGGGGCAGTAATTTCCCAGCTCTGTATCAACATCTGGGCTCTGCCTCTCTTCCTGAGGCTGCTTTATCAGGGCTCTGGAGGAAGAACTCATCATAGGCAGCCAGATTAGAATAATGCAGAATAAAGGAGCCCTTATATAAGGATCTATATTGGGTATGTTCAGTGAGGAGGGTTTGTTAGGATATTGCATCTTAAAATGGATCCTTGTGACTGAGGTGTCCTGACAGATAAGGCACAGCCTTTTCTTGCTTTTCTCAAAGAAAAATTGCCAGATCTGTCTTCAGGCTACAGAAAATTTCATCAGGATTGGGGTTTGGGATTCATCTCGTCTGAGATCTGTAATTCCAAATAAGATTTTCCTTGATTTAGATAGATTTCACTTCTGCTTAGGGCTGAAAGTTTACTTGTGGGTCTCTAGGGAGTGAAATTAGGGGAATTACTGCTTCAGGTTCCACTTGAACAGTGTTAAGATTGGTGATTCCTCTGGGTAAATGTTCAGAGCATCAGTGTCCTGATGCCTTCTCTAGAACTGTTTCTATTAATCACCTTACTCTGTTTACAAGAAAGTAATTCCAGCTGGAGTGGGTTCTGCATTCTAGAAATGGATCTGATGAGAGAGCATCTGAGCTTTTGCAAATTTTTCCAGGTTTGAGGGTTTTGTGCAGTTCCTACAGTCTGATTCCCACTTAAATGAAAATGTTTTGTCTCTGGGAACTTTCTAAATTGAAATTATACAATGGTCTTAACCAACGTTAAGATTTTTGGTAGATGTTGCTAGAAAGATAATTAGTGATGATGTGGCAGAAGATCTTAAATTTTAAATACTTTAAATAATACCTAAAATAATCAAAATGAGTCTTCCTGTAGTGGACCCACTGTGTTTTTCTCTGTAAAATCCTCACCTTGATGCCAGCACTGCGGCACTTGGAGACAGCGTCGGGCACCGTGGAACGAGGTGGGTCAATCATGGACAGGAGCCCCACAAAGCACAGGTTGGAGGTTGGGAAGTTCATGGAATCTGTGTCAAACTGGAAGGTCTCTGGAAACTCGTTCTCAGGCAGGTACAAGTGGCAGAAACCTGAAAAGGTATTTAGGTTGGCGTGATGGGCGGGAAAATGCGGGAGAAAGAGGAGAGGTTTTGCTCTTGCCCATGGAACTCCAGCATTTAACCATTTTCCCAGGCACGCTGGATGTACCAAGACTTTAAACCCCATTTCACATGTTTTACAGTTGGATTTTACTCCATTTTCATTTTTCACCCCGTTTTCCCAGGCACTCACCCAGCACTCTCTCCCCCATGCCCCCCAGCTCCATGTAGGCTGTCTGGAAAGCTTCTGCCTTCTCGCTGTCCAGAGGCTCTTCCTTGCCATTGATCATGATGGTGCTGCACCTCTCCAAAATCCTCTCTGGGGCCCCTTTCATCACCAGCAGGAACCGTTTGTCCTGGGGGTCGTCGGTCTCGTGGATGGAGAGCTGTGCCACAAACAGGAGAGGGGTTGGAAGAGCTCAAATTGTCCTCATTTCCTTCCAGTTTCCCATGGGATTAATGTTCTTTTCCATGAAGAAACCATGAATCCCATCAAGTGGAATGAACTGTATCTATTATAACTTGAATTTCCTCTGTTGTTGAATTACCCCATTAAGGCTTCCAGGTACCCCATTGTTGCATCAGGCCCAGTGATAGAAACAATCTGGCAAGATTTCAAAAAAAAAAAAAAAAGAAAAAAAGAAACACACCTGGAATTTGTTGGTAGAGTTGAAAGGGATTTCAGCCACTTTCCTGTTCTGTGCTCTAATGCTCATCACGTCCCCCAGAATGACCTCAGAGAATTTCAGCAGAGCTGTCTCAGAGGCATCTCCAACCACGACCCTCTGTGGGCACAAAGGAAGAAAACATTTTACTTTTACATTTCCACAATTCCATGGCATGCTGCACACTTCAGCACGGAATCTCCAAGGAAGATCTCCAATCTTCACTGCAACAAGGAATCTCTATTTTTATGTTCAAGCTATCCTGGAAAAAATATTAAAATAGAATTTGGGGGTGTCTGATTTGCTCTTAGAGTTAGAACTGAGCCACAGCAAACTGTAAAGCAGATTTGGGGTCAGACTCAGGGCACTGCAGGTGAGCTGAGGCACAAACCCAAATTAATTTGAGGATGGCATTGATGAGTAAACAGCAGGTTTGTCCTGGTAGCCCAGTCAGTAGAATTTACTACCTTCAAGCAGTCATGTGGAAAGACATCAATTAAGGCATGTGTACCTTTGCTATAATAAATTAACAGTGCAGTAATTACTGCTCCTGCTACTTGTCTTGCCTTTTTCCTGGCAGGCACAGTTGGGTTTGAACAATGCACTGGGGTTCTTGGGGCTGTCCTGTGCAGGACCAGGAGCTGGGATTGTGGATCTCCTCCACTTCAGGATAATCTGCATTTCTGTGCTCTTGGCTCTGTGGGTTTTTTATCCTGTGTTAAATTTTTTGTGTGAGTGTACAGCAGTTAAAGCACTGTCAGTAGGAACTTTCTAGTAAAATGGACATTGTTAAAACCAAACAGAGAAAATCGCTTTTTCAGAGGAAGGGAAATCAGCTGGTGTGAAGTCAGCAGTACCTTCATGATGGGGAGATTTTCCTGTCCTGGCCGGAATTCCGCCCGGTTGCAGAGAGTGACAATTTTTGATAACGCTGTCCATGAGGGGGAACTTTGATCAAAGGGCTGGGCTGAGGGAAGCGAAACACACATTGCATCTTTTAGCACGTTGCATGACACAAGTAAAATCTTAACAGTGAAAAAACAGAACTGACTTATTTGCAGAAAAAAAATTATTCTTTTGACAGCTTCTTTTATGGAAAAAAAAATTGATATAAATTTTCCCTCCAGCCGTGCTGGCAAAGGGGCTTGGATGATGTTTGTTTTCTTAATTCCCTACTAAATGTACTCTTGGCAAAAGGTTCTGGAGTAGAACCTCCTTCAGGTTTACCTCCTGTGAGTGGAATTCAATATTAATTCTTTTTTTTCACATCTCACATGGCTAAGGAGGGATTTTCATGTGTAGAAGGAAGAAATGTCTGATTTAGCCACCAAAAATGACCATCCTGGGATGGATCCAAGTATCTGCCCCTTCCCACACCCCCATTTTCCCATTTACTTGTTTGATCTTCACTGGTGTCAGCTGAGTAGATCTGGTTGTCAAACCAGAGGTGGGCGACAGTCATCCTGTTCTGGGTGAGGGTGCCTGTCTTGTCGGAGCAGATGATGGAGGTGGAGCCCAGGGTTTCCACGGCCTCCAGGTTCTTCACCAAGCAGTTCTTCTTGGCCATGCGCTTGGCCGTGAGGGACAGGCTCACCTGGCAGGAGGGAAGGGGTCCAGCTGTCATCAAGCTGTGGCTACACACAGGTGTAATGAGATTGCATTCTCCTGGTAGATCTTTTGTGGGATTTGTAAGAGAATATTTTAAATTTTTCATTTTTGTTGGCTGCAGTGCATTTTTTTTTTCCTCCCTTTTTAAATTTAGAATCTGAGGTTTGGCTGTAACTAGCGCAGGTAGATTGGTTGTTGATATAGACCTGCTGCCTGCTGATAGAAATAATAATGTCTTATCAGTCAAGAGGTTGTTTGGGATGGAAGAACCTGCAAAGGGCAGGGAGCTGCTGGTCACCAGCTCCATGGATCCTGCAATGATTCCCTTCATTGTTTGCTGCTGGCGTGCTTTGGTGTTGCAGACATCTTTTATGAAAAGTCCTTTCCTTAGGATTTTTTCTCCTGAGAAGCTGAGAAGCCTCAGGAACAAAATGCAAACAATGGTTATCTGCTGCTGTGGAATGCAACAGGTGCATCTGTGATTGGTCTCATGTGGTTGTTTCTAATTAATGGCCAATCACAGTCCAGCTGTTTTGGACACGGAGCCTGAGCCACAAACCTTTGTTATCATTCTTTCCTATTCTATTCTCAGCTAGCCTTCTGATGAAATCCTTTCTTCTATTCTTTTAGTATAGTTTTAATGTAATATATATCACAAAATAATAAGTCAAGCCTTCTGAAACATGGAGTCAGATCCTCGTCTCTTCCCTCATCCTCAGACTCCTGTGAACACCGTCACACTGGGGGCTGTCACCTCTCCCTGTGTCCCCTGGGAGTGCCATGGCAGTTAAGGGTGACCTGGGGGCACCTGGTCTGACTTCTGCATGGGGATTTCCTCCCCATGGCTTGCTGCAGTGTCACCTGCTCATTGCATCTTCACCCCCAAGTCTCTCCTGGTTCAGGTTTGGGGACCTTGTGGTGATGCCCTGATCTTGGGAGCACAGTGTGCTGAGCTGGGAGCCTCCAAATCACCTGTCCTGGGTAGGCTGTCTCCTTCAGCCGTTCGTTGTGGCACCTGGGCTGTGCCTGGAGGGGACACACGGGAGGGCCAGAGCTTCTTTGTGCTGTGCCTGGCGTGCTGAGCAGGGCAGACAGCTTGGAGGGCTGTGGCCTCGGGCAATCCTGTTACAGGTTGTCAGGCTGTTGTTGGAGGGAGTTGAGGATTTGCCCACCAGCAGGAGGGGGCTGGGGCTGGAGGGACACGGGGGGTTCCCTGAGAGGTTGGACTCTGCTTCCCCCATCCACGATGTACCCCAGTTTGGGGTGTTCCTGGTATGGCTATGGGAAAAGCCATCCAGCGAGGGATGGGCTTTGGCTGAGAGGTCCTCAGGGCCCACCCTGAGCCCCCACCCAAGAGGATCACTTTGAGGGAGGAGAAAAGCAGTAACTGGTTCAGCCTGGGCAGGGAGGCGCGAGGCTGCAGACCCTGCGGCCATCATCTCTCCCGCGAACAAAGGCGGCTCTGAGGCTCCCCTGCCTCTCGGCTCTGCACAAGAGATCCCTTCTCTCCGGCAGCAAAAGCCTTTTCTAAGCCCGGCCCTCCTCCTCGGGAGGCTGCAAGGCTCTTCCCTGCCCTTGGCCAGCCCAGCCTGGCACCTGCCTGCCTGTGCCCTCCCTGGGGTGCTGCGGGGTCTGACCGCGGAGGGGACCCCAACAGATTTGTCCCCTCCTGCAGCAGGGCCAGCGCCTGGAGGTGGGATTTTGGGGGGCAAATCTTGAACTGCAGACAGTCCCACGTCTTGGGGACCCTGCCTGGCACCAAGAAGGCTCCTGGGGGAGCGTGGGGTGATGATCAGCCCCCCAGTCAGGGTGGGACTGGGCTGGGGCAGGCTCTGGCTGCAGGCACTGGGGAGCCCGGCAGGGCAGCAGAGATCAGAGGGAGGAGGATGAGAGCTCCTGCGCCGGTAATTACGGGCGAGGTTGCTGCCACATGATCCGGGGACGTCAGCAGAGTGTCACAGCTGATGATGACACGCTGCATGTGCAAGGGCTGGAGAGGATGCCAGGATGAGGGGCTGGAGCTCCGGGACACGGCGTGTGCCCGCAGTGCTGAGCCAGCCTGGCCACCCCACCTCCACTGAGTCACCTCCCGTCCCCAGCCTGCCAGGGCCCAGCCTTGTCCCCCTCCCATGCAAAGAAAGTTCATTGTTTCAAGTCCAAACAGCTGAGCTTCAGGAGAAGGTCTATCTATTCTGGAGATGCTGCTCTTTTGACGTCCCTGGTGGTCCTTTCTGGTTCTGAAACAGACCTGCAGAATCCTGAAACAGAGAGCTGCTAAAGGAAATCACTAACAACTATTTAGAAATCCACTGAGCCAGTAGCTCTTTCTCCCCTTTTTCTTTTTTTCAAAAAGACCAGCAGCAGCAGAGGCTTCTTGGCTTCTCAGGAGAAAAATCCCAAGGAAAGGATTTTTCATAAAACATTTCTGTGACACCCTCCCTCTGGGAGCTCAGCATGGCCGGATCCCTGAGCCTCAGTTTCCCCAGGTGCAGGGAGCTGAGCAGCTGCCGTGGCTCCGTGCCTCAGTTTCCCCAGGCGCAGGGAGCTGAGCAGCTGCCGTGGCTCCCCCCCCGCCCCAGCGAGGAAAGCAGCACGTTCCTGGCTTTTTGGGGATGTTCTCGGGGAAGCCAAGGCAAAGTGTGGTTACTCACGGCGATGACAGCGCCGATGACAAGTCCCGCAGCCCCCAGAAGCACGTGCTGCGCTGTGCTCCCGCGCAGGGAGGTGTGTTCCCGGTGCCAGAGAGCCCCGCTGAGTAATGGGGTGGGCGGCAGCGCTGGGGTGCTGCTGCAGGGTACGTTCTGTCCTCTCTTTAGGACCAGCCAGCCCCTGAGGGGTGTGTCCCCCCATGGGCAGTAGGATGGGGGGCTACAACAGCGCGTTGGTTTGTGTGAGGGGTGAGATGGATCCCCAGGAAGGTCAGCAGTTCCTGCTGCCCCTGCTTGGGGGAGCAAACACCAGGTCACGGTGGCTGCCGTGGGTTTGGGGACCCTCACTGACCCCCAGTGGCCCCAGCCAAGATCCCACAGAGCAGCACAACAAAGCTTCCCCTGGCTAGTGTTGGGATAGGGATGCTCAGTGTAAAGACGTATTTAGGCTGGAGGAGCAGGTGATGAGATAAGGATGGGGTATCGCGTTACCACAGTCGGATCTTTCTTTGAGGTTAACAAGACAAGACAGACAATCGCTGCTGCTTGATCCAGGCAGTGCAGTGTGAGTGAGTCTATTAGTGGGCTGATGAGTAATTAGCTCTGTTGGAGACCTGCTAACGGGAGGAGAAAGTTGTTACCGTGACTCAACTGACCCCTCTTCGCACAAGTTTGGTGTGTCTTTTCTGAAATACCACAGGTGGGGCGTTCCACGACTCGGACGTGCAGCCAGCAAGGCATGGCAGGATATTCCCTGTTTGCCATCTGGAGTCACGCGTCGGTGATGAGCCACAGCGAAGGGAGAGGGGACGAGGAGGGAACGAGCCTAACCCCAGCTGGGTGTGAGCCGAGCCCATCTGCCTGCCTGTCCTTTGAGGGGGCTTGTTTTGGTCTTCCCGAAGAGCAGGCTGGCTGCGCAGGCAGCGACACTGCAGGCTTGGCACAGCCCTTCCAGCTCAGCTCCAGAGCTTTCCGTGCCCCTGCGGGCCCCTGCCCTGCTGCTCTGCCTCGCTGAGGTGGCAGGGATGCGGTGGGCTCTGCTGGTCCCTGCACAGAGAGGGGAGGAGGTGACAGCTGGGCCATGTGGGATGCTGTGAGACACCAAGTCCCACTTTCGGAATGTGGGCCGTTCCCTCCGAAGTGCAGGAGGCAGCTCTCCCGGGAGATCAGGTGTTGTGAGACTCGTGACTCCACCATGCAAATGCTGGAGGCTGTGAATAATCATGTACTTGTGCAGGGAGACTCAGCCCCGTGTGGGTTGGAGCATCCCTCGGCCAGGTGGGAAGCAGCTGGGTCCAGATTCCTGCTTTCCTGGACTGGTCACCAGCAGTGAGGAGTTGGAGGGAGAGAGGCAGCAATCCATACCCTGGCAAGTCCCATTTTCAGGTCAGCCCCTCTCCAGTGTTGAGTATTTTTGCTGCCCCATATGAAGTCTGATCCAGATCCTTACTGCTCCAAGTGCTGGAATTCCCTGGATTTCCAGCCTGACTTGTAGCTCATTCCCACTTTTCTCGTGCCACTTCCCAACCTAAAACCTCTCTCCCTGATCCTGAGAGCCAAATCTCATGGAGATCACAGCAGGGCTCAGCCAGGGCTGCATCTCTCCCACATGAATGTGTGTGCTGGGGAGAGCTGCATCCCCCAGGTCTCTGGTGCTAATCTGAGAACTCCTGCCTCATCTGTCAGAGCTGTTTTATTTTAAAAAACAGCCACATTTTTACCCTTCTTGTTAGACAGAGCAGTGGAATTATCACTGGGCAGTTGTCAGTGACTCAGCTGGGCACGGTGGGCTCTGCTGGCCATGTGGAGGGCAAGGGCATCCCTGGGTCACTAGCACAACACACAGGTACAGCTCAGGTCAGCAAAACCTGCTGCAAGAGCAGCTTCAGCTGGGAATGGGGAGCAGGAAGGTGCCAGTTCCAGGGTGCCCTGCATCCCATGGGAACTGCAGTGCTGGGAGTGTGGGGCAGGAAGGTGCCAGCTCCAGGGTGCCCTGCAACCCATGGAACTGCAGTGCTGGGAATGGGGGACAGGAACTGCAGTGCTGGGAATGGGGAGCAGGAAGGTGCCAGCTCCAGGGTGATCTACATCCCGTGGGAACTGTGGGAGTGTGGGGCAGGAAGGTGCCAGCTCCAGGGTGCCCTGCATCCCATGGAATTGCAGTGCTGGCAATGTGGAGATGGGGACATTTGTGTGGGTCTGGGGGCTGTGTGGCTGATTTGGTTCCCTCCAAGCCCATCCCCTTGGCATGGAGGGCTGCCCACCTGCCTCCCACGTGCCGTGGCCAGGGGCTGGGGTGCTCCTTGCCTCGCCACCGATTCCTTCACCCGCTCCCAGCTCTGCCACCACAGGCTGACGTGCAAGTACAAGGAGTGCCCTGCTCATGTAAATAAACCCAGCTATAAATAGAGAGGGAGAGAAGTGTGAAAACAGTGGGGAATGGATTTCATGAAACCAGCAAATTAGTCTGGAGAAACAAGGGTGTGAACTGACAGCCATGCTCCAAACCAAGCCCATATTTCCAGTTTCTTGAGGGATGTTGGTGGGGCTCCTGTGGATGCAGATGCTGGGGTCAGGGCTGGGTGCCCCCATCCGCCACGGGCTCCTGATGCCTCCCAGGTTGGGCTGTGTTACCAAAGGTGCCATCAATGCCCTTAATTTTTTTTTTCCTCTTTGAAATTGTGGCAAAAGCCAGGTAAAGACATGGAGATGATCTGACTGGTGACATGGACTCCAGCTAGACCAGAACACTTTGTCTCTGTCTGGCTGGGCGAGGGCAGATGGAGCTGTGCCAGCCTTGGGCTGGCTGCTCTGCAGGCTGGGAGTTTTTGGGTGCTTTGAAGGTGGCAGAACTGGCCAGGGTGGGGAGGGTGCTGGACAAGGGGTTTTGCCCTCCTGGGCCACTCCAAACCAGACTTTCAGGAAATAGGAGAGCAGCTTGGAGAGCAGAACTGCCCCAGCACAAGGGTCAGCCCTGGCTGTGCCAACCCCCTGTGAAGATCTGCAAGCTTTCACTTCAGGCCTCAGCACCAGGAGCTGAGTCAGGCTTTTATGAGCTCTTGGAATTTGCTGGGGAAGCAAAGTGCCCGGGAGCTCGCGTGAGCTGGGGCTGGGCTGGGGGATGCTCTTCCCTCCTGCCCGGGGCTGTGCCAACATCTGATCCTCCAGGAATGTAATTCCAGGCAGAAGCTGTGGGATGTTTCTCCAACTCCCACATCCTCTGCAAGAGTTGGGTTTGTTTTTTTTTTTTTTTTTTTTTTTTTAATTTTGCTTCTTTCCTGAACGTGCATGGGAAGAGGTGGGAAGAGCAGCTGCTCAGACCTCTTCCAATGGGCAAGGGGAACACAGTGAGTGCAAAACAATGTGTCCCCCTCTCCGTGTGAGCCTGTCCCCTCCCGGGCTGGCTGTCATCTAGGGGAGTTCAGTGGCCCGTTTTCCATGGCTGGCACGCTCCTGGGGGAGCCAGCCCGGCTGTTTGCCCATCTGGCATGGCCAGGTCTTTGCAGGGAGGATGGGTGGGCTGAGATGGGGGAGCACAGGGGCACTTCCTGTTTTCTGCCCATTTTCCTTTGGAATGAACCCAAATTCTCTCTTGTCAAGTGGCTGTGCCCAGCAGGGAACAAGGAGCTGCCACAGTGGGCAAATGGCATTGAGCAGGAGCAGGGGAGGTGGCACAGGTGGTGCAATGACAGGAGGAGGTGGCACAGCCGGTGCTGGAGGTGACAGTGGCACTGAGTGAATGTGGCACCAAGCTGTGGTGGTGGCAATGAGGTGAGTGAGCAGCGCAGGGTCCTGGCAGAGGTGACAGCAAGCTGGTGCAGGGGGCAGGTGACCTGTCTGTCCCAGGCTGGTGGGGAGATGACCCTGGGCCTCTGCCAGGGCACAGATGGTGGCAGCTGTGTTACCCTGAGCTGGTGCGTGGTACAAGGCTGCAGTGGCACCAAGCAGCTGGCAGGGAGGTGACCCTGAGCTGGTGCAGGGTTGGCAGGGACAGATGGCACAGCTGGTGTGGAGCTGGTGCAGGGGGCAGGTGGCTCAGCCTGTGGTGGGGAGGTGACCCTGCCCAGTCACAAGCTGTCACTGGCGTGTCAGAGAGGCAGTGTGTGGCAGCAGGGGCAGGGAGGTGACACTGCACCAGGGGAGGGGGGCACGTCTGGGGACAGGGAGGTGATGCTGAGCTGGTGTGGGGGGCACATCCAGAGACAGGGAGGTGACACTAGAGCTATGCAGGGGCACAGCTGGGGACAGGAAAGTAACGCTGAGCTGGCGCAGAGAATGCACCTGGGGACAGGGAGTGACACTGAGCTGAAAGTGATGCTGAGCTGGTGCAGGGGACACATCTGGAGACAGGAAGGTGATGTTGCACCACAGCAGGGACACTTCTGGAGACAAGGAGGGAGCAGTGAGTAGGTGCAGTGACATTTGGGGATGGGGAGGTGATAATGAGTCGGTGCAGGGGCACATCTGGGGATGGGGGGGGGTTGCACCGAGCAAGTGCAGTGACACATCTGGGGATGGGGAGGTGCCACTGAGCCGGTGCAGGGGCACATCTGGGGATGGGGAGGTGCCAATGAGCCGGTGCAGGGGCACATCTGGACACAGGCAGGTGGCATGGTACCACTGTAGGGGTCCATCTGGGGATGGGGAGGTGACATTGATCTGGTGTGGTGACACGTCTGGGGACAGGGAGGTGGCACTGAGTGGGTGCGGTGACACATCTGTGGACAGAGAGGTGACACTCAAACAGTGCAGTGACACATTTGGGAGTGAGGAGGTGGCACCGAGTTAGTGCAGGGGCACATCTGTGGACAGGGAGGTGGCACTGATCTGGTTTGGTGACACATCTGGGGACAGAGAGGTGACACCGAGTGGGTGCGGTGACACATCTGGACACGGGGAGGTGGCACCGAGCCGGTGCAGGGGCACTCCTAGACACAGCCAGGTGACACTGTACCGGTCCAGGTGACACTGTACTGGTGCAGGGCGCATCTGGGGACAGCGAGGTGACACTGATCCTGTTCGGTGACACATCTGGGGACGGTGAGGCGGCACTGAGGTGGTGCGGCGGCACATCTGGACAGGGGAGGTGGCACTGAGCCAGTTCAGGGGCACACCTAGACACAGCGAGGTGACACTGTAGCGGTGCAGGAGCACACCTAGACATAGGAAGGTGACACTGTACCAGTGCAGGGCACATCTGGGCACGGTGAGGCGGCACCGAGGCGGTGCGGTGGCACATCTGGACGCGGGGAGGTGGCAGCGAGGCGGCTGGGGGGCCCATGCGGGCGCGGGTGTCCGTGCGGGGAGGTGACCGTCCGGCGGAGGTGACCGCGCCGCTCCCGGCAGTGCGCATGATACTGCGGCGCAGGGGCCCCGTGCGCGCCAACCCACCTTGAACCGGCCCGGGCCGCGGCGGCGGCCAATCACCGCCCACTCCGCCGGGGCGCGGCCAATGGGCGGCGGGCGGGGGCGGTGCCGAGCCGCTAAAGGGCGCAGGCTAGGCTGCACCGCGCGGCGGAGCGCAGGTGCGGCGCGGCGCGGGGATGGGCGCGGGCATGGGCGCAGCGGCGGGCGGCCGGCCCTGAGCCGCCCCTCCGGCCCCGCCAGCC
>JAWMQZ010000095.1:3843450-3856627 GCA_035584835.1 Tangara arthus
TCTTTTAGTATAGTTTTAATATAATATATATTATAAAATAATAAATCAAGCCTTCTGAAACATGGAGTCAGATCCTCGTCTCTTCCCTCATCCTCAGACTCCTGTGAACAGGGTCACACTTTGGAGCCAGCACTGTGTGCTGCTCCTCAGGCAGGGATTTTAGTGCTGGACAATTGGTAATAAGTGGAGTTTTCATGTGACTTTCAGGGTACAATGTCCCCACTTCCAAGTGGGAGCGGGTGGTGGGGAAATGAGTCACATCGTTGTACTCGGCAGCCATCGAGGCAGAGCAGCACTTGAACTTAAACCCCAGCTGGGTTTGAGATCAATGACTCAGTTACGCCAGAATTACCAAATGAAGGGTTTATCCTTGAAATAAGAACCCCCATCCCTCTCCAAACCCAACCCAGCCCAGAGCTGGAGAACCCTGGCACAGACTCACCGTCACCGTGGCCAGCAGCCCCTCGGGCACGTTCGCCACGATGATGCCGATGAGGAAGATGATGGAGTCCAGGATCTTGTAGTGCATGGAAATGGAGATGATGAAGAAGAGGACCCCGATGGAGACGGCCACCCCTGCCACCAGGTACACGAAGTGCTCGATCTCGATGGCAATGGGCGTCTTCTCGTTGCCCACGCCCGAGGCGAGGGAGGCGATGCGGCCGATGATGGTGCGGTCCCCGGTGTTGATGACAATGCCAGTGGCAGTGCCTGCAGGGACAAAAAACTGTCACCTCCAGGGCACACAAACACTCTGAGGAAGCTGCAGCCTGACATTCCAACAGGTATTGATGGAAAAATTGCGAGGAAGTTGCGGTCAGTTCAAATCCAAATAATTTGTTGGTTGGTGCAGCCATAACCATGCTGTGTGTTGGATCAAATGCCAAGTGTGACCACCCCCAAGGTCACGCTTTAATCTGCTCTGGTCAAAATTCATGTGGGCAATTAAACCTCTCTGATGTTCCTCAAAGCAGAATTGCTCAAATGAGTTAATAGGACTAAGCAGTGCCTGTGCAGGTGCCTTTTTGGGGGCCCTGCTCTCTGTACGCTGATATATAATAAAAATTAGGAACATTCAGTTCCCCTGAAGTTGCTGAATAGAGGTGAAAGATTAACTAGAAAAAAATATAAAAGGATGTAAAGACGTGCACACAGGATGATAAACCTGGCTGGAGCCAGTGGAGAAACATATAAAGAGGATAGAATGGGATTTCCATGCCCAGTTTCAGGATCAGCTCACCTTCCACACAGGTGGTGGAGTAGAAGGCAATGTTCCTGGTCTCCAGGGGGTTCTCGTGGGTGAAGTCACAGGAGCGGGACTGTGGCTCTGACTCCCCTGTGAGTGAAGAATTGTCCACCTTTAATAAAACGGAGACAGGCCCAGATTAAAGTCAGCAGTACACAGAGGTGTCCAGCCTGGGAGGTGAGGTGGCAGCTTCCTTCATCCATAATCAGTGACATCAACACCTCTCGGTGCCTCTTCTCTGAGCTGCTGCTGTCCCTGACAGAACCTATTTCTGTGGGAATTCAGGTCAGCCAATGCTGTGTGTTTGTCACTGGGACTTTCAGCAGCAGCCTGAGAAAACATCACAATTTTGAGGATCAGCCTCCAGTGGAAACTCTCAGTTTTGCATTGGTGCATCTGCCCTGTCCTGGCAAAGAGCAGAGCCAGAACACGGCATGGACTCCTTGGATGTTCAGGGAGGTGTCAGTCCTAGAGGAGCTCAGCATCACATTCAGGCTTCTGCTCTCTGACTCCATTAATTATGTCCAGTCACAGCTCTAATAATCCATATTGGCTGTGGAGAAATCCTTCCTATGTAATAAATCACTCCAAACTCTGTTTTCCCTCTTTCCTTTGCTCTTCCAAGCCCTGTTTACCTTGCAACCCTGAGTGAAGATGAGGCGAATGTCTGCAGGGATCCTGTCCCCACCCTTGATCTCCACAATGTCCCCAACCACCAGCTGGTCTGCTGGCAGCTCCTTCTTCTCGGCATCCCTGAGGACAAGAGCTTGCTGGAAGACAGAAATGGGACAAAAATAGGGCAAAAATTAGCTTTGTACCACCCTCTACACTGAGTTCCTCCCCTCTGTTCTGGGAAAGAACCAGAGCAGGGCGATGGACAGGAAATGTGGGAATATTTGACATCCAGCTGGACTGCTCAGCCTGGAATTTGGGGGATATGAGATGGGAATGGCCTTGGAGATGGGGAAATGCCTTCCAGGGATGTGCCCACGTACCATCAGGGCTGTGGGTAAAAGCAATGGGCTGCAAAATGTGAAACCCAGCACATTTCACCCTTTTGCAGGTTTGAACTGGGCACTGAGGTCTCTAACCCAGTGCTGGATGAAAACAAGGATGTGCATCCCACAACTCACAGATCCATGAAAGCAACCACTGTGTGCTTTTTAGCAATGGTTTGTGATTCAGGAGGTTTATCTGGGTCATTTGCCAAGAGATAAATTCAAGTTGGGCTTGCTGGGCTTCCCTCAGGCTTTATTGGGATGAATTTTGGCCTCAGTTGAAAGGCACTGGTGGTTCTTACCTGTGGGATCATCTTGCTGAAGCTGGCCATGATGTTTGTGCTTTTGGCTTCTTGATAATAGGCAAAGATGCCAGTGAGGATGACAACCAGGGCCAGGACTACTCCAAGGTAGAGCTGATCAATAAAAAATATAATTGGGTTAATTTAAAACAAATTTTCATAATTCCTCTGTTAGAATGAATCTGTTCTGTGTTGCTTTAAAATGAGGTTTTGGCCAGGTTAAAAGACAGGTTAAAAAAAGAACTTTCAGGTGTTGGCCTGCAAATGATCAATTAAAACTTTTTTTCTGTGTTTTAATAATGTAAAACCCTTCTCTAAACTGACACAATCACGAACAAATTAAAAATAAATCACAGCAAATTTAACAATAAAATAGCAGAGTATAACTCAAAGGGGAATTAGTCAGAGTCTAAAGTCCTTAGACATTTTTACTGCTCTCAGAATTCTCAAGAACTGTGATTATGCCCAGTGGCTATCAAACCTTTGCCCAGGCACTCTTTAGGCGAGTGGTGTGGTGATGTTTGAGCTTTTATCAGAAGTGTTTGGCAGCGGGAGAGTCTGGTGAGAACAAGAGGCCTCCTTGTAGTTACTGAGTAACTGTGGAGTATTTAAATCACCCAGCTCTGGCGAGGTGGGCGCTCGTCCACTCACGTTGTCAAAGGCTGAATCCACGCCCTGAGCCAGCTGGATGCCAAAGGAGATCCAGGAGAAGCCAGCCCCGATCCACAGGAGGATGGAGAAGCCCCCGATCATCTGCTTGAGGAACTTCACGATTTCGGGGGTGGCTTTGGGAGGAGTGAGCGCGTTGGGGCCGTCCCGAGCCAAAATCTCTGCTGCTCTTGCACTTGAGAGACCCTGCAGAAGGAGGTGACACATTCACAATGAAACCACAAACAGATTTTTACCCCAGCTCAGAGCAAAATGCCCGTGCTGCTGTTTTTTCGTATGTTCACAATGAAATCACAAACAGATTTTTACCCCAGCTCAGAGCAAAATGCCCATGCTGCTGTTTTTTCACATGTTCACAATGAAATTACAGATTTTTACCCCAGCTCAGAACAAAATGTCTGTGCTGCTGCTTTTTCACACATTTACAAGGAAATCACAGATTTTTTACCCCAGCTCAGAGCAAAATGTCCGTGCTGCTGTTTCTTTCACACATTTACAATGAAATCCCAAACAGATTTTTACCCCAGCTCAGAGCAAAATGCCCGTGCTGCTGTTTCTTTCAAGGTTGTTTGTGTCACAAACCAGCTGCAACTCTGATTTCCAAACCTCCTGATTTCAGAGTGGCTGCTATTAATTAACTGCTGTGGAGAAACAGCTATTTCTTATTTCTTCTGGAGCACTGAATTTGGGGCCACATCCTTCAGGAGGTTTCCATTCTGTTGGTTTTCAATCCAATACATCTGGACTAAGTGTTTGGAAAACCAGGGGAAAACTGACATTCTTTTGCTGCTGTTTTTGCATTTCCACAAGGTGTTTGCCGCTCAGGAGGTTCTTGAAATTCTTGTCTGGGCTCTGGCCACGTTCAGTGCTTTGATATTCAAATGTCAGGTGTCAAAGGGAGTCGGGTGTAGTTTCTCAAATTTAGGTTTTCCTTCAAAATCAGCTCAATCCGTGCAGTCTTTAGCTATGAACTGTTACATGAAAAGTGAATTGTGGTGAAATCAAAAGATCAGATAACAGCTTCAGAAAAAATGAGGTCCTGGTGCAAAACTCTGAGGTCCCATTTTTGATTTCAAAGCAGTAGCTCAGCTTTCTTCAGCCTCGAGAGAAACTCCGCTCTAAATCCAGGGCAGTGCTCGTTGGCTTGATGGTTTAGGCTTTACTGGGAGCATCAATGCAGGCACCCACACACATCTAATCATGAAATTCCTGCTCCTGGGAGCTCTGGGGAGGCCAGAGGCACCTGACTGAGGCAGTTCCTTAGGAAGCCCTGTGCACTTACTTTGTCAATGCTGGTACCATACTTCATCTCCAGCTCTGAGGCGCTGAGCCTGTGGTCATCCTGCATCCCAAGAGAGACAGAAAATGACAGTGAGCAAAGCATCAGACTGCTGGAATTTTTTATTCCCAAACTGCCTGGATCTGGGAACATGGATGAAGTTGCTTGTGTGACACCCCACTTTCATTAATTAGACAAATCTGCATATTAATAAGCAAAATATCTTCCACTGGAAGCTGAGAATTTTTTTCCTTTTGATTTGCAGAGTGCTTTTGTAAATAGCTCCCTCCTCCAGCAAATCTGTCACTAGAACAGGGTGGCGTGTTCATGTTTCTGCTGCTTGCCACGAGGGGCTGTGCTTCTTTTGGATAAATCATTTCAGTCTGCAGGGCTCAGAGTGTGTGTGACAGCAACCTCTGCCCTCGATTGCCAGGGTAGGGAATGTGAATTATCCTCCTCAGTCTGGTGGAAAGAGACAACAGGTTCTAAGCACAAGTAAAAAGGGTGTGGGAGAGGGAAATCTCAAAGCTCTTGTCCTTGGCCTGCAGTGACACCTCTGTGGTATCACTGGCCTAATTATATCTTGTGCTGAACTGGGATTTAGAAGCCAAGAATTTGAGAGATCTCCCAATTGTTTTCTCAGAGTGATTCATGGGTACTTGGGTGAGTCAATTCTCCTGTCTGTGCTTTGGTTTCTCTTTAGAAACACGGGAGTGGAGTTACAGCTCTGGTGGCAAAGACAACACAGACAGAAATATTTACCTGCTGCTGGGCAGATCTTGGAAACCTGCTGGGTGAATGGGTGAGAGAATCGTGGATTCAATATCTTATTTTGGTGTTCTTTGAGCTTTTAGATGCCATCCAGCCCGTAAATGGCCTCTCCTCTGAGCTGCTCTCACAGCAATCCCAAAAAGAGGTCAGCATAATTACCCTTATGTTCCAGATTGGGAAACTGGAATGTGTGGAGAGGAAGCAACATTTCCAAGAGCAGCCAGCAGGTCAGTGGAGAGCCAGGAGGAAAACACAGATTTCTTGAAGGCCAGAGCAATTGGTTTGGGTAAAAACCCCCTGTGTTTAAAGCTGAGACCTGCTGTCAGCTCTGGAATCTCTGGAGCACAATGGTTCTGCCTCTCCTCTGACTCCTGGCTGGCTGTGCAAGTTGTCAGGAAATGCTGATGGCAGTGATTCCATCTGGGGAATGGCTCCTTTTTGGGCAGATAATGTTCTGTACCATTGGTGGCTTAATTATACCAGATTCATCCTCTCATTTTAGGTATTAATCTTGCACAGGGTTTTTCTGGCACACTCCGGGAGGGTGAGGAAGCAAATCCTTCCCTGTGCCAGGATTTTCAGTGCAGGACACTCCCTGGATTTCATGGAATGTGTAATGGAAGCTCAGCAACACTCACCAGGTCCAGTTCTTTCTTAAGATCTTCTGCCTTCTTTTTCTTCTTGTTGCCTTTTTGGTCTTTGTGCTTCTCCTCCTCATCTTCGATCTCTGTTTTATGCAGATCTTTTGTCCCATAGATCTCAACCGAGTAAACATCAGACCTTTTCTGTAAAAGACCACAAAAAAGTCAAAAATTTGCAGATCAAAATTTTTTAGACAACTTTTTTAGACAACTTACAAATTTCTACTGTCACTTTCTCCTGGCTACTTAAGGTGTTTTTTCCTGTCTTATCAAGAGATCCATAGTTTGTGTTACTGTGATTGTGATCAGGACTTTATCAGGTGCAAATTACAAGGGTTGCTTTAGGAATGTACAACACTTCCTGCAGCTTATGACCTAAAACAAGTGTAGGAAAATACTGCTCAGTACCTCAGCAGTGAAAATTATTCATTTATTTATCAGCTCCAAGAAGAGATCAGTTGAAAAACAAAATATTCATGAAAGGAAAGGGGAGGGAAAAATCATCCATTGAGAACTTGCTTGTTCCTGGAGCTTTTCAGATCCATAACTTCAAGATTCAAATTTTAATTACAATTAACACAAATATATGTTTGCACTGAATCCAAGTGAGGAATGGAGGCAAACCCCCGACTGAATGCCAAGGAGGAGCTGCTCTGTTTCTGCCCACTCAGAGCTCAGACCTGGCAGGGATTTAGCCAACAATCCACTTCTTTTTGGCAGTGGAATATTGGGCACAGGGAGCTGTTGACCCAGGGAGGCTGCTGCACCTCGGGGAATGTTTTGCTTTCAGTGATAACTCAGGAGTTGTGCTGTTTCCAAACGCTGGGTTAACTCTGCAGTGTGCAGGGCAAACTTCCCTCCCGTGCCGCTGATTAATGATAACGTTCCAGCTCCAAATTATCCTGGAAATGACATGCCAGGCCTTGGGAGAGCCATTGGGCGACCCCATTCCAGAGGTTTCCTTATGGATTAAACCCCAGCAGTTCAGGAGAGCCCCCCTGGATGTTCCCTGGTGGGACAAAGCACAAAGGGGCTCTGCCAGTGCTTGGCTTCCTGAGAGATCTCACAGCAATGAAGGAAGAACTCTCCATAACAAAAAGAAAGCTCAAATAATGGAAACAGCTAGAAAAAATTATAATAATTAGGGTGTCTTATTATTTAACACTGTTCTGAACTCAAAACTGGCATCTCATCCTCAGCTGTCCTGTAACCAAAGGAGTATTTAAATCTTGATGTTGTCTCTTGATGAAGGGGAAAGCAAAGAGCTGCTGAGAAGTTTGAGGACTGTAAAGACTGAAATATTATTCCTACACACTTGATTTTGCTTGGGGATGCACATCCCGGAGACAGGGCATGCCTGTTATAAGTTCTGATTATTTTCTGCCATGCTGAAGATTCATGATCTGTTTTATCTACTGGGATTTTTTCTCTTCACCTTCCTCCTCCTCCTCCTCCTCCTCCTCCTCTTCTCTTTAACTCTCCAGCCCAAAAAATCTGTTCAGCTTTTCAAATCCCTATAGAACACAGAAACCAGGAAAGGCAACAGCTCTCTGCTGGGAAAACTTAGCAAGTGGAAGAGAAAAATAAAGAAAATTGATGAAGTTAGTAAAATCTATTGCTCACTTGTAAGCATGACCTATGTTAACCTTTAACCCACAGAGTTTCATAAAATCTCAGATTTTTAGCTCAGATTTTTAGCTCAGTCAGTCCAAGAATTCTTCCCAAGAATGCAAACTGTTAATGCCCAAGAGTGCCTGGTATTAATTCAATTTTTCGCTGTAGCCTGCACTTATAGTATAGATTCACAAAATAAAACTTGAGAAGAAGCACAAGGGGCAGTTCCTTGGGCATTGTACCCACCTTGACCATCTTGGTGAGTTTATTCCTTTCCTGATGGAGGGAAGCAGCCAAGCCAAAGCCTCTGGATCAAAAGCCAAAAATCTCTGGATGAAAAGCCCAAGCCCAGCTGGGGACTGTGGTGGCTCAGAGCAGTCCTGGAGTGCAGAATCTCCCCGAGGTGGTGGGTCCCTGTCCTGTTCCAGCAGGTGTTAGCTGGAATGCTGCTCCCACCTCGGCATCCTTCAGGCAGGACCAGCTCCCTGTCCCAAGGCTGTGGAGAAAGAGCTCTGCTTGCTGCAGCTTTATAAATCAGCATCTTGGGCTGCCACTCCACCCCTCCCCTTCCAGGTCCAGCCCATCTTCTGTTTCACCTGGAGTAGGTGGAAAAATACCACAGTAATGGGCATGTGGGTTTCAGGTCAGATAGGTTCTAATTATTCCTTTGTAGTGTTTGCTCACAAGTAGGGAACAGGTGTATTATTCATCTTGCTGGAAGGAAGGAGTTTCCTCCAGAGACTTTCCAGCTCCAGGCTCCCCTGGGATCCTGGGCTGAAGGAGGGCTCTGCACATTCTGTCTCACCTGCCCAGGTGATGTTCTCTTTGCCTGAGGCCCCTCCAAGTTGAATTCCTGCCTTATTTGCAGGGATTACTGGAGTGGTGCTCTTTGAAGCTTCAGAGCTTGGACTTCACTCTGATCCTTGCCTTATATTTTGTGTGTTTTCCACCTTCATGCTGAGCTGGGAGAAGTGAATGAACTTCCTGGTGCTTGTCCAGCAGGGCACTTACCTGAACAGTTCTTGGTTTGTCTTGCACCAATTACCAGCTGTCAGGTAGGAGTGATAATGACATTTGTGACGCTTCTGGTACCTGGCTGGTCTCATCACTTGGGAGTAAAGCTGCTTCTTCACCTCTGAAGCTGAACTAATGAAAAGCTGGGTGAAACACGGGGAATGGTCACCTGTAGTTTAGCGTTATTTGGGGAAAACTTTGCTCTCTAAATGTGCCGATCAACAGCATTTGGTCTTTAACATTATAACCTTTAATCTTTGCTGTTATAGTCTTGAATTCTATGTAATCCATAAACTTGAAATCCATTGGAGATACTGTGTGGTACCACCTGAGAATTTAACATCTAAATGTGCTGATCAACAACATTTGGTCTTTAATACGAGAACCTTTAATCTTTGCTGTTATTGTCTTGAATTCTATGTACACCATTCTATGTACACCATTCTATGTATACCATTGAATTCTATGTAACATACCACTTAAAGTTTAATCCATAAACATTAAATCCATTGGAGATACTGTGTGGTGCCAGCAGAGAATGACTCAAGTTGTGGTCAGGGATATGACGTGGGGCTGGAGATAATCAATCAGCTTTATCAAATCACAGACAGAAGCTGTTAGTGGAGGGGAAAATCCACAGGACATCATCAATTATCTCAACAAAGCAGGAATAATCTATATTCAAATCAAGTTCACGGGAATTGGACTCCCAGACCTCCTCAAGCTGCTCCCACTCCACAGTTTGTGTGTGTTGTTCTTTTTCCATGGCATTCTTTGACCCTGGGACATTGCGCAAGGTGCAGGAGTGGGTCTGGAAAGGTTTCATGTTCAGTTTCTGCTCCTTGATACACTCAGAGCTGGGTTTTGGCCTGGAATATCAACCTTTCCCTACCTCTGAGAGTGCTGCAGGTTTCCCAATGTGAGCAGAGCAGGGGTGAGATGGCTGTGTGCAGGGAACCTGTGTTGTGTGAGACCCAGCACTGAGATCCTCCCCTCTGTTCTGGGACAGAGCCACAGTGGGGTGATGGAGAGGAAATGTGGGAATATTTGACATCCAGCTGGACTGCTCAGCCTGGAATTTGGGGGATTTGAGATGGGAAGTGGCCTTGGAGATGGGGAAATGCCTTCCAGGGATGTGCCCACGTACCATCAGGGCTGTGGGTAAAAGCAGTGGGCTGCAAAATGTGAAACCCAGCACATTTCACCCTTTTGTAGGTTTGAACTGGGCATTGAGGTCTCTAATCCAGTGCTGGTGGATGTGCATCCCACAACTCACAGATCCACGAAAGCAACCACCGTGTGCTTTTTAGCAATGGTTTGTGATTCAGGACGTTTATCTGGGCCATTTGGGCAGTTTTTGCATTTGCCTTCTATAAACCGTGATGGCTTTTGCCTGGGGAGGAACGTTAGAAATGCAAATGAGAGAAATGTTTGGCAACAAAGCGCCGGGTGACGCTGCTCCTCACGGGGTATTTATCCTGACACATCTGCCTGCTGAAGGATGTGCTCTGAGGCCAAGGAGCCGAGCGGGGAAAGTCTCTGTGGACATTTCTGTGGCTCGGGATCGACTGAGGATTTGCTGCTGGCAAACCACCTGCGTGGAGCTGCCAAGTTCAAAGGGCAAATTTGAAGTTAAAGTTTTGTGGCCAAAATTCCAGTAAGTCTGTCAGCTGAAGGGGTTTTTTTGGCCAGTTACAAAGCGAGGATGAGGAGCACTGTAATAAAAGACAAATTTTTTGTTTTTCATGAGCCAACAGGAGGTGGTTGGACTGCTGGAATCGTCCTTTTTAGCTGGGGTCACTCGTCACGACAGAATTTGTGTTTTATCACTTGGCTGTGCTGAAAAGGTCCCAGAATAGAGCCCAGATGTGAACCCAGGCTGAATTTCTGGGCAAGAGCTGCTCCAAAACCAAATCCTGCTCTGTACCCTGCAAGACGTGGCATGTCCTGAGAGGAACATACCTGAGGGCTGGGATTGTCACGTGTGCTCCTGGTGTGTCACAACAGTCACAGATGAGGGAGGAGAATGAGTGAGCATTGTGCTGCTTCCTAAAGATCAGCCTAGAAAAATAATGTGCCCCTTCTGGATTATTATGTCTCACATTTATTCACAGGAATTGAAACCAATTTGGATCCTGTGTGATGAAAGACAGCCAGGAGAATGTTTGGGTGTTATTTAGCACAGGGAGGCCACATTTCTTAACTCGTAGGGGCTGATCCCAGTGCTCAGATTGTCAAATTCTTTCCGATTTCGAAGTAAAAGTGTGAATGTTTGTAAAGCATTTTGGGGGAAGGAGAATGCACAGCCTCTGCCTGATGAGCTTTGCTGCGTTCTTTACATGTCTTGGAAGAAGCAGGACGAGCATGAATAGCAGAAGGACCTGAAGTCGCAGAGAGGGAGGTAAATCGATGCCAATTTTTGCTAAAGTTTGCTTAAATTTGCAAAAATGGTATAAATGTTCTTTAATTTGCTTTTCTCGGGGGTGGTGCGCGCTGGCTGCACTTCCCGGGTCGGCCGGCAGAGGGCGCACGGCTCTCTGCGCTCAGCGGTTCCTTCGCTAATTCCTGAAAAATTCCCCAAATTCCCCCAAAATGAGCCCGAATCTGCCTCGGTGTCCCGGCACATCCCTGTCACCTCCCCCGCAGTGCCACCCCAGCACGGGAGGGACGTGGAGCTGTGGCAGCGAGGCCAGAGGAGGCTCCAGGATGACGAGAAAATGAGGATTATTCAGCTTTTTTCTGCAGAAGAGACATGGGATGACCTCATTGTGACCTCCTGTGCATGAAGTGACCCCGGCAAGAGAATTTCTGCAATGGTCTGGGGTGACAGGACAAGGGGGAGTGGCTTCAAATTGAAAGAGAGAAGGTTTGGATGGGATACTGGGAAGGAATTCTGCCCTGGGAGGGTGACACAGAGAAGCTGTGGTTGGCCCTGGATCCCTGGAAGTGTCCAAGGCCAGGCTGGATGGGTTTTGGAGCACCCTGGGAAGGTGTCCCTGCCATGGCAGGGGTGGCATTGGGTGGGATTTAAGCTTCCTTCCAACCCAAACCATCCTGGGGTCCTGTGATTCTACAGAGAAATTGGTTTATTTGGGGTTTGTTTGTTTGTTTGTTTGTTTGTTTGTTTGTTTGTTTTCCCTCCCTCAAGGCCAAGGGTAAAACCGACTCTGAACTTTCCAGAGCCAGACAAGTAGAAGGGATTGAGAATTTACTCTGGGTCCATGCACTACCCAGGAGAGGAGTTCTGCTCTTTCCCTGTTTTTCCCTTTCCCTCTAAGCGCCAAGTGCTAAAATCTTCCCCGTTTTTTCTCCTTAATTTAACCTAAAGATGTTCAACCATAATTCAGAGGCCACAAGTAATGAGCCAAGCACCTGTAAAAACCTCCCAGGAGCCAAATTAAGCCAAAGCTTAAGTGGTATTTGGACAGTGGTAATTTGGGTATTGGCTGTAAACCACTCCTTGTCTGAGCATTCACCTCCTGACAAGGGGAATTTTACCTGGTGCTCATGAGAATCTAAATTCCTCTGCTTTTTCCCCTCCTAATTTTCCCATTCTTTTTAATCAAAATGAATAGGAAATGCTGAGGAGCAAAGGGTTTCATTGCCAGCTTTCAGGCTGGCATTTTAAATGCTGAACTCTGCTCTAACCTCGTTAGAAATGCCATCGTGACTTGGTGTCCCTGCAGACCTGGCACGGCCACCTCAGCTTGAGGGCATCCCAGGGCAGGGTTTGGGTTTTCCAGGAGGATTTGAGTTTTCCCTCAGCCTCTGGAAGCTGAGTTGGGTTCAGAGCACCACAAAGAGATGGCACAGGTGGAATTCAGCATTTCATCTCCACGGATTTCCACATTGCCTTTATTTCTTCCCATCCCCTGGTGAATCCTGGGGGCGCTGACTGGTTTTTCACCTCCACCCTTGTTTGCTGAGAGGTTTTTTGGGTTTCTACAGCAATATTTCCACTTTTCTGATGTTGAAAGCTGCTCATCCCAAACATTTTCGTGTAGGCCATCAAAAAGCCATGGCTGTCTTTAATTTATAGATCAGGGTGTGCTGAGCTGGCTGCTGCCTGCCCAAAGAGAGTTCAAAAATCAGAATTTGCACATTTCTTCTTACCGGGAATCTCACTGAGAATCAATTTTCTGTTGATGTTTTCTGTCTGTGAGGAAGAAAAACAAATCACAAGCGAGTCACAGTATCCAGGACTGTTTTACTCTTCTTAATATTTTATCTTCCTGCTTCCTCATGCTCCTAAATATGAACCATTACTGGATTCATACTGCTTTAAAAAACCGTAAATAAAATTGATTTTCCTCCTTGTAACTTCCTGGAGCTGTCAGGAGCAGTCAGGACTGGAAATTGGTACAAAGTTACAGAACTTCTTTCTTTAAACATGGTGATATTCCAAACATTTCATTATTTATAGGAATTTGTAAATTCCAATCTTTCAAACATCTGCTGTCTTGATGCTTTGGTCGTTCTCAGGTTAAAAAAAATATATTTATATATATATATGTATATATGTAAATATATATGTGTATATATAAATTATTTATAATATATTTTATATAAAATACATGTAATATATAATATGTATACATTAATATATAATGTATAATGTATAATATATAATATGCAATCTATAA